>VZSZ01001816.1:41573-95975 GCA_013398815.1 Ibidorhyncha struthersii
CTCTCCTCTCCTCTCCTCTCCCTTTCCCACAGGACCCCATCCTGTGTGCTCTGTGCCAGGCCAATTTAAGTAGCCAGGTAGGTGTGGATGTTTGTAGTTGACTGTAGGGTGAAACACACGGGGCTGAAGACATTATCCAGTTCAGCCATCCCTTAGCCTCTGTGTGTGGAAGTTTGTAACATCAGGCCATCCTTCCAGAGCCTAATTCCACTGTTATGCAGCAGAATTATGCTGATATCTTTCCCAAAAGAACACCTCAATTCTGAAGGCAAAGAATGGGCTTGCAATTCACTGAAGGTTTCCATTTTTAATTGGATTTCTGCATCTATTTTACCTAAATGGTAGCAGTCTTATTTTCCCCTTTGGGATATACTAGTGGTGAGCCCATTTGCCAGTCAGATCTATTGGTCTCTGTTTTTATTGTGCTAGGTTGTCAGAATTGGGATTTTGGTCCCACAGATCGCTCTATGAATTGTACTGTTTCCATTTATTTGAATTGATCCCTGCTAGCCTGTCTAGATACTTTCAATATGTGGCATGGGAAGCACCTTTCCATGCAAAACCAGAGGGAAGAACATAATGATTAAGAATCATTAAAGTATTTCCATAAGTTACAATTTACTTTGTCAGCTAATTTCACAGATCATGATAGTTTCAGGAGAGGAAATATTTGAAGTGTTTTTTCCTGGGAAGTCTGGGAATCGAACACATTGCATTTAATACTAATTTTGGATGATGAAAAGTGAACAATTCCTTTGTGTACGTATTTTCTTGCATGAGCTCAGAAGCACAGTCAATAAATTTTACAGAAGAGTTATGTTGGGAAATAATATATTCAAAGGATTAATAATACCAAATATTAGTTCTATATAGAAAACCTGTGATATTTAATTGTTCAATTAAATCTCTTTTATTTGCATGTAGTTTGTGAGAACACTGTGGCTTGCAAAACCCTTTTGGCTATTCAGAGTAAATCTGTCTCTTCAGATTGCTTAAATATTCAGTATTCACAGTGTATCTGCTACTTTTTCTGAATTACTTGATTTGAAAAATGTCATTCATGAACCTGCTTTGTAAATAATAATATTGTACACATAATAATATTCCAATAATGGTGATGCAGCTACAGTCCTATGAAAATGTGTCATAATAACAGCATTAATCCCTTTCTCCTCAGAGGAACAGTATTGCAGATAAAACGAACTATCAACCTAGTTATGAGTGTAAAACATTTCTCTGTCTACAAGACCTTACTGTCAAAATTCTGATGTGAATATTTGCGTTCCTAAAATGGTTCCAAATTCCAGAAATATAATTGTTCAACATGGTGCGTAGCTGTTCTGAACTAGGAAACAGGAAAAGTGTTTCAAAAGTATCCTTGCTCGTGATTTCAAAAGATGTTATTCCCAGAAAATTTGTTCACTAGATCTTCCAATAAAGTAAGTACAAATGAGTGCAACCAGAAGAAATCAGTTTAGAATGAATTTTTCTTTTTTTTTTACCCTGATTTTTTTTATTGTTTTTAACTCTTTTCTCAGCTCCATTGGAAATACATGACATACTTAAAAGCCTGCATGTTTCCTGTTCTTTTGTTTTGTTAACAATTTGTACAGTGATTTAATGCAATTTACAGAATTGTGCAATGAATAAACAGTGACTTTACAACATTATCCTAATAAGGAATGAAAATAGCCATCAACAAAGAAAAGAAAATTAAGCTATTTGTAGAAGATGTTGCTAAGGCTGTGGAAGAGCCACTGACTATGCAGTAAACCAGTACTTTCCTCGAAAATTTCCCATCTCTCTAAAAGAAAGCTTTTATTCTTACATAAACAGAGAAAATACAATTATTTGTATTTACCCAAATTTCTGCTGCTGAAGTATTTTTTATGTGAGTCATCACTAGGTAATTGCTTTCCATTTAATGGTGTTGCCTTGAGTCCTTTGGCCTCACATGGTTGTATTCAGCAGTTTTGGAAGTGGAAGAAATATAGAATTTGACAATTCAAATAACTAACAGCGAGAACACACATATACAGGTATTTGTGTGTGCATTTACAGATACACATACAAATGCATATATTTTTATAGCTTGTTTGCATGGGGCTCATGAAGCTCCATTAAATGACCATTGGCTATATAGTATTTAGGTGGTTTAAATACAAGATAACAGCCAGCTCCAATGAAAACAAGGAACTAAGTACCATTCTCCTGTTCTGTAGCATTTTATACTGGGGGGAGGGGAAGACCAGTTTCCACTGACGTTACACACACTGAAAAACTTCTTCTCATAGAGTCCCAGGGTTTAATTATCATTATTCACAATATAAGGCCATACTCAATGGGAAAAAATGTGGCAGAATTTTCCCTGACTCTAACCAAAAATAGAGGTCCACTTTTCCAGTACAGTTTCTTATTGACTTCAGTGGAGAACTGTGTTTTAAAAAAAATGGCACCCTATTGCCCTATGCTATTTCTTGCATACAGTGCAAATTCCAAAACCTATAGAGCTCTGGTTCTTCCTAAATACCCAGTCATTTGAAATTACTAAAGTCTAGTGTGGAAATGTGTGCCTTATTATTAATTTGAGCCAGCTTTTTCTATTAACTCATGAACTGCATATTAAAATATAATGGATCTCCAAGTTTATCAAATTAGAAAGGAAGCCACTGGGAATCTAGTCCATAACAACTTAAACACAGATTATACTGCAGCCTCTGCAGACACCCACAGCACTTGAGGCTGAAAGAAGTTTTGTAATGCACTGCATAATTTTAATTCCTACAGATAGGCTAAAAATAAAACTGTTGAAATATCTTACTACCTCCCACAAAGTGTTGCAGACATTTCAGCAGTAAGGCTCAGGGTAAAGGCATTCAGGCCTGATCCCTCACCCAGGGATGACAATGAGGTTTTACATACTACTTGGATTACACTTCATGCTTGAAAGTATGTGGAAATACTAGAACAGCTCATCAGCATTTTTTACTGGAAAAGGACAAGGACGACAAAGAAGGAAGGAGATAAGGAGAGAGAAGTATGACTATTGACTTTGAACAAAGAATTCTGAATCTGTCTATAAAAATAATTACTGGAAGACTGAGTAAAGTTATGATTTTTAAAAGCAGAGAACAATGACTGAATGTCTTTTGTCTTCTCTTATTTCAGAAAAATATAATGTAAAGCAAACAAGTCCATTTAATATCATGTGAAATTGAACCAACCTTGCCATTTCACATATTTTATTATTAAAAATATATGGAAATATTCACCAGTCAACATCATCATGAACTCCAAGAAATCTGGATAAAGGATTTTTGGACACAGGACAGAGAGCAGATGGGGTGACTGAGAATTCATTTATCCTACAACAACGTACAATGCAATTATTTAGCGAAAGAACTCAGGTATTTTTGAGGTGGATGTGCTGGTTTTGGCTGGGATAGCTGTTCTAGTGCTGCAGGCTGCCCGTGCCTGGGGCTCATTCACCTCTTTTGATAGAGTTAATTTTTTTCAAAGTAGCTAGTATGGGGCTATGTTTTGGATTTCTGCTGAAAACAATGTTGATAATACAGGGATGTTTTAGTTATTGCTGAGCAGTGTTTACACAGAGTCAAGGTCTTTTCTGCTTCTCACACCACCCTGCCAACGAGTGGGCTGGGGGTGCTCAAGAGGTTGGAGGGGCCCCACTGACCAAAGGGATATTCCATACCATGTGACCTCATGCTCAGCAACAAAAAGCTGGGGGAAGAAAAAGGCAGGAGGAAAGTTCAGAGCTATGGTGTTTGTCTTCTGACTGAGTTAACTGGGAGTGAAAGGGAGTGAGAGGGAAAAAGCTGAATTTGACAAATCTTCCAGACTAATAAGATAAATATTTAGTGCACAAATTCATGAGGTGTACTGAGGTTGAGGTCTGATCAGCTCATTGTTTTTTTGGTGAGAACTAGATCCAAGAAAGAGTGTATGTACCTAAAAGTTAGTTTCTTCAGGAAGGAAGGAAGAACACTTCCTCATCATTATTTTAAAATTTTTCTTGCTTAAGTGAAAAATTCTATGATTAAGAGAAAGAAGAACAAATAACTCTGAAAATAAACTGTTTGTTTAACTTAACAACATTCATCAGGAAGAAGGGGGACATCTTTTCTGTTTGTCTTTTAGCCCAGTGGGCTTGTCCATTGGCACTCTTTGAACCCCAGTACCACCATAGCTCCAGGAATGCTCTGGTGAACACATTCAGGCAGGTCTGAAAAACTAAATAACCAAGAGGATTAAAAATGCTGATTATTCTTGGCATTTTGAGTAGTACATTTAAAAGCAAATTGTTTTAACTGCTGTTTGATAATAACAGTAGATTATTAGATACTACTACATCTGATCAAGAGCATCACAATATGTGTCCAGTCCTCAGTGAAACATATTAAAAAAATAGGCATGGTAGTACCTTCAGAAATTAAGATATGTCTGTCCCTGCAAACATAGTTTTCCTTAGGGTAGACTGGCAAACTTCTCTGAGTTCACTGATCTTAACAGTTAAAAAATAATATCAATAGGCTGAATGTCTGAATCCCACTTTTAAACTTGCTATTTAACTAAACTTTTTCCAAGCAGTTTACTCAGTTAACCCACTACTTTTTCCACTTTCAAACTTTAACCGAAAGAGAAAGCTCTCCACATAAATTACATCATCTGGAAGCTGTCTTCTAATATTCAGCCTTTGCTGTGATATTTCCCTGAAAAGGGTTGTCACCTGCACTGTAAATCCTTTTTACTCCAAATCACTAAGTTCACTGAATGCACATAACTCCAATTAACTGAAGCCTGCTGGCTCAAAAGCAATTTGGTCTTTCATTAATTACTCAGGTAAACACAGGAAAAGCTCTTTTAGTTTGCCTGAATTCACAGAACAAACAAACTCCCCCGTCTTTGATGATCCAAGACAATCTTGTCTTTTGATGCTTATCACTTAGTCGTTCAATAAAATGTAATTAAAAACAAAGACAACATCCCCCTATCACGAACCCTGAGTTACAGTTAATTGTCAGGCTTTCAAACTTAGTCGCACAGTGCAAAGCTTATTGCACTTTAGGTCGCAAGACTATTTGTTTAATCTCTTTCTTTGTGGATTGACTCTTCTGAGTCTCGATGGGATTTCTGGAGGTGAAATGCAGTTACAGCTACTTGAAGGTTTTTCTCACTTGGTTTTGTATAGAATATATGCAAAATCGAAGAGATTATGCATGTTTATATTCAAAGGCATAAATCAGCTCTTCTAGAAATCCAGAACTATTTATGATGCTTAGCAAGCCATTTGATCAATCCATTCTGCCTTTCAAGATGCAAAAAAAAACCCTTTAAACCCGTTAAACTGTTACTATTTATCTTAATTTAAGGTTAATTTGAATTTCACACAGAATAAGAGAAGGGGTGGAGGCCATTAGAAAGTGTATAACTACAAAAATCCAAGTAAGCCCAATCTAGTAAATGCAAAACCAGTGGAAGGTAACTGAAGTATCCGGTATGATCATGCCAAGGAGCCACTCTGAAGCTACTAAGGGCTTCAGAAACTAAGCTGAGCAGTGATATGGGCATGCAAGAAGTAATTATAAAAATTAATGGACTGTTTTCATCTATTTTTTTTTAATGTTAATGAACAAATCAGTCTTGCATGTGAGCGTACCACATCTGTTTGTGCCTACATACACAGTGAAACACATCCACATGTCATGCAAGCTGGCTTGATTGCACTTTGCAGGACATATTTGTATACATTTTATCACCGTTTCTGTAAACAGCAGTTTCTTTCAGTATGTTCCGTGCTCTCTGCCTGGGTCTTAATGGAAGTGTTAATTAGAAGCGCAGTAGGAAAACAATTTATGCTTCTAAACATGTCTTGTGTATGCAGTTTGAGTAATGAGAAAAAACAGGCCAGAACATTTGTATGAACAGATACTAATTACTGTTTCTGAGTCTAACACGCTAACGATTATTGCCAAGAGTACAGTACAGAACTATGAAAAAGACAGATGATGCGAGATTTTAAATAATTGGGGGAAAAAAGAACCAAAGTCCCCAGTTTCCATAAAAGTAATTTTACATGTTTAGCTGAAGGTAGAAGGGTTTTCATAGAAACTCATTCTGTAGTGTCTTTAATTTGCTTCACATTCAGCATCTACTAAATTCTCTATACGCTTACCTTGATGAAATTCTTAGAAATCTGTGGCAAGATTTTACCTGATCATAACTATTGTGCCTCAAATGTAGCTTGCATGTATCAAAGTGTATCCTTCCATCGTGAAAAATCAGGTTCATAAGCGCTCAGGAAAAATTTCTGCCCTGTCCTGTATTCCTGGAATTAACTGAGAATTTATCAGGAGAGGGTGATAATAGGACAAACTTTTGTACGATTAGTTAGAGAACTTATATTAACATGTTTATAGGGATGGATAACTAACTTTATAAATCAAAAAGTGTTTAAACCAGGTAGTAAATTTGGTGAATAACAATATCAGAATCCCAGAAGTGGGAGGAAAATGGAACAATAAGGAAAATGTAAACGGGAAATACTGATAATACAAATGGCAAAATATAAAGGACAGTAGGAAATAAAATGCACTAACACTGCATGTGGCTTCTTATTGCTTGCAAAATGGTAGAACAAATGCCAAGGCTAACGAAGAGTATAGTTTGATTATTTACCACCTGGTTTCATTTATTTTTTTACTGAGTTCATCATACTTCATATACCACACACAGTTGGAGTGGAACACTAAGTATATAATTTTCTGCTGCTTAAGTACACTATTCACTATAAATTGAAAACTTTCAGCTTGCTTGAACTTTCCATACAGCTAGACAAAGTGATCAGCAGTTTAGTCATCCAGGAGTATGGTGGGTTCCTTCAGAACTCTATTTTCTCTTTAGTTGTCTGGTGCCTGTAAACCACTTTTATGGAGTAGGGTGATGCAGGCATTGCTCTCTTTCCTCAGAGGTGTAGTCAAATACATGTTTTTTTTTACAGCTAAGAGTAATATAGATTGCCCTTAATTTTTGTTTTAATCCTTACTGTATTTTGATAGGGTATAGTAGGCATCATCAGAAAGGTCTAGCTAAAAGTGAAATGAAATTTAAGAGATGGATGCATATATAATGAAGAATGCACACTAAAGTATTGTTAACAACTCTACCTACAACTCTTTTCTGCTTAGGTATAGGGGTTATATTTTTCAGATTTGCTTACTGTCCTGTTAACATGGAAGTCAGTAGTGAGATCATTGGCCAGATTTGGACCAACTGAAATATCTTTTAAGGCCCCACTAAGGACCTTGTTGTCTTGCTTGCAAGGAAACCAGATGGATGTAAAATTGGAAATTGCATATGGAATTCACTGTAGGTCCTTGAAGGGCAAGACAAAAAAAATGAAGTTAGGCTTCTCGGAATACTTAATTTCATAAAAAAATATTTCAAAGGGAGGTCTGGGTCCAGAAAATACTTTGAAAAAATGAAGGGTCATAAAGGTGGCATTTCAGGGTTAAAGCCTGAAAAAAACAGAGCAATCCTTGCTTGGAGCCGCATCTAATGTCATTTCCTCCAGACAATGGTACAGTTTGCTAGTTTGGGAGAATTCACATACCCTACCATGCATGTGTTCATGTTTTTTAAAGCGACCTCTTTTGTTTTCCAATGGCGATGAAAGATAGCAAGCAGATGACAGAAGTAGGTGGACACTGTCAACAGTAGGTTCTGAAAAACAGCTATCAAGCTGTGTGGGTTGAAGAAAGACAGACAGATGATGGGTGAAAAAGAAGTAAGATGAGAGGGTTAAATGGAAGAAAGGTGAGAAAAAAGGCTAAACACAGAATATGTAGGACATGAAATGTTGAATGCCAGAGTCACCAACAACAATTTATGTCGTCTCCATTGGCCAGTCTTTCCAGTTTCTAGTCCCATGTTTTGGGTCTTTCATATAAAAATTTATATTTTCTTGTGAATTTTTAAAATGTAGAAATTCATCTCACCCTACTGTTGGCACTGATAAGATAGACAGCTACACCAGCACTAGTCACCTGTGTTTCCCCTCCAGTCAGCAAAGAGAAGTGGGCATTTTTAAGGCATGATTCATCTGACCTATTCTAGGCATTTACATTGTCATGAGACAAATTGTGCCATGGAAGTGCTTGCTTTTCTCCATTGCTTGGACCTTTCTCACATTACTACTTCATGTACAAGCAGCTACAATAGATCAGATTACTTAGCTCTTTTGTACCTTTGCATTTAGACAGTCTGGTGGCTTGTAATAGTTGACTGAGTAGTCGAGGCTTTTGGCTCACTGTCAACATTGCTTAAAATTGGTAGAGTCCCAAGTTATTTTTTGTTCTTCCATTTTCTGAGCAAAATGAAAGGCTAAAGATAAAGATGTGTTTCAGGTACACCAAAATGTTTTACACATTCTAAAGCAAATCTCTTGGTTTTAGCTTTTATCAACTCTTTAAAATATTTTTATGGCACTGGTACTTCTAAAAGATATAATAATTATTTTTTTTTAAAAAAAATTGAAGAGACATTCCACTGCCTTTTGAAATGTTATCTTTGTTCCTTGAAACTGTTTGGCAAATTTGACTTAATTTTGGCGGGGCTTAAAAAGCATTTTTGGCTAGTAAAAGATTTGAGAAAAAAAAAGTTTGACCAGCTCTAATGGCCAGATTAATAGTGCTTTTTTTCCAAGCTTGATCCCTTTTTGAAAAACTGGCAGTTGTATGTCTGTGAAATGACTGCTTGCCCTTGCCACGAGTCGTGCCCAAGTACTGTACGCCAGGTTGCCTCTGCAATAGCTGGCAGCCAGGCAGGCGGCTGCTGAATGTGTCTGTCTTCTGTACAAAGTCCAGAGGCCTGCTAGGCGGGGTTCTAATTGCACATTGGCAGCCGTAGTAAAGGACAGGAGATCTGTGAAGAGGACTGGGGTGTTCAGTGTTTGGAAGAAGCTGTAAGATTCAGTGAGTTAGTCTGAAGTCACAATGAACCTCTCCATCCAACTATCTTCTATACATTGAAGTATGGTTTGGATGATTTCTGGGGTATGTAACACCTGTTGCTGACGCGAAGAAAGAGAGACAGCGTGTAAATCCTTCCCTTAGATGACACAAAATGCTGTCTTAGCAGGAGCACAAGTAGCGGGGCAATGGCAGTGTGCTGGGGAACAGGTGGGAGCTGTGGGACCACAGCGGGAATCACCACATACAGTCCGACTACACAGCAAGGAGAAAGTGCATTCAGTGTTAAACCAGACAGAAGGAGGCACTAGTGAAGAGCCTTATGACGTAGTTTAGACAAAGATAAATACGTATAAGTGAGTTGTCCCTACTAACAGCTGCCTGCTCTAAAAACTAAGCGTCTTTTTATTTCCCACATGTCAATATGCTGACATGGGGTATTTTTATTTTTTCTAATCCTTACATGCTTTGAGGAATCACCTCTGTTTCTACTCTTTGCAAACAGGACTAGGAAGTCATATTTTTGCCTATAACTGTATCTGCCAGGTAAATACCATAATGACTCATTCTTTGTGTTAAGACTTGGGCTTTCCCAGTGTTGCTAGCACTCAAGTGTTATTAGCATAATGTATTTTTAGTGAACTCTGTCAGCAGAGCACTGTATGGCTAATCAAGCACTCATTGGGGATAAATGGTAGACTTAATATTCTTATCAGGCTACTGGAGCTTAGAAGTTACCGACCCTTGTTCCACTTATATCAAAGCCACTTACAATGCTACTAGCTTGCAGCAAATTCATTTTCTGTTCATGTCTGATTGCCTATGACAGTGCCTAGAAACAGAAAACAGAAAATGGGAAATGGGAAGGAAAGAGGGCCCCTGTTGTCTGAGGCTTTAATGCGATTGCAAGTTATTGATCATGTTGGATGCTTCAACCTAATCCTCACAGTTTCACAGGCCTGGCAAAAAATGTTTCTCATAAGCACATTATCAATTATATTTGAACCTTAATGATTCAGAAACACTATTCTTTAAAAGGATCTATTTAATATTGGTAGTAGTGCCAATTCAACTGGAGATTTTATTAATTTTTCCTAGTATTTAATATTGTCTGTTGTCCCTATGAAATCTGGACACTCTAGGTCAAGGTGATGCCATGGATCAAACCCAGGAGCTGCTTCCCTCTAGCGCTCTGCCTTTTCCCTAGGAAAGACCAGGACTGATTGCAGGGGCAGTGACATCTGTCCAAGCATCAAAAGTCCTCCTTGTGGCACCTGCTGTGTCCTGCCACATATTCCCATTTCTGTCACAGTTTCCCCATTCCTGCCACAGTTTCCCCATTTGTGCTGCACCTCTGGGCTCATGGGCCCAGCAGCAGGGCAAGACTCCTTCAGCCTCTCCGTGTCAGTGTCACTAGCGGCGTCACTTCACATTTATTGATCTGCGTTTTGTGCAGTAGGATTGGCATGAGATTCAGTTTTCCACTGAGAAGAGGAACCACAGCCAAAGGCAAAGCAAATAACTTTTTTTTTTTAATACTAAAGGAAGGAACTGGGCAGGTTGGCTGATGCATACACAGACATCCTTAAAAAAATCCCTTGGGCCAGCCACTAAGAATAGTATAGAATTGGGAAGTATCTTACTTATTCTGCAATTTTGTTTTTGTATTTCTTGGGACAAAAGCAACCATACTTTTCTGCTGTTCTGAGATTTTAGGCCAGCTGGATGTTGTTCAGGATTCTTCTGTGGTAGGTCCAGAATGTCTGCTGCCTTCCAAATTGAATCTGTGTGTGTACATTTGTGTGCCTGAGTCTCTGTGTCTTTTTGGTGATGCACATGTGTGCAAGTGTGGGTACACGTGCGTGTGCCTGCGTGTGTGTCTATGTGCACATATGACTGTGTGCATATGCACATGTGTGTGCATATATCTCTGTGTTTTTTCCAAAACACTCTGTCCCTGCAGCTACTTGTGCTGCATAACAGCAGCTTCCGTTGAAATACTGATAATGTCTGCTAATGTCTTGTCGCCTACCCTCTCTAATCTGATTCACCTGTGTTTGAAAATATTTCTTTAAGGTTTTCTATGCTTCAGTGAGATTTAAACCTATACATTTTGCAGAGGAAAAGGTCCTATCAGCAAATCATTTCAAAACTTACCATGAAGAGGATTTTTTCATGAGACATTTCTATAATCAGTTAATTGGTCAGCAGGTGACTTACAATAGTTAACATGCTTCTTAAAGACTAGAGGATACCACACACGTTTCTGTTGCAGACTTTGGATGTTTCTGGTTTGTCCTAAGCAAATTTAATACTAAAAGACTGGCAAATTTTCAAATATGGATTGTGTTGCTGGTGAATGTAAGTTTGACTCTTATTTAAAAGAAGGAAGCAGCATAGGGGTTGTTGTCCTGCTAGCTTTTATTTATCCAGCATTGTTGGCTGCTGCTATTTATTCAGTAATCAAGTAAATGTCCTAGTACAGTATAGCTAAACCTGCTTCAGGAGAAGCCTTGAAAGTGTCTGAGATTAAATCAAATTAAAAGGTAAGACTTGGAGACAAAATAATCTAGTTATAAAGTGTTTTGTCTTGGAGTTGCTACTTCATCTGATATTTGTCTCACTTTAGGTAAGCGAAACTATTTCTATACGGTGTTAAATCTGCTCTTATCTTGAAAGTGAACTAAACTAAGTTTAAATGAATATTTTTTAAGTTCTCAATGAATGCTTCGAGTTTAATGTGATGTAACAAAGCCACAATAAATGTATTTTATTTCTTTAAATCAAGCTTTTTGAGTGACCTCAACCAGACAAACTAGCAAATACGTTCCAAAATACACTGTGTTACAGGTGTTGCTACATGAACAAGTCACCGCAGGATAAGCAAATTACAGATTGTTACTTTGAAATAACTGTGTGCATGCTACTATCCAAAGCGAATACTAATATCTGTAGCTTTACACAGTCTGACACGTTAAACACCAGTCAAGAGTCAATGAAGGTCATAAACTTCTCTCTTCACAGAAGATTTCATTTTTTATTTTAAAACTAATTGATTTTCCAAGTACTGAAGTTAGTGTAAAATGGTATGTTCTGATACAAGGAATGAACCTCTCCTCTCCTCTCCTGATGCATAAGAAAAATGTATTCATAGTATAGGTTCAAAAATAATTGTCTAAGGAAGTTAAAAAATACTTAGAACAGGTGGGGTGTTGTTTAGCTACTCTCTTTCATTAGTGATAATCTTTTGGAAGCAGTGATATTTCTCACAGAAACAATTTTTCCTCTTATTGATTATGTGACATTTGGGGAACAAAGATAATAATTTCTTACAGTTGTTTCATGCCTTCCATCCAAGTGATTTCTTAGCTTTTCACCAGTTATATACCGTATGGTGGTACAAACATCTACAAAAACAGATGCCTAAGGTAAAAGACAGACATATACACAGAGGTTTATACCTCCTTTTCAAAAGACTACAGCTTTGTATGATTTGTCTAAGCATCTGTGGCTCTTGTCAACTGGGATGGGGCAACAGCTGCCATCCTTGGGAAAGCAGTGGAGTTTCACATACATGTGAAAAAAATTGCTCTCCAGTCCTGACTGAAATCCTGTGTCTGCTTAAAAGAGTCACAAAAGATTCATTAAATGTATTGGGAAAAAAAAGACTCTTCATATGTTAGATTTTGTAGCGCTTTTGGCCTAGAAGTGGGTGTTGTCTGTCAGTTGCCCTTGCAGGAGGGGTAACTGTCTGTGCCTGTGGAGGGGAATTCCTCCACAGAGCCTGGTACCAGCAGGAACAGCCTACGCCTTCTCTACACACTTTGGCAGGAGACACTATTCCCCCTCCACATATTGGGCTGCAATTCCCCCCCTCAGGGATCAACTGTACCTGCAGCTATGTTGGGATTTCTTATCTTCAAAGCACTGCAACGTCCTAAATTTATTTCCAGATGCAAACCCTTCCGCTTAGTCACATCTTCACAAGCATATTTGCCAGAGGTTTATTGTTCCCTTTTGTGGCAGGTGAAGCATTCAGAATTTAGCTAGAAGTAATTATCTTTCATCTTTAAAGCATTCATTATAAGTCTATTTCCAAATCTTTCTTACCGTTCTTCCTAGAAGTGTGTTGGATTACATTTTTTACCCACTATTTCCTTTCCAGATAGCACTTAAAAAAAAAAAAAAAATCTTGATATTTCAAATGTAAAATAAATACAACATAAAGCAACTCAGTTTTGTTTATCATTTTTGGTATACAACAGCTTTTGTGTAAAGACTGCATATGATGATTTAACAATAGAGTTGGCAGATTTGGTAACTAGCTGCTTGGGCTAAGGAACCTTTCTTCATTTTCAAGGACTTCCATTTGTTTCTCATTAGCATGTACCATTGCTGTACAAATATTTAGAGAAAGATATCCTGCAATTCCCGTGCAAGGAGAAATTTGTTATTTCATCGTAAGTATGTGAAAACAGGACAACAAAGCCACCTGAACAGATACATTAAGTCTTCCTCTGTTGTCCTCTAACCAGTAGTTTTCTCTTCAGGAAAACAATGTTGTTTTATAGGTTGTATACAGAGAAATATCTTTCAAAATGGTTGTCATCTTCCATTGTCAATAATACAACTGAAGTTACCTACTCGCTTTCAGGAGGTTATTTTAGAAGGACATCCATTTCTGCTATTTTCCTTAGATCACTGGGAGACAGACTTTGGGATTCTCTCCTGCAGGAGAGGTTATGCAGTCACTTCTGCCAACTGGTGAACTGGTAGCTATTAAAAGTGGTGGCAAAAAAATATTATTTCAATAAGGGTCACAATTCAGGAAGGTAATAGAATTCAGGCTGAAATAGTTTCAAGTGAGGTAATGTGGCCCCAGAAAGCAAAGGGAAGTTGTTATTCAGGCATATGTATGCTCATACATGCACGTTTGTGCATAGTGGAACATGGACAAAGCCACAGGACGGTTAAAGCAGGTGTATAACAGGAGAATAAACGTCAAGATTTGGAAACGTACATTTGTTTGTGCCCTCCATGGAAAAAAAAAGGATTTTTTTTTTTGGTTGTTTTTAATAAGACCCCTTTAAGAAATTCAGCATTTTATATTTTTATTTCTAAATATTATGAATAATAAAACAACACAAACGTTGCAAGCTCACTATGCAATTTAACCTATGCTAAATCTTTGGTGTAGAGTATGTGACAATTTTGTTTTAGAGACTAGATTTTAATGAACACATTTACCTGTAAATCCTCAGCAAATTAATTCTTCCTTCAAAATGAGTGGAAATTTAGTAGGAGAGAGGCTTTATGTCTTGTGTATGATAAAGGGATTGAATTCCAGCTTTAACTTACATATAAAGCTTCAGCTGGCACTTCCACAATGCACGCCCTGAATTCTGTTTGATGTGTATATCAATGTCTTCCAAATACCACAAGCTAAGAAAAACACCGTTAACTGCCAGTTTTTGAAATTTTCTAATGCTGGCGGACTGATTAAAGTAAGCTTGTGTATATGCTGCTATCATTTATGCCATTTAAAACTTATCCCCCTTTTCACTCCCTGCTTTCAATGCTATTATCCACCCATCCTGTTTGACTGGGAAAGGACCAACATGAGAAATTCTGTCCATGGCAGATGAGTGGTTTTTTTTTTTTTTCTGATATTATTATGAATGTCAAGAAGATCTGGTAGTAGTGGGTTTTATTTGTGCTTCTAAGGATGATGGATAAGGCTCATTTGGTATATTCAGTATATGTTAATTCTTGCTGTTGTTTGTCAAACTTTATATTCTGTAAATGGAAAATTTAAATAGCAACAAAGCTTTTAAACTGAAAGTAAAGAATGAAAATAACTGAGCTGTAATCAAATGGAATATTAGGCAGAATTTAAGGCCACCACGACCGCAACTGAATTTTTGCTCAGTGTCTCACCAAAAAGACAAAGTCTCCACCAGCATAATGCGTGCCCCAAAACACCAGTCTGATGCATTTTTTTAAGGCGTGAGTTAATGAAAATAATTCCACCTTCTGAATCTCCATAGTAGGGCTGATCTAAGCTGTGAAGCTTTGAGATGAGGTGGAAAATATTCGTTTATATATAGAAAGAAAAGGTTGTAAATATGCATTTAAATATGTATTTTTAAGTAGAACAGAGGATGATATTACATAGGGACCTTTCCATTTAATAGAAAATTGTAGGTTTTGGCACTTTTCAGGATGTGGGAAGTTAAAATGTTCATTTGTTGCATATATTACCCCCTTCTCAAACATCAGACTAGGCTTCAACCGCTGCTATGTCTTGCACCTTCTGGAAGCCATACCTCCAAGTACAACCTTGCTAACTGGGTGAAACATGACAAAAAGTCAGATTAACACATTTAAAATATTATTACAGTGCGAATCACAGATATTTAGAGAATCACAGCATCACATAGGCAAAAGCTCAGTGGAATTCTGTGGCTGTGGCCTTTAAGGATGAACCTCAGCAGAACAGGGGACTTGTTCATGTTAGGTTTTAGCAACTGGTAGTTCTTGTTAAGGTATTAAATACTCTCGCTTTTCAAGGAACAAAGAGAAAATATTCGTACATAGAATATCTGTTAGGAGTAAAGGGCAGGAGAGCCCAATTCTTTAACAGCTGTTTAATAATGCTGAAATCATATTCTGGAATATTTTGATGAGCTCAAGTAACTGAATTGCTAAAGATTCAAGATTTGCATCTGGTATTTTACTGGTATTATTAGAGAAGAAAGAATTTAGCCCAGCATGTGTTTACAACTCCAGTGTCTTGTATCATTCACCACAAACAATGAGGTTGAACATACTTCCCCTTACCACAGATTTTTGTTTTCAGTTCCCATCAATAGTATGTTAACCATACACCCCAGATATTTGGCTTTTAGAATAAATATGTCTTTTCTATCTCAATGACATAAAGCGTACTGGGAGAAAGCTACAGATCAAAAAAATTTATGAAGATCATTACGAAATAACAGTGGGCCTCCAAAGACTTATTGCTGTATGAAGTTAATTACAACCTCCACAACAGCCCTTCACTGAAGGAAGTTCATTTTAGTCTTACCTTCCGAGAACTTTTCATGTACTCAAACAGATGAACTTCTGAAGGAAAAGGCGTGAGACGAGGTTAACAGGAGAGGGAGTGAAATTGGGCCATGAATGGGTCTGTATGTTAGAAGGTTAGTCACAATACAGAAAATGTTAAAAAGCTGCCTAAAGTCCAAAGAAATGTTTCTTTTGCTCTGTGCAACTGATGAAAACCACACTAAAGCTGCAAACTTGATATGCAGCAACAGTAGAATGCATTCTCTAAACATATGAAAGGCACTGGGCTGAAACTGGACAAAGCCTTTCACAAGTCTCACCTTTCAGTTTATTCTCAAGGGGATTGCTGTTTCAGAAGCTGAAA
Organism: Ibidorhyncha struthersii; assembly: GCA_013398815.1. NCBI lineage: Eukaryota > Metazoa > Chordata > Aves > Charadriiformes > Charadriidae > Ibidorhyncha > Ibidorhyncha struthersii. Next base: position 57,993 of record VZSZ01001816.1, read on the forward strand.
GATACTTTTCCATACTAAAAAGGCCTTTTTTAACTAGTGCCTAAGTTTATTGTTGACTCATTCAAGTGGCACCCAATAGAGCAACTGAATTTTATTTGGAAACCCACTTAGGGCTTAACAGTTTTGGCAGTATAACTTTCCTCTGGCTTTGGGAGATTTTTCTACAGCTTTTTACCATGTAAATGTGCCCACTGAGTGATTCAGTTAGAAATTTCCATGAGAATACACCCTGACAGCAAGAGCCATAGCTGTGCCCCAGCATACATTTTCACACAGGATGGGCTGAAAAGCTTTCTGGGAATCGCTAAGCATGCAAACCGATTACTTAAATCCTTTCCTTTCTGCATTAAATTTTCAAGGTGAGCATATGTTCCTAAGTATAACTTGCTGTTTTAGCCACTGGTGGTTTGAAACCATTTTCCCACTGATATCATCTTGATTGATACACGTTTAGAGCTTTTCCCACATAGAACTTTAATGACATATTCTCTGCTGCTTGCGCTTGTCATACTTTGTTCTTAAACAGTAGGAAGTCTGTAGTTTTATTTCCTCCAAGATACCAGTCTTTCTATCATTTCTGTGTAGGTCTGAAAATTTTCTTTTATGCTGCCTGGTATTTTAATAGAGACCTGTTTCTTCTAGTTGACTAATTCTGCCATGTTTTCAAGATGCTAGCTGCTACTTACAGCCCATGTAGTTTGACAGTATACATATTTTTAAAGATGGTTGCAGTGCCACTTATTTCTTGACTTCTGGTATCCTAGTTTTATTTTCCTTCGTACAACTATGTGAGTAAAGTTTTCATAGGTGAGAATTTTGGAGACTGACTCCTTTGGGAACTGGCAGCTGTGATTACAATTGTGTGAGGAGGGATGGGGAGCTAGAAGAACTGACAGACTGAACTCACAGAGCACTGTTGAATACAGAGGACAAAACTGAACATTTTAATTGAGGTCCAAAAGGATTGCCTGGAAAGAGATAGAGAAATTTGTTTTGAAACCAACTGATTAAGGAAAGGAGAAGTGGTTTTGTTAAGGGTCCTTTGGTTAGTAAATTTGGAGTTTGGGCTAGCAGTTCTCCCGGGGGAGACTAAAGGCTTTATTTAGTATTTCATAACTAGGAGGAAATAAGTGACTGGAGAGCAATTTATTGGCTATGGTATATAAACTTACAGAGAAACAAAATCTCTTTGGTTTTGCACTGGGATGGGTATGCCAACTGAAAGGAATCAGCATAAACTTGAGAGCTTGGTATTTCAGGTAGTCTTCAGGTGAATCTAAATAAGGCAAGCAAATGTATCTGTGTTGCTGATTAGCTCCATTTTACTATTTGTTCTTCTGGAAAGCTGTACTTTGTCTGCCACTTCTGATGGTTTTCCTGCTGTTTTGTTTCCTGCCAGCACTACTTAGCTGAATCTACAGCAAGGTGGGGCCTGTTATTTACAGAGTTTGGTTACTTATGTAATTCTGTGCATGCATATAGCCTTAAAAGTACATCAAAAGCTGCTGCCTAACTTACCTGAGGTTGTGACATTAATGGTAACAGTCTATAATGTCTAGAATGCCAAAGAACGCTCTGCAATGTGAGAAGGAGGGGACCTGCTACAACATATTCCTTTCAATACCATTCAGGCATAACCCAAAGGTGGCTGGCTATTCTCGGAAGATCAGCATTTAGAGATGTTTGGTTTAAGTGTTTCTCTTCTCAGCCAATTTTGCACATCATTCATGCAGATCTTAAAGCATTTTCAGCCATGCATGAATATTCTCTTTGTTGCTGAATCACTCCACCAATGTTCAACAATGTAATGCTTTCCTGAAAGTAACTTGGGGTATTTTGATTTAACCTTGTAGGACTCACAGTTTAAATCCTCTCTGCATGAATTTCAGAATTTCGCTCCAAGGTCTGAGTGTATTCAGTCTGAATGCTTCTTCAGTCCTTTACAGAAGTTAAAGTAATGTAGTAAAGAAACTAAACTTCATCTGCAGTTCAGATGTGTTTGGATCCTTTTTTTTTTAATTATTTTTTTGGTTAATGTCCACTTCTTACCATATCAACTTCCAATTCCCATTTGCTACCTCACTTGCCTTAGATAATTTGTTTCCACAGAAAAACATAATTAGTAGATAAGTGACGTATGTATAGTGATCAAGGTATCTGTTGCAAATTGTTGTCATGGTGACAGTAAGGCAAGAGAACTTTGTGAGACAAGATTAGATATTCTATAGAGTTTTTGAGAGTGGCCACAGATGCATCCCATGGCATTGTACATTTGCTTTGCTTTTTTTTTTTTTTTTTTTTTTTTAAATGAGATGAAAAAAATCCTGTGCTTCCAGGCACAAACCATAGAACACAGATTGGAGGAAGCTTTGTCTAAATCGAGTCATTCTGTTGCTGAGCTCTTAGCCTCAGGAACTGGCCAATGCTAGAGAGAGGTTCCCTGGGACTCAGTCCAAGAGGGACCACTGATTTAGCAGTTACTTTGTTATTTTGAATATTAGTTGTACAGCTAAGGAGAAAGACCCTCATTTATGTTTTCTTCCAAAACTCAAAACATACAGAAAATATGTGATACTTTCTTCTGGACAACTATTTTCCAATAGTTGCTGCCAAACCACACAACTAATAAGTAACAAAAGGAAACAAAACATCCTGCTCATGAAAAGCTATTCTACAAAATGTCATCAAAATGATACTTCAGCAATGATTAATTTTGTAATAATATGTCCAAAGACATAAATTGCACTTTCAACATCTACACATTATTAGGAAATACTCATTTCTGTTGTGGGTTTAGTGTTCTGACTGCTGTCACTTCCATTTGATTGTTGTTGTTTTGTAAAAAAAATCCCTAGTCTTTAACTAGTAAGATGTTCGTAGGGCTTTACTAGGTTGATGGTTGGATTTGATGATCTTAAAGGTCCCTTCTAACATGACAGGTTATCTATGACAGGATAGATTCAAAAGAAATTAAAGAAAACTCAAATGGAAAAGAATTTTAAAGGTTGGGTTTTGAAGTTGGGTGCTCCTACCCTTTGTGGATTTTCCAATTGTTCTCTTTGCAACATTTTTTTTGTTTAATACTGTCCATAGGTGGTTAATCAGTTCTCCTTCCTGCCCTCTATATTCTCTTGCAGTAGAACTTTCTCTTCCAGTGAACTTTCAGCTTCAAACCAAGCCTCATCTCCAGTAGTAAATAACCCATTTCTGTCTAATTGCCTAGGGGTACCCTGTTTTTTTTTCCTTTCTCTTCTGTCCAAAGTACCCTAAAGAAAAACATTTAGTCCCTCCTCTCACTGATGCCTGTGGCAGCACATTCCTGCCTCTGTGATCTTCAGTCCAGGAAAAGAAGCCTGCTTTGCTGCCCTTCTTCAGAGCATCAAACTGTTTAGTAGAAACTGATATTTCTGATTTTCTGTTGCATGAAGCCGACGTATTTTGCATAATCACAATTTACATTGGGCAGATCCTATATTAAAAAAACAAAATCAGAATGTCTTTTTCCCAATTTCTACAGGACAGTAATTTTCTAATGTCCCAGGTAAAGGTTAAAAGGAATAATGTTGTACATTGTAAGAGATAATTTTGTTAATTACAATTAAATTCATAGTTACTTAATGGTTTTGTGAAAAATTATAGAACCATGGTAAATTCATTAAGTAGACCTACTAGGTTAGTAAGTCATAAGAATTAAGTGTAGTTCTTAGCTATATATTTTAGGGTGCTGTTACAGTTATTCTCTATGAAAAATAAAATACTACAATTAAGTAAAACTCTGTTGAGGATGTTTTGTGAAATGTTGGCATGCTGAAGAGTATTATGTTTGTTCTTTATTTTACAGTTTGAGTACTGTTTCCTGTGTATGGTGGATCTGCCATGGGAAACTCACGGTGCAGAAGGGTTGAAGAGGAAGAAGGTACAGGGAGCTTGATATATACATGAAAGGAGTTGGTTGCAGCTGAGGATAATATTCACAAGAGAGCTCAAAGAGGGTTTATAATCGGGTTTATAAAGCAAAGGGAACATTTGGAAGAGAACAAAGTTATATTCAGATCCCTCAGACAATATCCTGCTTTGGAGAAGTAGCAGGTGGACCTGCTTTTTGTATGCCCTTTCCATCCTTCATGTCGTTTCCACTTCAGTAGTATCTGGAGATCTTCAGATTAAATTGCAGTCTCATTCTGCTCCAGATGAGCTGCTGAACAGCTTTCCCTTGTAAGTTCTGCCCCTGCAAAGCAGAGCGTTTGCCCAGGCTGCTTGGAGACACAAGCCCTAGTGATTTTAATGGAGTTGCTAGCCTAACAAAACAGGTCTCAGGTATTGTACCTGTGATCCAAAAAGGGGAGACAAAGGACTGGGGATGAAGAATAGTGAAAGGGAGGTAAAATAACTTGCCTATATCATGCAGGCTATTTTTTCATTGCTATTGTAAAATAACAGCACAAGTAAAGGCAAAAGTAACAGCAGCTCCTACAGACATACCTGAACTATCTTCAAGCTAGTGAGCTTGAACAGCAATAACTTTGCCTGTTTCCTTCATATTCCTTTAATATAAGAACAAAGGACCTCTTCTTGGCCTTTCATAGTAAGAAGTCTAGTGCAATCTGATGGCTATTATATGATTCAAATAATATTTATTTGTCTGGGACAGCAATTATAAGAGATCATCGTATCTTCGTGTTCTGACCTCCAACAGCTTTCAGCAAAAGCAGCAGAATCTGTAAAGACAGATTCCACACCAGAAAGAGAATAAACAAACGGAACAGTACCAGTACACAGTGGTTCGTATAACCGTGGCATCTTATCGTATTTCCATCAAAACTAAAAGAGCTAAGGAGGAAAAAAGCCAAGGAAAAACAATTCATGAAAAATAAGAGGAGCAATAAAAAAGCAGGCTGATGAAGTGAAGCATTCTTTAAAATAAACTATAACACACATTTATACAGAGGGCAGGAGAAATGTGACACACAGGCTTTTAAGAAACAGACAAGGAATTACAAATGTGCAATGTTTTGCCCTGAACAAATTAATTTGTCAGGAGCTTGAGGAGTTCTTGCATTTGGTGGCTGGGTTGTTTTTTTTCTTTTGGAAAGAAGGTTGTTTTTGCAGAATGCACTATGTGTGCATAACAAGTCATCTAAATCAATGTTGTACATTGTCTTTAGGCAATTATTTTCTCCGCTATTTGTCAAAAGTAAGAAGTAAATTCCAAGCGGTTTTGAACTGTTATTTTGTTGTAATTATCCTTCCCTTTTAAAAAGATACTGTGATTTATGATGTAAAATGAGTGCTTCAGGGTTACTTTCTGGCATTCATTATGTCAAAGAGAGAAACAATTAAAACCCAGGTACATAAGAGACTGGTAGATGCAAGAGTGTGCAGCGCAGCCTGAAATTAATTTGAACACCGAAGATTTATAAGAGCACTTTGTGCACTTGATGGTAGTGTTAGATCTATTGACTGCCATCCGAGTACAATGTATGCCTATACTAAAACTTAATTTTAACCTTTGCCAACATTGTACGAAGTGTTTTGTAACAGACTCCGTGTTTGTGAGTGTGCACGCGTCTGTGTACATGTACACGTGTGTGTGTTCTGCACTCTGCCAGGGAGCAAGGTATCAGATTTTTAATATGCAAGGGGGTTAATGGTGCACTACAAAGTGAGGCTTAGGGGGGAACAACATTGATATCGTTGTCCAGAGATGTGAAAAATGCACAGCAATAAGAGATAGCTTGAAAGTAGTAATTGAATCTATTCTTAGGGTTATGTTTTCTGCGTTTTTCTGTTTGAAATGAACTAGCTGTGTGATTTCCATTAGTATCCCTCAAGACTCTTTACAGCTTCTGCATTACGGCTACTGTAAATCCCACTGGAAATGCTGTAACCATACCTGTCATCAACACCCTAGCCTATAATATCCATACCAGTTTGCTTTTCCCACTTGACCTACCTTTCCTGTCATTCCTGATACATGACACTGCTGTCCAGGTGCAGTCTCCCCAAAATAAGGGAGGCCGTAGACTTCCATTCGTTGCCTTTACTTGAATGTTAGAATATTCTCCAATTTGGAGTTTAGGGGCATGAAATTATCCATATGACACTAATCTTTATTAAAAAAAAAAAATCATGTTTTGTTTCAGAAAGAGAAAACCAAAATGTTTTCTGCAGAGGTAAGAACAATGAATAGTTTGGAAACTGCTGTTTTTTTTCTGAAGTACTTGACAGATTATGAATGTGAGGGCATATTCACAAGGATTAGTTTTAGTCATTAAGAGACTAACACCTCTAATTTGCAAAAGACCTTCAAGGGACAGGTCAAAATAAATAAAAACAAGCCCAAATTTGACTCAAAGGAAGATCCTCTCTCTGCCTTGCACCCTCACTGTCTTTGTCTTGCCATTGAATATGGAGCTGTCTTAGGGAGTTCTTGTCTCTGAAACTGTAATTAATTAGTTGTTGAAGACGGCCTTGCTTCAAGTGGTGGAGTAGGACCCGGTGCCTTCTAAATCTGAACCTTGCAACCTGAATGATTCTATTATTCTATTTGGATCTAACTTTACTGAGAGTACAGATTGTGATGTTCTTATTGATGATACTCTCCCATCTGTTAAGAAGCACATTTTTGCATTATGCCTAGCCTTATATACTTATGCAATTTAGGAGAGAAAATTTTTGCTTAAACATGCCAGTCATAAATAACACAATAGTTTTCCTCTGGCAAGTATACTGAAGTTGTTTTGGATAAGTCAGACAGCAGTCAAAAGAAACAAGTGCATTTCAAACATCATCATGATTCCCTTCTCCATACATGTCATCACTGAAATGATTTTACACACATCTGTACATCTTATCATTAATTTTTTCATTGGTACAGTTGGTAGCCTGCACATTTCTGTACACTTGAATCCATTGCTAATCAGTATATATTCAGTGATTATACAAGCTGCTTTTCATAAGCTCCGGGACAGCTTTGAGAGCTGACGATCCAGTAGTTCCTAAATATTTTGGTTCATTATGATGTCAGTTGTCCTGCCATAGCTTGTGGGATCGGAGTGCTCTATGCTTGTGTAAACTGGTCTCCTTTTTGCCCAAGTTTTAGTATTCTCAGATGTTCCTTATTTAGAAAAGCATCAACAGTACAGTGATCCCAGAAGTTGTACTGGTCAATAATGCTCTCCATAAATTAAGCTCAAAGAAGGATATTATTTTATTAATGTTAATAAATTTTGGACATATTTTTGTCTTAGCTTTTTAGCACATTGGATACAAAAAAAGGGCCCTGAATCCAATTATATCAGTCTTGCACAATGATCATATATGATTAGCATCTGCTGTTTAAAGCACTGAGGGCAGGCAAAATAATTCACATTCTTCTCCTCAATTAATATTTGCTTGATTGATTTTCTTATTCTGATCTTTGGTTAAGAGATCCTTTGGTTCATGTAGATGGACTTGCAGAATAAAGAGATTACTTGTTTTATAATTCAGGTCTGTAACATGTCAGATTTTTTTCTACATTATCTGACCAAGAATTTGATGAGACTAGACTGTCTTTCATAGGGTAGGACAACTTTTCTTTCTATTGTTGGAACTTGTCACATGCAATTTATGTGTTTGGAATTAATATTTGCACTAGATCTCAACCAGAAGGTATAAGGCAATATACCAATAAAAGGCAGTAACTTTTGACATTATGTCAGTTCTAAAACTTTCTCTCTTCTTATGCTATTTAAGCATAAATGACCAGGCTTGGTTTACAAATATTTTGTTGAGCACATTCTGTATGGGATTATCAGTGATACAGCTGGATGACATATGGATGGTTAGTAAGCCCTATTACCCTGTTCTTTACTGTCTACTGAAGTGGTAATATTTTTTTAATTTTTTTAAATGATCCTCCAACATTGTCAGTCCCTATGGAATGTGGCCAGGTGTCTGTATTAGTTCTATTTTTGTTCATATTCCTCTCTTACCCAATGCCTGCTTTGAGCAGCAATTAATGAGTTTACAGATAAATTCTTCGTTCAAGAGACAATGTCTTGGTGCTTATTTTCTTTTCTGCACCACTTCATCCTTGGGCATATCTGTCTGCAACTCAGCCAACACTTCAGAAATCCTATATCTTTCCATATTTTTTTTCTGACTGAAGATAAGTTTTCCTTTATGTTGTTCCACCATATTCTTTTCATAGCCTATTTCACTTAGACCAGCTTGAGGCTTTGTGTTTCTCCTGAGATCTTGCCTTTTGCCAAGGATCATAAACATTCATCTTGATATGGACACTAGCTTCTGATTGAGAATGGCTTTCCATCTCTTTGTTTAATGTAGGGTTCAAGAAAACAAATTATGAACAATTCTAACAAGTACTCTTAATCCCATTTTCATTGGTAAGAAATGCATCTCTTCTTTCATGCACATAATTGAATTCTAAACTATACCACCTTACACCACTAAAAAATTTCAGAGGAAGACAGTCCCTGGAGTCCCCTCCTAATAAAATTTTCTTTCAACTACAGACTTATTAATCAAAGCTCAGAGAGTATGAAACTGTGGAAGCCCCTAGCACTGGAAGGCAGAGGTTGGTGTTAATTATTTGGAAATTATTTTAATTTTTTTTCATGAGTGGAGATATAGATGATAATTCAAGTAGAAAATGAAAGCTGAAATTCAGCTGTGTTTATGCAACAACAAAAGCTCAGCTTGGGTGCTATTTTCCAGTCCAAGAATATATATACATACATGCCTGTCTACACAAATGACATTTCCCTCCCAGTTTGTGTGTGCATGAGTCCTATGTGTAGATCTTTCCCCCGCTTTTCTTAACAGATAAGCGGTTATTGTTCAGGCTGATAATGTTTTATTGCATATCACAAATGGGAGCTGAAAAAAACCCACCTGTGAATGTGCCATTTACTGAAATAATATTTACTTTGTCAGTTTGAATAACACCTGCACTTGCTGCTTCATTCTTTCTACCAGTGTTTGACCTCCATTTTCTCTCCTATCTCTCCTGATTATGAGTTATTATTTAAGCTCTAAACACAGAAGTCTATTATGGTTTTTGACCTTGGTCATTCATGTATCTTCTATATCAAGGTTTTGCACTTACCTGTCCTCTCATAAATTAAACTGGATTTCATATTTATCAGGTAGTCAGAAATACAGCTACAGCTCAACTGGCTCTTGACTTTTGGCAGACACTAAATAATCCATAATGAAAAAGGCAAACTATTTACACAAAAGACACTATAAAATATGTTTAAATTATATAAGGTCTCTGTTTTTCCACCTTTACCTTTTGGATACCTTCCGAAGTATTTGATGCAGGTTGTCTTGTACTAAGAAAATGTGGCACCTATACAGAAGCAATGTTCTAGTGAAAATATAGAATAGCCAGGTAATCCTCATGATTAAGAATCAGGTCTGTGCTATTGGAAGCAAATTTTCCTGCTGTTATTTCTGGACTCGGAAGTGCGTCTCCAAAGAGCAGACATAAGCCTTTGAGTTATGTCAAAAAACAAAGCTCTTGTACCAACTGTAATAGTCTAGATTGTCATGGAGCTATGTGGCAGGAGGGCAAATGGAAAGACAGAATAGTTCAGGGAAGTTTTCTAAACTTCTCTTTGAGGATGAAGTGTACGGACATTTAGAAATGTCCTCAAAGAGAGGATGAAATCTTCTTGAGGAAGACTGGGGGAAATGGCTGCTGCTGTGGGAGAAGCATCAGAAGAAAGATGAGGTCTACAGAGGAAACTTCAGGCATATAAACCCAGACATTTTCAGACAGGTCTGTACTCAATGTGTCTGCGCTCTCTCCTCCAGGTATGCAGTAGTTTGGATGTTAGGATCTGGTCTGGCCACTGGTTTGAGGTCACCCAGGCAGAGGAAGCCAGGAGTCTAAGTCCTCTCCCATTCTGTCACAGAGTATGTGAGAGTCCCAATGAACAAAAATCCTTCGCCTCCCTCTCCTCCCTGCCTTACAGTCCCTGAAGCAGGAGAGAAGCATCTAATTAATATTAAGTAATGAGATCTGGAAATCATCTTTAGTCCCAAACAAAATTTTGGTATCAGATTTATAGAAATAGTTTCACTCCTTGGTATATGAAGCAAGTTTCTATGGTTGGTGGTTTCTCAGGACAGCAGATAGCTGTTCTGCTGTATTTGCAATGTGCAAGTAATCTACTCATAAAGGTTTATCTCTGAAAAATCGCCCATCCTCTTTTTGAAGTTCCCTAGAACAGGTTTGTAATGTTCATATGAATGACTGAAAGCCATCTTTTGAGCATGCTAATGTGATTTCATACATTAAATTGTCTCTTAATAGCAGTAAAATTGTGTTTTCTGTCATCCAGGGTTTATACATTTGCTTTAATAATTATAAGAGCGGGCCATTTTCTAGGTAATTGCAAACATTGGCAATTCACATTTAAGTTTATGCATAAGGATATTATAGGTACTGTAAATTTTATGCTTTATGAAAGGTGCAGGATTAGTCTGATACATATCTTTTATGCACAACCATTGATTGATGTGCCAGGGACTAATAAATTTTGTCTGAAGAGTTTCACTGCAATCTGATTCCCATTCATTTGCATATGACTTCATTTTCTGAACAGCGTTAAGAGTATAACTGTTTCTCAGTAGCAGTAAACTGACCTAAACCTGCCATTAATTCTGTGAGGTGACAGAGCAGAGGTACATAAGCACCACTGATGGTACTGAGAAGACCCAGGTGTATCTGCACATGGTGCAACAGATTTTGTACATAATACAACATCCTCCAAAGAACAAGGCATAATTTGGGGATTCTAAAATTAGGGGATAGTTTTACTCTTAATCTCTGAATGCTGATGTTTTTTCCAGCTGTAACAAGGTATTATGGTATGGTTTATAAAGTGCTCAGATGCTAGAATAATTATCAATTCAGAAAAATTCACATGGCAATTAGTATTTCTGATTTCAGAGAAGGATTGGACAGAGTGCAGTAAATAAATCCTAAAGACATGTACTGGGCAATAATGATAAAATAGATATTGAATAGTTGCTCATTATGTGAGCACTATAGCAAACAGAACCCATAGAGAAAAAAGAAAAATGTGATCATGCAATTAAGGTTATATCATATAATTTATACCAAAATACCTAAAGTTTTCACCAAAAGTTTTAATATTATTATTTTCTAACTTTTAAACATTTCATCCTGCAGCCTTAATAATGGTTTTAAATGGTTTTTATTGCAACTTTTCCATGGTTTAGGAAAGGAAAAAAACCCGCTCAGCAAAAGCATCTTTCAGACATCTAGTTTTAGGCCAGTTTAACTAGGCTGCCTCCTGTAGTCAACAGAGGGATAGACATAATGAGTAAGAGAATCCTCCAGAAAACAATTCAGAGCATTTATACTAGGCCTAGGGAGTTTTAGCAACTAAAATCTCATGCTTCGCTACTGAGTGTGTTCAAACTGTACATTTAGAAGGACTATTCATTTTAGCAGATTTTCTCTTCACTGGAAACAGCTCTCATGGATATTTGTCAAGTTCCAAAATATTTATTAATACACAGAACCTCCAAAGAGAATAGCAATAATAATATAATAACACATTCTGTATTAATACAATAATATGTAGATTATTATCTGAGTTATGCAAAAGAAAGATAAAAGTTGGTATAAAAAGCAATGGAAACTAAATCACTTTAATAACATGAAGGTCCTTATAACTTACTAATAGCTCATCCTGCAAATACTGCCTTTAATAAATATAAAAGGAGTGACGAATGACTAAACTGTCATTTGAATACCAGTATCCCTTACAGTAGGTCGATATCTTTGCAGAGAAACTACTAAAACTAAAATCTGCTTTGTAATTCTGTGTCTGGAGTGTCAGTGATCAACAGGCACAAGGACCGTGGTTATAAAGTCCACTTCTAAATCTGTGATGTACAGACTTTACGTAGAAGAGTGTCCATTTAACTGAACAAAATGGCTGTATAGCCTAAATCTCCAAATCTGGATCACATTTTCAAAGGTGAATATCCTGTCACATATTTCTAATGGTCACTGTTGCAAAGGGGACTACATGCTAATCTGAGCAACTGTATACTCAGCTGTGTGAGACAGCAAGTTTGCCACTGTACTACTCTCCCACCTACTTAGCTGCTGTGAGTTTTCAAAGCATCTCATTTAACCACAGTCTGCTTTGAGCCAGAGCTGGCTTTCTAACTACTGGCAAATATCTTAAATGTATTCCCTATTTTCATTTGTTGAGGTTTTCTTCTTTTCTTTCTTTTTCCTCCCAATCCTTACATGTAACATTCTTAAAACTTGGAAAATTCAGTTGTCAGATTTAAGTATGAAAGTCTGAAAATAAGGCCTCTGTTCTTGCTTATTGAATGTTATCAGGCTATGGGCAGGGTTTGGGCAATTACTTTAATTTCAGTTTAAGGATCAATTAATCTTTCTCTGTTCTCATGATGAGCAGGAAGTTAGTTCATCTTCATGCAGTAGTTTTATGTAAGGAAACCACCTTAAATTATCTGAAATAACTATTCATGTTCACCCCACTGCAATTTCCTTTGTAACTTCATTTGCTTCTCTCCAGACAGCTCCTGAATGTGTAGCTCATCCTCTTTGCTAGTTTAATTTTGATTGGTAACAAGCAGTCACCCCTAACCTTGCTAGACTGTGCACTGATTTACATATGTCCACGACTCTCCAGTTCTGAATGAGAGATAACAATGTTTAATAACAAATACCATTCTCCCTGCCTCGTCCTTCCTAGAAACATTATGGCCAGTGATTTTTTTTTTGTTTAATTTTTATTTTTTTTTTCCACATTTCAAACATACAGGCCTTCTCACTGGCTTTCAGCATAGCAAGTTAGACTAGATTACCCCTCTGTGAGGGGAATTTCCAGTTCTTTGTGCTTATTACCTAGATGTTTAGCACCAATGAATATGCAATTTATTTTCTTGTTCTTTTCCACCTCTATACAAATCATATGTATCACCTTGAGTCTGACACATATTTGTCTTCCCTCTCTCCGACATTGTTAGTAGGTGATGTTTAAGAAGAAAAACAAGAACTGTAGGAGAGAAACAACCAAGTACAACTTGTACTAACAAAGCATAAATTATGGCAAGAATGGATCATGTGATTACTGCAATGAATCCGAAGGATAAACCTATGAGAATAAATCCTTTGCTGCATTTTTTTTCCAGGTCCATATTTTACTTGCATGCTGAAGAACAGCAAAGAAATACGGTGGTTGTCTACTTACCAGTTTCATGAGAGAAGCTTCTACAACTCAAGTTCCTTAGGCTTGCTGTTGCCCAGCTTATCAGTGCTACATGATTAGTGACACTATTACCACTATAAATGTACTACACAGGGTCCCTCACATAGTAAAATCTGGCCCAGGGTTCAGAGACCATGGAGCCTTTTTTTTCCTTGTTGGAGGAATATGTTACAGGCAGGATATCACGTAATTTGTTTAGACTCTGCCCCTGCTTGTTGCTCAAGTAGTTTCCCCTGTACTGGAAAGCAATCATGACTACAGTGAAGGATGGGCAAGGAGGCAGCGCCTCCTCTAGTGCCAGGGGAGAAAGAATCTGAAGATGCAAGGAAACATCAGGAAGATGGAGGAACTCGGAAAGCCAAAACAAAAAAGAACAAACAAAAAAAAAAAAAGAGCTGGTATAATTTTCCAGACTGCAAAAATGTCCATTTAACATACTGCTTATAAACAGGACATTATTTTATTACAGAAATACATGTTTGAAAGGTGGGTAGGAAAGTGTCGTCTCTAATTTACAGCTATGGCAGAGAAAGGTGACGATAGTTGTCAGAGATCACACAGTGTGTGTGACAGAAGGAGGAGTCTTGCTTTTCTTTGATAGACTATCCTAAGCTGTTAAGAAAAGTGAATCCCAGGAATTCAGTCATCTGATGGAAGAGTACACCAGAAATCCTTACTTTAAACTAGATAACACAGCTCAAGTGTCACACATTGAATACTTGCAATGAAGTGCTCTGAAATGAGATGCAGACCAGAATTGTTAATAGGAATTATTCAGCAAGCATATTTATGAGAATCATAAATAACTCACAAACAGGGAGGAGGGAGTGAAATTAACCAAATCAGCAATTCATTATGAATTATTTGCTCACTCTTAAAGGAGAATAACAAGGACCAGGGTCTCCTCCTGTCTTAACAGTAAGGTGAAGTGTGGTCAATCAGCACAGACAGCCTGGGGGATGAGAGCTGTAACAAGAGCAGACGCCTGTCAGAGAGCTATCCAGTTTGGCTTCCTTTGTGGGACATAAAGAAATACCCAGGGGGAGGAAGGAAGCAAAAAGGGAAAGGTGAAGACAAGCAAACAAACAAATAAAACTCAAACTCAGACTAAAACCCCTGGAATTATTTTCAAAGATTAAGGAGTTTTCTATTAAGAATTTTTTTCCCTGACATTTTAGCTCAGTGTTCTTTCATTTCATGAACTCCAGAAGGGAATGCTCAGCCTGAATATGGTCTAAATACCAATAAGGCTCTTGCCTGTTAGACAGCTAGGACAAAATTCCTTCAAAATAAGTGCTGGGAAAGGAGATGATGTTTGCTGTTTTTCTACTGGCAAGTCTTACAAATGTAATGGCAAAATTTTTCTAATATCCAGTCTACGTACATTATCTTTGCCTAATAGTTCTCAGCCTGTATGTAAAAATTATTGCCTTACCCACTTTTTCCTGTAGAGCTAAGTTCATGTCTCTAGCCAGTTAATTTGGATGTTAGCACTATACCCTCCGCATTGTCCCACTCACTGGAGACCTATGATCCTGAGGCTCAAGCAAGCTACCAAATAATACAGCAGTCTATTGCCCAGGCCAAGCTGATTTAAATAAATAAATAAGTATTGGAAGTTGATGAGGACCATAATTTTTTTCTCATTTTCCCCTTACATTAACATAATTAAAAATATTTTCTTCAGTTACAGCCAACTTCTGAAGGGGACTCCATCTTAATCTAGCCAGCAAGAGGTTCCACCCTTTCCCCTGCTAATTTTCATCAATTTTTACCTTTGCAGCTAAAAGTATGTACCGTGTTTTTAATTTTCAGTTTCAGCATTTAATCATCAATTCTTTCTATACTACTTTTTTTTTTCGCCCAGTAGATTAAAGAATCTTTTGTTCCCTGGTGTTTTTTCCCTATGCATGTGGTTATAAACCATTATCAAATCACCTTTCAATTTTCCTTTTTATAACCTTAACAAAATGAGTGCTTTAAATTTCTCACTGTAAGTCATTAAGTCTTCAGCCATTAAATCATTTTTATGACTCCTTTTAGCACCCTCACCAACATCCTTTAAAAATACGGAGACCAGAACAGCACAGAGTATTGCAATAACAATCACACAGAGGTAAGCTCACCTCCCTCTACTCCTGTGTTTATATACCCATGGATGGCACTAAACCTTTTCCCACAGCACCACATAAAGGTTTTTGGCATCATATATCTACTGTGACCCCTAAATTCCTTTCAGAGTCACTGCTTTCCAAGACAAACTACTCCATTCTCTAGGCTTAACTTGTATTCCTTATTTCTCAGTCTGTTACCTGGCATTTGGTGAGACAGAACAAAACATATTTTGATTGAAGGGTACCCATTTGCCAAGTAGAGTAGCTCCTGCAATCATTTTTTTTTTCCATGCCATCAGTCCCCATCTTTTCTGAAAGCTTATCAGAAGTGATTTTGTGTTCACTCCCATGTAGTTGATGGAAATTTTTTCAAAGTTTGCTGCTAAAACCTTTCTCAGATCCCAGGCAATACAAGCAGGGAAAGGTTGGCACCACAGGCTGGGAGTGGGCTTTGCTTCAGCCATATGCAAGGTATGTTCTTACGAATGCCTCCAAACACACCCCCCAAATATGTCTCTGGTTTCTGCACAGTTAAATGATGAAAGACAGAACAATACTGCTGGAGGAAGAGAGGCACAGAGAAATCAGTGGGCTTGCTCACGGCCATGCTCAAAAGTGAGGAATGAGATTCCCATTTCTATGTCTTATTATTTGTAGTCCTTGCCTAACCAGCCATAGCATATCAAGAATTTTTGCCTCTTTCTCCATGTATTTTCCCATCTTCTCAATAAAAAAAAAAAAGAGAGAGGAAAAAACAAATCAGACAAGAAAAAAAATGCCATTCCTTTGTTCATCTGGCTGTCTTTCTAAAGGAGTTACACTACCTGAATCAGAACTTATGTCAATAGGAGTTGTATGCTGAGATTCAGGAAGCTGCTTTAAGTAGACTGTCTAACTAAGCAACTATACTGTCTCCTTCTGGCTTTAAAAGAATATTTTTTTTGTGTTGCCTTTAAGAAGAATTCAGGTGCATTTGCTAGCAGCCACTTTCTGATAGATGTGGAGTTTTTTTGTGCACTTGAGTTCTGTGGACAACAGCAAAATGGATGGGCTTGAATATAAGGCTGTCAGGAGGTGGGTGGTTGTTCGAGTGTTGCCTGCACCAGTGTTAGTGGTGTCTTCACAGATAAAAAGAACGAGTGTAAAGGTTGTGAGAAGAAAGAAATATCTGACTTGGAGCCAGGTCTGCTCAGAGATTTATGGACAAAAAGGAGAAAAATTCCTGGAGTGGATCAGTCATTCAAGGCCAGGAAAGAGGTAGGCTAACCGCTGAGGAGAGGTCCTGGGGGAAGAAAGGCAAAACTCTCTAAATGATGGTGCATATATCCCAATGTCATTAGAGTGCCAGACTCAGAAACAAAGAAGCTATGATTAGGGTTGGTGCTTATGGCTTCACCCTCCAGTCTAGACTTCATTAAAACTGCAGGAACTGATTCAGTGTGTGGAAGTTGCATGATCTTGGGGTCACACAGTAAGTTTATTTCCTAAGTCATAAGCAGTTTCCACCTCTGCTTCCTCAGTTAGCTTCTCTCTTGCTCTCCCTTTCCACACACACTTTGTAGCTTCCAGTCCTAGACTTTTCCTTTGAGACCTTTATCACATTTCACTATCATCTCTCAGACTTCTTGTCCCACCATCACTAAGCTTACAGGCCCACGCTCTTCTCCCATTACACCCTAAGAACCACAGTTCTTTCCACTGAAGGCTGCCATTCCAGTCTCTGTCTCACCATGGTTTACCCTGGGATCCTTCTTCTCATATCACTGCTAGACTTTATCTACCCTGGATTTGAATCTGGGAGGTTTCTTACTACATCCCCCTTGAGTCCTTTGTAGGATGTCACTGAGACCACTAGAGCTACAGACTCTCCGTTTTCAGTGCAGCTGCTGGACCAGGCATGGCCTGAAGCATCTTAGAAGACAACTGCAGGGAAAGTCATTCTCGGCCCTGGCTGGAGCATTGCCAGTGCAGATGGTATCTTTTGGGATTATATAACTGTTAAAATATTTAACGCGTTACTATCAGGCATGCATAAACAGTGATTTCCCAAAGGTGTGACTAGTTTGAGTTGAGTAGATTTTTACAGGGATGGCAAAAGGCAGACCTCTGACAAACGCCACTCTATGTATCTAATTTCAAATTCCAGTTCCAAATCATGAGAATGCTAGGGGTTTCCAAATAATATATATTTTTTTTTAAATATGACTTTAGAAAATCACTGCTTTATGTTATGCTGAAAAGGTAAGAAGTTTCTTAACAGAATAAGAAAATCAGTTTGTCTAACTTGATTTGACTCTGCAGTAACAATTTTGAAACAAGGCAGAAAAAAAGCTATCATTTCAGGACAAAATCAGTCACATCATCTATTCTATATAGCCTTCAATATATGTAGGTATTTGAAATTATCCAGGGAAACAGAATTAACACCCTCGGCTGCTGAGGAAAAAAAAAAACACAAAACACGAATCAATGGTAGTTTCAATAACACCTCTGAATGCTGACAAATCACAGCTCCATGGCATCCTCCCTAACCCAGTGATGCAACGTTGTTCCAGTACTAGCTCAGAGGGTCACTGATTCAATCAACTTCCTGCTGCAAATAGGCTTTTCTGAGAGCTCTTCTACTCGAGCATTGACAACTCCAAGGCCTGTTTAGTTTTTGATACATGATTTTAACTTTCAAATATTTATCTATATCATGTAGCACTTCCCCATTTAATGGACACTGGGTTTTGTTCACTTGGATTTATCATTGTTCTATAACTGTTTTAACTGCATTTATAATCCAGTAAATCATATCTTCTGCAAACACAATCTATATTGATCTAGAACTCAATTTTTCTTAATTTCGTTTCTGATAGTATTGTACGAAAACCTTAACACATGCAATTTAGTGTGTATTAGAGAAGGGTGAGCTATCAAGCCTGATATTTATTCTGTTGAATAGATAATTTTAGAGAAGAAAATGAAAAGTTATCGTAACTATAAACAAAATATGTATTACAAATGAGTATTAAAGAATTAGTTGTGGATACTATTCTTTCTGCAGTTATTCCATTGTTTCCCTCTCAACCTATTCAAGTAGAGTATTTACTGATAGCTTTTTTAAAAATATTTAGAGGGTTGATTTACCTGTTCTGATTTCCACTTTGAATCTTTATGAAGTGATGCCTAAACTTCATTGTGTGGCAAGTGATATGACACAAACTCTAAGAAATCCCAAGCCTAGATCTTTGCATCAGACTAGCTACAGAAAAAGCAGTAAATCCAGACTAAATATATTGGTTTCAAAGGGTGTATTCTGAGCTGACAGACTTACATAACAAAACAGTGTTTGGCCTATTGATTTCTACTAACTATTTGTATTTGTCTATGTGGTCATTACACCACACTTGTAGTTTGAAATAAAGTTTCTTAAGGTTGAGTCTACAGCAAGTTATAAATCATTAGAGTTTAGGAAGTCCCTCAAGTACCAAATGAACATTAAAATGACCATTTAAGAAATACTAGACAAGGAGATAGGGGAAATCAGGTGCATTTTCTAATTTGAAGTCCAACTCGTTAAGCAAGCAGCCTGAGAGCAATTAGGAAAATCAAAGGTGTGGCTTGATCTATGGTATGGTCTATCAAAGATACTTTTAAAAATTCAGGTAAGTGGTCTACCATGTAAGTTGTGTCCACAGATGTGGAGAAAGAGATTTCTGGGGTAAAGGATGTTCCCCAAAACATCACCTTGAAGAGAGCAGTTTATAAGCTGATCCACTGTATTGTTTGCCAAAAGAAAATTTAAGTCAAATATAGCTTTAACCATGACAAAATATAAAGATATTCTCCTATATCTAAGAAGTAGTTAAACTGATATATTTTCTGTAACTCAATGTTGATTCTACACAGACAGCAGAATATAAGCAGACTACATAGAGGTCTTTTTTCAAAATTCTGTGACAAAGTTGTTCTGAGGGTCCAAATTCTCAGTATTCAGTTATAATTTTCATTTTCCTTGAACTGCAGTATACATGAAACATAATACCCCATCAGTTTATTTTGATGAGCACAAACCCAGTGGCAATGTGCATGAGCAGAAACATGCTTTCTGAAACAAAGTTTGGAAAGTAATAAAAAGGACACTGAAAAAGGAATAACAATGGCTATATCTTCTAATCAAAATTCCATGAATCAGAATTTCAACCTGGAGCTTGCAGCAAGAGTTTCTAAAGTTTGTTTCTCCCGAGATTTAGCTGCATCCCATTTCCTCTATGGCTAGAGAAGGCCAGTCTCTGAGTGTCTGAAGGCTAGCTGATTTTTCTCCACTGTTACAATTCCCAGAAACTGAGGCCATAAAAGGTCATAATTCAACACCTTCTATCAGTATTTCTTGACATGTTCTAAGGTGTGCCTGGCTGCCCTTGGACCATGGGACCACTCCAGCTTTTAGAAATCTTTGGAACAACATGGTTCCTTGGGCTCATACTGTTTTCCCAGGGTTTTTCTTTTAAATATTAAGGCCCAGGACTCTCACCACCTCTAAGGTAACTTAGGATCCCCTATAGACAAAATTAACTCCCAGGTTTTTCCTGTCAAGTTTGACCCTCCAGCAACTCTGTGCAGCTGGGGTGGTGACAAGTTGCCAGATTGCAGGAAGTAACTATAGTAAAATTTTTCAAAAATGCATATATGCAAACCAAAGCTAATTAAAATAGAAAAAAGATCATAGTAATTGACCTTTACAGAACTCATACAGTTATAGACTTCAAATGGGTAAATAAGTACAACCAGGTGATGAGACAGTATGCATAACACCAGGGCAATCCTCCCTTTTTCTGCATCTCATTTTAATTCTGCTCAAACACAGGACAGAATTTGTGCTTCAGGAGTCCTTACACAGAATTAAAGCCCAAGAACCTAGCAGTAAATGTCCCAATTTTTTTGCCACCTTGGGTTTTGTTTTGGAGCACGTTAAGGAGAAAAATAGCACCTCAGTTCTTTGCATACAGTTGCAAAAGATCCTGAGCCAGCCTAAGCTTCCTCCAACTCCAATTTCTTCTTACACCTATCAAATAAGGCCATTAAATAACATCTGCCCTTGCCTAGGTGGTTGTGCTTCCTTCCTTGTTGGAGCTTTGCACAAACACTTCAGCTCACTAATCCAGCAGAAACCAATCCACATCCTATTCCAGCTGTTTAGTGAGGTTAACAGTGGTCCATAAGTGGCAAAAGGTAACTGGCAGGACTCCACAGCCTCAGGGGGGAAGTAGAAAAGAACCTCTACCTTTTTGGTGGCAGCAAACAGGGAGATCAAACCTCCTTCATCATGTGAGTTTGCTCAAAGGCTGAGGAGCATTGACAAACTTACCATAGAAAGAGCTCCACAGCCAACACCTTTGCTTTTCAACTAATAATTTGTGGTCTTTTTAGCAAGAATATAGCAGTGCTCCAGCAACATCTTGGGTCTAGCAAATATACTGTCCAGTTTTTCACCTCTGGAGATCCCTATCTTTTGTCCTTAACATCAGTTGGGTCAACTAAGAATCTGTAAGGCCTAACATCAGCAGAAGTGATCCTGCTTATCCTATAGTGAGGACAGAAACCCAGTGTAGCTAGTTAATAGCAAAATGTGAGTTACAAGATGTGACGCTTCAACACAAGATGATTGCTTCCTCACATCTCTACCTCTTAACGCATAAAGGTGGAGCAGACAGTATCCTGTGAAGAACTTTTCAGTAAAGAAGTGAAAGGTTTCAGTGAGATAAAATGCTGGCTTGAAAGAGGAATGCTTTAAATACCAGACTGATGAGTGATAAAAATCACAGAATTACATGATACAGACTTTAGCTAGCAGTGTTATTTAGTAGAGATAAAAAAAATATGAAGAAAAACAAAAGCAAAACTGAGAAATGTTACGGCTTGACTGAAAGGAACGTACTGAATTAACTTTTTTATTAGCTCATCTGTCTTTGCAAGTGGTATTTGGTAGTTAAATAAATGGTGAAAGAGCCAAAGTCTACAAGTAAAGAGTTAGAAAATAATGAAAGGGGGAATGAAGCTGCTAAAAATCCACTTAGCTGGTTACAGATGAAGATTTGTTTGCATGAGCAGAGGTCTGCCCTGAGCAAAGAATCCAAAATATGGAAGTGTAAAATGTTAAATGAGCTAACAGGCAAGGAAGAAATATACCATTCATTATTACATTAGTGTGTGGGGAAAAAAGTACATAGATTTAAATATTAGCATTGCATAGCTGAATCCTTGCGGGAGATTTTGGAGTGACATGTATTGTAAAGGTCTTGTGGACTAACACAATTCAGGAGTCTTAAGGATGCTTTCTGAAGTCCTAGCTGGATTAGCAGGCCTTTATTTAAAGTCATAACCAGGTGAGTGTCTTCTGAACCATCTGTTTATACATACGGTCTGTGGTCTCCTGTCTTTTGTGGAAAAAACCACCCCATTATTTAAAAGAAACTGTTATCCCAAAGCGGGGTCATTTACCCTGTGTATAAGACGTTAATGTACACAGCTCCATCTCTCTTTTTCCTCCTTGCTTAGGAAATTAGACTAACAGAAAGTTTGTCTTATTTATATCAACAAACAATAAACCTGACCACAGAGGTGGATCTTACACTTGACTTTTGTGAACTACTTTTTTTCCGAATAGTCAGCAAGGCACTATGATAAGTTTCTGCAGCCAGATTTGTGGCATGCAAATATTGGGAATTTGTGTTTATTTAATTGCAGAGAAAATAATGTTTTGGCATTTTTCTCTAGGAAAGCAAGCACCAACACAGAAGTGCGATATGCTTTTAATTTGATAAGAGGTCTTGTACTGCAACTTTTTCATTTATTCTCATGGGACTCTCTGAGCTTTCCCAGATCTACCTTGTACAGCAAAATTGCCTGGTGTTCTTCATCAGCTTTAAAAACAGAATTGTTACAAATGAGAGCTTACAGTGGCAGCCCTGGTTTATTTTATGAAATGCTGCCACATAATAATTGTATTACAGAAGTTTGGCAGCATTTCACAGCTGTACTAAGTCATGCTAATGGGTGGTATCCAGTTCCTAATGTTGAAAACTGCTGCTACACAGAAGCTGATTGAATAGGTTTGCTTACTAGCAAAGCTCACTCATTTTTGCTCACTCATTTCTTTCTCTTTTTAAAGAGAGGACTCACATTATCCAATTTGTGTGTCTGATGAAAAGTTTCAGTAAAGGGTGGATAAAGCAGTATAGAATGAAATCTGAGTGCTCACAAAAACACCAAATGAAATTTTCCATAGACATCTTTTTTTTTTCTCCTAACCAAGAGACCAGAAAGAAGAGCCTCTTAAGTTACAAATTTAAGTAGTTTCAGGTTAATTTGATACCTCTGAGCCTCTACAAATTTTCTTAATATTACAAGCCAGCCTCCCATACACTTATATAAAGCTCAACTGAGGCCAGAGTGGTTAAGGTGAGATTTAATGAAGAGCTCAGGCACTTTAGGAAATGGAAATTATACAGTCCTATAACAAATAGGTTATAGGGTCCAGGGTGATCGAACTGCCAAGTATGCACGTGGAAGTCCTTCCTCTTGCTGACGCCAGAGCCCCTGCCTCACCTCCCTGCAAGTGCCTCTTCTCCCCTCCTTTCCTACAAGGATACCCCATCCTTCCCCTGTGCATGGAAACCCAGACACTTACCTGCCTGCATGGTGTAAACAGCTGCTCCTCTTGGCCACTTGCACACCTCCAAACATCTGTCCAAGTGGGTGATCCAACTCCCCACACAGTGGCAGCAACCTGCTTCACTCCACTTTCTCATCAGCGACTATCTGTTTTGCTTGTCCTTGGGCCAGCAGATGCTCATGCTTCCCAGCTGCACCCAGCATGAAGCCTATCTGCAAGTGCTGTGGTGAGCACAGGGGAAGCTCTGCATCTATCCTTCTTCTAGTTTCAGAGACGACGACGGCCAGGTGGAGCAACTTGTGGACTGCTTCTGACCTATGGGTGTCCTTCCTTATCCTTCATTAACAGCTAGGTGGGTGACACCACCACCATTTCAAATTCCAAGTGTCTCGTAGTTGTAGCATGCTGAGCAGGCTCCAGATGTGAACCTGGCATGGACTCCTCAGGAAACACAAATAGCACTGCTAGATTCTGTCTCTGAAAGGAGATCTGGGCTCATCAAGTAGCTCAAGTGAGTCAAAATGGTCTGCATCTGTGCACGAAGCTGATGAGACCTCACACACTGAGAGGGTTTCAAGCTTACAAACACTGTCATGGTATGCATTTGGATGGCTCTGGAAGAAAGTGGCAGACACAGAAGAATTGACTTGTGTGCAAGTCTCATTGTGATGGTTCAGCTTGTTTTATGGGACCAGACTACCTGATATTAATTGGAAAAAAACCCAAAACCAAAAAACCCCAGACCTGAGCAAACCTGAAATATTTTAAAATAATAATTTAAAATCACATCCAATGTTATTAATCTATGGTAAACCTAATAGTGTAAGTGCTTGCTTTCTGTTTTCATTTTTCCAAAGCTGTCCCTTTATAAACTCAAAGAGTCAGGAAGCCTCTGTTACATTTCCAGGTCTAGAACCCACATGGCAAATACTTTTCAGAGCATTCTTCATGGTAGTCTGTAGGCAAGTCTGAGAGGGTCTAACCTGTCACACAGAAAACTTGCCATCTTTCATGGTTTTTTTGTCAAACACAGCTCATTTAATGTGGGACAGGCAGGAGAACAGTGAGCATGATATCGCCTCTTGAAAGAGCTTCCTGTAGAGCTTACTGCTTCTTAAAGAGCATGAGTCTTCAGTCAAGGGATCAGGGCACTGAAAGATGAAACATGGGGTACAGTCTTTGTCTCAAACAATAACTATGATTATTACTGTATAAAATAAGTCCTTGGAATAGGAATAGAAATCCATGTACTTTCTCTTTCCATGAGAGAAACCATTTTTAAACCTTTATGATAGATAGCAATTAAAAATCATCCTTGGGCTTGGTAGCCAGTTCCTGGCATATCCTTCTTTAGCACACTGTGTTTTGTAGCTCCTGCTTTGTGAAGAAAAGTCATTCGCCTGAGAATTACCTTTGAAATACTCCGCTTTGTTGCCATAGCCTCTTTGTAAAACTACCTGTAGCATTAACAAGCCTTTGCAAAGTCCCATGCTTCACTCAATCTTACAGCATTTTATTTACAGTGCGAGAAAGACAATGAAGTAATTTTAAAAGACATTTGCTGTTTTAATAAAACAAAATATCCAAGAACAGTAAGTGTTATATGAAGCAGACAACACCTTACAGCTACATAATATAATGAAAAGGAAATATATATGACTACAATCAAACTGAAATCATCGTTCACTTGTAATTATAAAGTAAAAAGAGTAAAAAGTACTTCTTAGGCTATAGTCTACAGATCAGGACCAGGCTGAGAAAGTAAAACTCATATGTCTAAGACTTTTAGTCAAGAAATAATAGAGTACACAAAAATAGGAACTTTTAGCAGATCAGAATATTCTCAAGGTTAAATTAAAATATAGTTCGCCTTTCAGCACTGTACAAAAGACACTGTTAAAATAAATGGTGCTAATTTAGTGTGAGGGTAAAATGGCCTGATTGACAGCTGTGGGAAATTTTATTCAGAAAACAGTGCTAGAGAGGCAAATTTCCCTACATTGTCATCACCAATTTACCTTACCTAGAAAGAGCTATCATAGGGGTAATTACTGTGTCAAACCTACCTGTATTTTTTTTCTTTTTTTGGTCACATGGCTTCTGTCTCACTAGGTTTAGATTGATACCATCGAGCTCATTGCGCTTAGTCCAGCAAGCAGACATCGTATCACACTGGTTGTGATACTTTGAGGTGTGTGACAAACCCGGGGCCAAATACCAGCATTTATCGCTTTGCAGGTGCATCTGTTTGTGCACCAGCAAGCTGTGTAACACAGTAGGCAGCAAAGCAGCTGGTGCTGACAGCCATGCCCATGTCCATGCCCATGTCCATGCCCATGCTCATGCCCATGCCCATGCCCATGCCCATGCCCATGTCTGTGTCCATGCCCTTGCCTATGCCCATGTCTGTGCCTATGTCCATGTCTGTGCCCATGCCCATGCCCGTGCCCATGCCCGTGCCCATGCCCGTGTCCATACCAGTACCCTGCCCATGCCTGCTGGTGCTCAGCCCGGCTCAGCCCTACTCCAGAGCTGTGCCTGGGGTTGGCATGGGCCAGGGGTGCCCTGCTGCCTCCCTTGCGGGTGAAGCGCCACAAGGAGCCTTTTTTGTACACTCTGAGGCTGTCCCACAGTGTGAACCATGGCGTGGTAAATTGGGGTGATCACTAAATTTGCTTCCAAAAAAAGCATGCTCCTATCTCAAGCTAGAAGGCTGACTGTAATGGCTTCTAAGCTTCAGATACAGATTTTATTGTCTGAAATAAACTGCAGGTGCAAAAAAAAAAAAAAAAATACAAGCCAGTTTTGAAGAACTGGCTCAGAGGTAAGCTTTGATTTAAATATTTTGTTTGATTTTGTATTGGGTGCCGAGGCTGCCCCGAGCCGAACACAGCCGGTTCCAGCCGGCTCCAACTGACCCACCACAGGGCACGGCTGAGCCCCGCAGCCACCATGGTGGCACCGCGGGGTAAATGTATATAAGAAGGGGCAGAAAGCTTCGGACACAGACAGGATGAGAGAACAAAAAGAGAGAGAAACAGGAGAGGCAAGGTTAGAGGAGGAGGATGAGGAGGAGGAGTAGAAGGTACTCCTTGGCATGGGACCAGATGACCAGATGACCCCTGCAGCCTACAGAGGACACAATGTCATAACACATGGCTATTGCCAAAGGAGGTGTCACCATGGAGAGCCCACACTGGAGTGGGGAAAAGATGTGAGAAGGAGGGAGCAGCAGAGAGAAATTGCTGTGTGCTGACTGTGACCCACCGGTATCCCCTGCACCGCTCAGGTGGTGGAGAGGAGTCTGGAGAGAAGGAGTGAAGCTGACCCTCTGGGAAGGAGGAGAAGTGTTGTTTTAATGTTTGTCTTTTGTTTTACCACTACCTATATAAGTAATTAAATATATATATTAACTGTCAATAAATTAAGTTATTTTTCCCCAGTTTGAGTCTGTTTTGGCCACAATGGTAACTGATAAGTGATCTTCCTGTCCTATAACACAGGAGCTTTCTTGTTCTTGTACTTCCTATTTTCTCCCTCCATCCTCAGGGAGGAGGGGAAGTGAGCAGCTGGGTGGGAGTTTGGCTATTAGCCAACGCTAACCCATCACAGATTTTTTTTTTTAATGAAAATTGCTTTTAAATATCTATTTTTCTGTTGTTGTTGTTGTTTTCACTTTGGGCCATTTGCAAAAATTCAGATAACTCCAGCTGCAAGACGACTACTCTTAGCCTGGGAAATTTTGCATTTGAATAAAAACATTCCCAAAAAATTGAACCTGAAGGATAAAAGAGAAGGTTCTTCAAAGACATCAAGTGAAATTAAGTCACTGGGAATGTTTTGTTAAGCCTTGGATGAACCCCTTGGGGAAATTTCTAAGCAGAACTTGTGATCCTTCCATGTTCTCCACAGGTTAAAAGAAAATTTAGAATTGAAGTTAATACTCTATGAATGTAAAATCAATACAAACTAGGAATAACACAGCAGTGAAAAAGTGATTTTAATTCAAAACAGAAAGCAAAATGCGTCCCTGGTCATTTTAGATTTAGAAAAATTAATTAACTTTGACACAACTACAAGTGAGCTGGCTCATTGCACGTCTTTCAAAGTCCAAGACAATCATCTTAACAATCATGCTTAGTATAATTGGAGTAAATGGAGAAATACATTTGAAAATCTCAAAATCACAATCGACATAATTGACCAGAAAGGGGGGAACAGCTTCGTTACTCCCTTACGCAGCCAATGAAATGCTCTATTTTCATGAGACTATCCCAGAGAGGTTTAAATTTAAAATTATAAAGAACATGTTCAGCAGCCTGCAGGAAATGAGATGGAATCCCATTCAATTCCTGGACTTCTCACTGCAGATAGAAGTTTTGATGATAGACTTTGAAAAAATAAGGTTCTCGTCCCACTGAGACATTAACTGATCTCAATTACCTTAAAGCTAATCAGTGTTAAGGATGCTGAAAGTTAATAGTTTCTGATGGAGTACCATGGCTTACCTATATTTCCCTGGTACTTGAAAAAAGTGCTTTTGCAATTTCTTTATACTAAAGATTAATCTTGTAAAAATTCATGCTGGGCTGAGGAATGGAAACACAGGACAAAGACACGTGAAGAGCTTTGACAGTCATGTAGTGACTTTAAATCTAGATTAGAAGAAAACTATTTCAAAACATTTTTTTTTTCACAGCATATCACCAAGCTTGTATGCAAATCTTACTTGTGCATTTCTATATAAACTACACTTCCATCTTCTTTTTTTTTTTAAATCAGTTTTTGCTTTCATTTTAAGTAGCTCATATTAATCACTTCTGGTTTGGGTATAATCCTTGTGCTTAAAGTAAAATTACTGATGTTAACTTCTGAGCTGGAGTCCTTAATGTAATTTTTGTCATCAATTGTATTGGTTTCTTTGATAAAAATGTTGTGCTACTTTTTTGACACTGAATAAGCCAAAACCTCAAAATAAAAATCAAAGTTGGCTAATAGCACAGCCACAAAAATTCTGTAATATGAATATCCTTTGGGTCTTTTCATATAAGCTGTCTATCAATATTCAGTTATTCAGAGTCTTTCCATTTGTTTCTGTTTCTGTTATAAGGCAACATTAATTACAATAATCCCATTTCTTTGAAACAAATCTCATTTTACAAAAGTGTACTAAAAAATATTGTTTCTTGAACACATCAGAAATCTCACAACAGCTGAATTTTTTTCCTTTTCTTTTTATTTTTTTGTTCCAGAGGTAAGTTTTCATCAGCACAATATCCAGAGATATTTTTTCTTGGGTTTGTTCTGCAAGTAGCTGTCTGCATCTGCTATGCTGCTTCTGTGTCTGTGCACACACAGACACACATTGAAAATAAAATTGCTTCTTATGTTTATCATGACTGAAGGACAGCCTGTACGTCCACAAGTTCAATGAGATTTTGTCCAACTGTCGGACTAACAGAGAAAACAAAGCAAATTGAAACAAAATTCAGTGTAGTTTAAAAATACTCTGGGGTGGCTGGATGGTGAAATCAGGCACACGGTTACCTTGTGGGGAAAAGCAGAAACCTAGAATTCTGCAGCATTGCTTTCTAGTGCATCCCAAGGAAAAGGGTGGGAAAGCCATTCTTCCCAGAATTGTGAACACTTTTATTTTCCACATCATCTAAAAAAGAAGAAATCATATTTGATCCTGCAAAATTACTTGATCAGTTTCACTGTTTAATCCTTCTGCCCGAGTATGCAGCAGCATCATACATTCTCTTGAACTTTGTACAAATTCAGAAAGCTCCTTAAAGACTAGGAAAAACTAGTATGGATACAGGGAGGTAAAGCTTAAAATAGATTGTCTGAAATCAAGGACTGATAAATCAGTGGTCTTTCCTGAGTTATTAACCTGAGTCCAGGAAGCAAATTCATAAAGATTTGAAATACTGAGTACGAGAGATGAATGTCTGAACTATACTCAGCTGCTGAAACTTTTCAAAGTATAATCTACAGAGTAATTCAGTACATACCAAATGTCCCTAATGGTAGTGATGACATTTTAATCTTTGGCAAAATTCAGGAAGTACACAGGCAAACTCTTGTGATATTTGACTGCCTGACAGCTATTAATCTAACATTTCACAATGCCAACTGAAATTGAATGAAGTAATGCTATAATTTCCGCCCTCCCCCAAAAAAGCTATAGACACAGGCCTAAAAAATGACAGCAAACAAAACCACAAAGCTTAACATTTATATTGCAAAATCTCTTTACATACAGCCTGACATTCTGTGGAAAAGGTACCTTAACACCACTTCTCATCTGACGAGCTTAGGTGGAGCTTCCTTACTGGAAGCCAGGAAAATCACCAAGGTGTGATTTCCTTTCTTAAATCTGTCTCCTCACTGACCTTGTCCCAAGGCTGAACCTGCTAGACACTTCCATTCATGATCACTTATACATTTTACCAGACTTTTTCCTACTGACTACAGGTTATAAATTACTGTCTGCCTCCTGGTTCAGTCTAAGTAAAACATCATGTGTGAACAGCAATGGTTAATGATGGCCAGATGTCTGGATCTCAAACTATGACATCTTTCTTAAGACAATGTTTGAATATTGACTGTCTCTAACATCATCTTCCTCTGTAACCTTGGGGAAGTTGGTTATGGCAAAAAAAAACCACCCAAACACACCCACACACACCCACACATACCCTGCCAACCCCTGCATTAATTTTTTCTGTCCAGCTTAGTCTATCGAGAGTTTGAATTTTTGAAACTTCTTAAGCCCTCACGAAAGCTAGAGGGAAAAGTAAATCTTCAACATGTTTTAAAATCAGGCCATAAATACTTGAAGTTAGTGGTAGACCATCTTAGCTGTAAAAATGAATTGTTGAAGAGCAACACAGGAAGAAAGCCAGGATGTACATGAAGAACCTTCTGCTCAGGTACTCAAAAAATCAAGCTGCACATTTTATGCTGATTCTATCCCCTTCTTACAGAAAATACAGAAGGAAACTGAGCTTATTGGTAAAGAGTAGCTCACACATCTTGGAGATACATGGTCTTCAAGGACTGTGTGGATGGAAAGACCATATGGATGGATAGACCTGAGGCCCTTCAGAAGTGTTCACTTTATCAGGCAAACATGGAGTTGTTCACCTGAATGAATCAGGCAGACTCAAGAGTTAATGTTTTTCTATAAACTGTTTTAAATTGTTCTCTTTGGAAATAGTTCCCAGGAAAAAAAAACAGTTTTTATATACAGAGAAAAGTATAACTTTGCCCCCAAAGAAGGGACAAAACCTCTGTTTTTAAGTAAAAGGTGTGTTTGTGCTGCACAGGAACAGCTACATCAGCCAGTCTTACCACAGTTCCCTCTGCCAGCTTCAAGATAGACGTTTCACAATAGAAAGCTGGCCAGCCTCAGATCTGAGTCAAAGGTTGTCCTATATATATAGAGAGAGGTAACTAAGTGTAGTAAGATGTGATTCTGTATGTTAGCTGTTTATGATGGATGTGTGTGTGCCACTAAAATCAATACGGTACTTCCATGGCCTTTTTTTCCCTTTCCTTTTTGCCCCACCTTTTTAGATGAATGCAAACATCTCAGAATGCATAGGTGATCTTAATTTCTTTTTGCCACAAAACAAAAAAATCTACAAAACCCCCTAAACCTGCAGCTCTGATCTTGATTCCGAGAAATAATTGGCTTCATTATGCATTCCATTTTATTGAGAAAGAGCAACTGTATCTGATACTGTCACTTGCAATACATCTCACACTTGTGAAAATGCTATTAACTGAAAGGAGTAGGCTGCCGTTTGTGCATAGCAAAGGACCACCAGTATTGCCTGCCTGGTTTGTTTTGATTTAAACATATAAAGTGTTTCTATACTCCTTAATAAAAGTAATTATATCTTATTCAGATATTTCTAATAATGGAACCATAATGTTACCAGTTCAATTCATGCTTAATGATTATACTAGATGCTATTCCATAACTGGTCTGACGTTTTTATTTTGGTGTAAAGTCCTAATTTGATCCTTCTTGAGATACGTGTTGACAATAGTATTTATAGTTAAATTAAAATTCTTAATAGTAGAAAGCCAGTGAGCATATCAAAGCTTACAGTTAATAGTTGCACAGCCTGCTAGAATGATGATCTATTATGTACGTTCATCATGCAATGGAAAAATGCCATCACTGGGAAGCTCTTTCCCAGATAATTAATTAATTAATTAATTACTATCGGATTGTTATTGAACATCTTTTATAGTGTCGTGTGTAACAGAAACAAGCTATTATTATTATAATTTAATTAAAAAGTGACACTTACAGCGAAACTAATCATTTAAGAGGACTTAGCAAATAAAAGATCATCCAGGAAGAATAAAAGTCCATTGACAGTTACTGAGGTGTGGCTATTTTCCCCAAACACTGAGTCTCACTGGGAAGGATTTGTATGCTTCTCTCCAGCCAGTGAAATCTATAATAAAGAAAAAAAAGAAGAATGACAAATCAACAAGACAAAAATGTAAACCCTTGCAAATAAATGACCTCATTTCCAATCATAGAAAGATTCAGAAAGCTGAGCTTGTGTCCTCTCAGGTGTCTGCAACATGTCAGTATTTTTTGCAAGATGTTAAATGTCCTCTGTATTGAAAGCCAAGGATTATAAAGGATGTTCAAAACTGCAAGGAAGGGTACTCAGACCACCATTACGAAAAGAGTATAAGTTTAAAGGACTGGTAGTTCCAGAATAAGATCCACGGTATGCCTTTCCTCCACTGAAAGAAGCAGTTTATAATTTTCTTCAAAATCATAAATTGATCTATCATTCAGTTAAAGTCATACAGAAAGTACCAAACTGTGGTAAAACATCTAAGAGAGGTAATCATCAGAATACAATCAACTCTGCCAAACTCCGATGCTGCACTTTTGTACTGCTTTTGATCCCACAAATTTTACATATGCGTTGTGAATGACCATATCCTAATAGAAAGGGTGTAGCTTGCAGTTTACCATGAGCTTGAGGCCAAACTGGTGGGCAAGTTGTGCAAACAACGCTGGTGTATAGAGTAGCAACCAACTCCTTGACTGGGATGTTTGGTCAGGAACAGTCTAATCAACAACCTGCTTAACACTGCTGTTGTGAAAGAAAGTTAAATTCACTAGATTCCTTATCTTTCAGATTATTATTCCCATGCCCACTTCATATAGGAAACATGAATAGATGGAGAGAAACATAATACACTCATGCTAAAGGACATGAGAGAGACCAAATGGATTCCTTTGGACTAAGAGTTCAAAATAGTTCCTGAAAGAAACGTAGTCCAACTGAGTCTATATATAGAATTGTAGCTATGACCTTTAGATGTGAATTTCTAAGCTTTTATTTTAGACTTAACATTCTTTTAAGGGTAGAACATGCTGGACATGTTTCAGGGGTCAAACATAAGCAAAATGTTGGTAGCTGGCAGTCAAAAAGAGACACAAACAAACCCAATTGAAAATTAAAAATAAATAAGAGTGACTGGAAAACATACAGGATTATAGCTTAAGTATGCGTATTCCTCCAGCATGAGGTGATCAGGGAACTGTGCATAGCCCAGAACAATAGGTTTCTGTCCTGCTAGTAAGTTATTTGCAGATTAAATTAAATTTCTATATGATTCTGATGTAATTTTTGTTTCATCTGATTCACAAGGTTCTCCTGGATGAGGTAAAGGTAAAACTATGCACTATGGAGGAAGAATAAAAAAATGGTAATCATTGCTCTGCTGGTGTTTTTTTCTTAAGCAGGAGGAGCTAACAGAAAGGTTATTCATGCTCAGGTCATATGCTTCAGTACAGGCAAGATAAAACAGATTTTACTTCCAATGATAGCCAGTGCCTCCCATTGGAAATCTGTCTTGATACAGGCCTTACAAATAACATATAGACAAAAAATCCCAGTTTCATGGGAAATTGAACAGTTGCAATCACTTAGGTTTTTTACAGAGCTTTTACTAATCAGCTGAATGAAAAACATTACAACAAATAGTTGAACAATATTTGCCACTGCATTTTCTATTACAGAATAGAGAATTTTCAGCCTAACTCTCAGTTACATAGGAACTTCACATAGAGCCACTATTTTGTAAATGACTCTGTCCACAGAAATGCACATGCAGCCGATCAGTTACCACAAGTACAAATTAATTTATTCAAACTACAGAACTGAGAAAAAAAAAGCTCTTCGTTCTCACATCCTCACGGACGTCTCTTCTCTCAGACACTTTTAAAAGGGAAGTTGATATAGGGCTACAAGAACTGTCTCCATGAAACCAAATAGAAAGCTTCTTAGGATTTCATCCAGACTTCATGAACCTGAACACAATTAAAATAACACTAGTAGTTTTAAACACGTCAGGTGATTACTTGTTTTAGTAGAGTTTTTACAGACTTTCAAAAAGATGCAGACTTACTTCAGTGCCTGCTTTTTCTTCCAGAGTGAAGAAATTTCCAACTAATCTCTTAATATAGAAACCATCTAGAAATTGCTTCATATCAGTTATGTTCCCCTTGTCTGTTAAGTGCAAACAAATACCCAGATCTGTTCGTCTCCTGTGATTTCAGTTGTGTTCTTTGAAATGACATGCCAACATTGTGAGTGACATATCCACCCTCTGGTAATTTGTCATTGATAGATTATTCTTTAATTAAAGTTTCAAGATGGATTTTCTTGTACTCAGGAAAAGCTGGCTTTACAGTTTTTATCTGGAGGCATAAGGTAACAGTGTAGATCTATACTTAGATGTCATTTATCAGAAAGATAAAAAAATACATATTTTTATGTATTGCAGTTATATACATATTTGTGTGTAATATGTTTATCTATGTTATACACATAAAGAGACATTTTAACCCCCAAATTTAAACACCTTTCTGGACTAAAAATACTGATGCAAATCAATATACATTTCAGTAGACTTCTGTTGATGAACGTCTGTTCAACATACTGCTATCTGATCCCATGGCTTGTAATGTTAATAGCAAAATCAATCATGTGTCACAAAAGTGAATGGAAAGACTGCTATGGCCAAATTTGAAAATAGAATTAAGAACCACAAAACTGATTAACACTGCATAACCTTGAGGCCACTTGAACTCCACAATGGCTGTAGTTTTTTATTTGAGAGAGACTCATGAAAGTATTTTCAGAGTATGACAGGGTCAAACTCATCTCAAAATGAAATGGCAGACACACTTGTTTAAAAGATGGATGCAATAGGAGATGGAAGACCATGATTTACACCTGTCTGGCATACAAAAATTCAAACTCATCTCTCTCAAAATACTGCACTTACCACCAGGTTATCAGCTATTTATATTTTCATTTATGCATTTTGCAATCATGCCACTGTGCAGTAAGAATTCAAGACGAAACCATTCAGAAACCAAACAAGCACAAGACATCACAAGTCTGTAGCTGCCAGTTTACCTCACAGAAATGTCACACTGCAAATCTGCACAGGGGTCTGTGCACAAGCCATGAAGTCTTTGCGTGCCTCTCATAAGCTTAGCAAGGTCTACGTTAAAGGTCATTAGGAGCAATGGCAGTAAAAATCCTGTAATTTTGATGGGATCAAGAAGCCTTTTGTTAGTCCCAGTGACTTCTGATTGTGTGTGGAATACTGAGACACCGGCGCCCTTTGCTGAATCTAGCACTTCTTAATTCCAACAGCGAGCAGGTCTGTCTCAAAAGCAACCTATTGGCTGGGGCACATTTTGTGGTCGCTGACATCTCTTGGACTAGTCTTAGTCAATGTAAGATATCCAAACTATATGTACAATATCATGATACTGGATATATAATCTGAATACGTCACACTACTAATCAGATGTAACTTTTTCTTTTTGGGTCATAAAACTAATATTCAATAAGTGATTTACAAAAGCAACCAAACAGACACCCACCCCACCCACACCCCTAAAAAAACCCCAACACCCCAAACAAGTAAACAAACAAAAACAAAACAAGAGAAGTAATACAGATTTTTTCCAAATCAGGGCTAGGTGACCTAAAAACCAAGAACATGTTGACTTTTTTTTGAGTTCTGTATTTGCCTAGCCATCCCAGACAAGCTTTTCTTAACAAAGGAACATTTTTCCGGTGAATTCATTTCCTAGAAGCAGCCAGCTTGCTTTCGGGCTTTTTTTTTCCCTTGCCTGATGTAAGGTGAAGAGTTGGGAGTGAAAGAGCTGACAGATTTTCTCTTCACAGACAGGTGTGATTTAGGGGTATTATTTCTGTTTTCAGTATACTGTGAATCACACACGTTTGGAGTGCAAGGGTTGCACAAAATGTAATGAGTCAAATTCTTAATAAATATTTACATCACTAGTGCAAAACTAAATAAACTATAGGTCCAGAGTACTGTAGCCCTTCATAAAAAAATGTAAACTCGCCCCCACAGGACATGTCAGCTTCTCATAGATCATATGAAATCCAACACAAACATTCAGGAGCAGTAGTATGCTTTGCAGCATTTATTAAACTTGCTCCTTTATCCTCCCTCCTTATGAGTCTTCTAATAATGTATTATGTGGCAAAAGATTATTGGGTTTGTGTTGGCTTTTTTAATGAAAAAGTCACAAAATATGTGCCGTGGAGACATGACAAAATTACATAGTCATTAGGAGAGAGTATGGAAGCTATAATGCAACACAGCATAATTGCTGTGCAAGTTACCTTCCCTTACTGATTTCTGTCAAAATCCTAATTCATATCTTGTTTCTTTCCAGCTTCCTTCTGCATTTTTATGCTGCATAGAAAGCGTTCCATTTGTCAATGGTTAATAAATAACTAGAGGTTAATAAATAACTATAACATGCTTGTAGTTATGAATAAGTGATTATTAACAGCTTATTGATGTTTGGGTTCCATAATAACAAACTATTTATTAAAACATATATTCATCTTTCCTTGACCTTTTATATAAAGTTTGATTTATAAATAAGCCTCAAGAAATTACCTATTCCCATTTATGAGGCAGTCTTAACTCTAAGGTGTTTATGGTTTCCAGAATGCTGCAACCTTGCTCACTCTATTTTGGATACTAGAAATATATTAAACGCATATTCTTTTGTGTTTGCTTCCTGGCTTCCTCTGTCTGCTTACACTTCTGTTTTTCACCATCCTTTTCTGAACATTCATTGTGCTTTACTTCAGCCAAGGACCCTGGTTTAATTTATACTGGCCACTTCATCCAGAAGTCATTCAATTCTGGTGAGACAATATCTCTTTGCTGGAGACTGGGGGGGGGAGAGGGGTGTATGGGTGTGTGTGTGGAGAAAAAAAAGAAGAAAATTAAAAATGTGTTTTAGATTATTGGACTGTTGCCAGCAGCACAAAATACCCTATAACCTGGTCTAGTAGCAGTCTGAAAACAGTAGGCTTCAAACATAGTTTTAACATAAGAAATCTGCATGAACACAAATTTATATTCATAAAACATACATGATTTTGTTCAAGATATTTTAAATCTTTTGCTTTAACCAGTGAACAGCAATGCCTAAGTTATCCTTTTTTTTCATGAAATATATAATGGTGCTCTTTTAAGACATGCTGCATTGTAATTACTGCTTTGCTACTGCAGTGTACTTCAGGGAATTGTAACTCACAGAACAAAGGTATCTTGCTTTTAGTTGCTGAACAGGCAATTAGCTTGCCCCAAAATGGCATGTTCATATCCCAGCAGCCCCATGAAACAAGAAAAAAAGTCTATACATCATATCCTGAGCTCTTTTCTGTTTCATAGTCTGAAGTTCCTTTCACACGTACTGCCGATCTGCACTTGTCAGTGAAAAATTGGAATAACAAAGCAACATTCCACTCTGGCTTGTCACTTGTCATATCTTTTCCACCAAAGGAAATTTGCACTGATCAGCTGTAGCAATTTAGGAATACTCAGAATACAGGCTGTCTCCTCTTTCCTGTCTTTTGCGAGGAAAGTGCTGGCTTTCACAGTTTAGGGGTAGCTTCCTCCATGAGCAAGGGTTTCCTGCAAAACATCACTTTAGTTAACTAGCTACCTCCAAGAAAAAAGAACATTACAGATTTATCACCCACGAATAAAGTTGAAACTTAGAAATTAAAACGAAGCTTTATTCTGGTAAAGGAAATGGTTAAATTAAGGGGAAAAATGTTACAAAGATAAAAATAGTAAAAAAAAATAAAGAAACCCAAGAATCAATCACCTTTCCTTGCTGTCTCCTAAGATTTCTTGACAGTGTGTCTTGGCAGGGAAAAAAGTCCTCCACACCTGACTCCTACCTTTTAGAACTGACCTCTAAAACTAACATGGGAAGCTGGCAGCATAGCCCTCTTAACCCCACCTTCATTGCCTCAGGGAGCATCTACATATTCTTTTTCCTTTTGCCTATGATAAAACTTCCCTTCCTATTTTTCCTTTCATCTCATCCTTTTCTTCACCTTTTCATGACATGCAAGTTTTACATTTATATTAAATATGTTTTTATTTATATTAAATATGTCTGAATATTAATATTCTTTGCTTCTGTCTTCACTGCTCAGGCCAGTCCTTGGGAAACTCAGACTTTGCAGATAACAGAGAAAGTCTGGAGGAAGCAAGACTTTCCCTTGGTTGATGAGGAGCAAGTTAGAGATCAGTTAGACAAACTAGATATCCACAAATCCATGGGGCCTGATGGGATGCACCCTCGAGTGCTGAGGGAGCTGGGGGAAGTCATTGCTGGGCCGCTCTCCATCATCTTTGAAAGGTCCTGGAGGACAGGTGAGGTGCCTGAGGACTGGAGGATAGCCAATGTCACTCCAGCCTTCAAAAAGGGTAAGAAGGATGACCCGGGAAACTACAGGCCGGTCAGCCTCACCTCCATCCCTGGAAAGATGATGGA
>VZSZ01001816.1:96393-446351 GCA_013398815.1 Ibidorhyncha struthersii
CTCTGTGGAAAGGGACCTGGGAGTCCTGGTGGACAACAGGATGACCATGAGCCAGCAATGTGCCCTGGCGGCCAAGAGGGCCAATGGCATCCTGGGGTGCATCAAAAGGAGTGTGGCCAGCAGGTCGAGGGAGGTCATCCTCCCCCTCTACTCTGCCCTGGTGAGGCCGCATCTGGAGTACTGCGTCCAGTTCTGGGCTCCCCAGTTCAAGAAAGAGAGGGATCTGCTGGAGCTGGTCCAGCAAAGGGCTACAAAGATGATTAGGGGATTGGAACATCTTTCATATGAGGAGAGGCTGAGGGATTTGGGTCTCTTTAGTCTGGAGAAAAGAAGATTGAGGGGGGATCTTGTTAATGCTTTCAAATACTTGAAGGGAGGATGCCAGGGGGATGGGAGCAGTCTTTTTTCAGTGGTGCCCATTGATAGGACGAGGGGTAATGGGCACAAACTTGAACATAGGAAGTTCCATCTTAACACGAGGAGGAACTTCTTTACTTTGAGGGTGGTGGAGCACTGGAACAGGCTGCCCAGAGAGGTTGTGGAGTCTCCCACTCTGGAGACATTCAAAACCCGCCTGGACGCTGTCCTGTGCAACCTGTTGTAGATGACCCTGCTCTGGCGGGGGGGTTGGACTAGATGATCTCCAGAGGTCCCTTCCAACCCTGACTGTTCTGTGATTCTGTGATTCTGTGATGTCAGTTACTAATGGTCCTTCCTTGTTCTTCAGGACTGGTATCCAAGACACATAATGCAGCTGCAGTGAATGGGACCCTTCATTTTTGTTTAGGGTTTACAGTCCCATGGCATTCCTCAGTTTCACATTCTTCATAGTTTAAATGGCCTTCCCACTGAGCTCAGTGTTTTCAAAACACTTACTATGGAAGGAATAGGATAGTCCCATATATAAGTGGCCTTAGGGTTGTTCTGACTTGCCTACACTGTGGACAAGGATTCCTATGAGTCTGCTTTGGCTCACAGACCTCGAGCAGAGCCTAGACCACAGCTGTATTCATGCAGCCTTTTGCTACAAAAACAGAAAAGCTCTCTACTGTGGAACACTTCAGAGGTCTTAAATAAGTATTCATCCTGATATAAGATTTTTTTTTACAGTGAGAATGATAAATCACTGGAACAATTTACCTAGGGATGTGGTGAAGTACCCATCACTGGAGGTTTTCAAGATGTGATTGGACAGGGTACTAGATAATCTCATCTAGGCTCCTTTTCCCATGAAAGGCTGGAACACAGACTCTTTTGAGGTCCCTTCCAACCTGGGCTGTTCTAGGAAATGGCCTCAAGTTGCACCAGGGGAGGTTTAGGATGGATGTTAGGAAAAAGTTCTTTACAGAAAGGGTTATCAAACATTGTAACAGACTTCCCAGGGAAGTGGTTGAACTATCATCCCTGGAAGTATTTAAAAGACAGGTGGACATGGTGCTGAGGGACATGGTTTAGTGGTAACTTGGCAGTGTTAGGTTACTGTTGGACTCGATGGTCTTAAAACTCCCTTTCAACCTATACGATTCTATGATTATATGATTCTATGAACAACAGGTCTCTTTGAGGTTGAAAAGGGAATGGAGTTAATGGGTTTGCTTTCTTGTTTGGTACATCTACAGCTGTGCACTGGAGGATGAAATATATATAGCTATTACATTACACATATTGGCCAAACAGAATATGAAAGTGCTCATTCTCACAGAATAGACATCTTGACCATGTTTATATTTAAAAAGAATTGTTCAGTCCCACAGATAACCTTTTTTGGTTCAACAGGTTAGCAGTAATTCCCCTTTTATTATACTGATGACACTTAACTGTTTCATTTTTATTTTTTCCTCCTTTTGGTCTTTAATATTCTGCCTGGGAAATTCTTGCACACATGCGTGTATTTTAAGGCCAGTTTTATCCATTGTGCCTCACATTTACTCAATTAGGCTACAACACATTACATAATAGCTGTTTTTCTCACTTTCTACAAAGACAGGTGTGTATAACACATCATTCCCCATCAGTGACACAGGCCTAAATGAAGCAATTCCTAGAATAGACCTACATATTCAAAATGGCATAATTACTCACCCCCCCCCCAAAAAAAGAAGCAGTTTTTGAAATCGGCTTCCTGAATTAACAGGAAAGAAAGATTTACTTTATATCAGTTATTCAAGGGATTTTTCAGGGGAAAATTGTGATTCTTTCTAACAAAAATAGTTTTGCCACATTGACAGAAATTTACTATGCGTGGCTATTTCAGTGTGTTGCCACAGATTTCCAGGAGGCTCAGATGACAGCAGGCAATTGCAATTGCCATCAAGAAAGCAGCAACTCCTTTTAGACTCTCTGCAAAGTGCTGATGTGTCCACAGACTCAGCGAACAAACAACTTGCTTTCTGTACAGCTGAAGCAAGCTGTGTCAACAAGGCAGAATTTGAATTATTACATGTTGCTGTTACATCTATAGAAGCAGAAGAAGGGAGTACATGATTATGGCGTAGAGCTTGTGGTTAGGGAGGGAGTAATAGTAGCTCTTCAACATTAGTTGTTGATGGAAAACATCTGCTTCCTTTCCAATCCCCATGAAACAGGCACTTGGGAAATGTCCCCTGATGGTATCTCACTGAACTGGGTCATTCCTCTCCTTGAAATTCTCATACAATATTTGGATGCACCGAAAAATCATTAAAAATTCACAATGGAAAGCAGATAAGAAATCTGTGAAGACTGTATTTCTACATCACCTCTGAAATGTGGCACATACAGCCTCTAACTGTATGAAAAGCAATGCCAGCCTCTGTTGTTACAGCGGGGAGCACAAACAGTCCTTTATTCTTCCCTGGGGGCAGAAGTGGGGGAAATCCAGATTCCTGCACTGGTTACATCAGAACCCACCGCAGCTGAAGCTGATACTATTCATCTTCAGTTGCAACACATCAAGCTCAGAGGTTAACTAGCCCCACATAGTGAGTGGGAGGTGAATGCTACACATGTTGAGGGGGAAATTTATTTCCTACTGATTATAAATATCCTTTTTTTCCCAGGCAAATGCTTTCTTTTCAGGCCTAGATTTTGTTCATGCTCTTAAACATAAACCACACAATGTATCACTACGCAAGAAAATGTAAGGAATGTGATGCAAAGGAGTGATGGTTTTTCTTAGCCACCATGTTTTCAAACTTTGTTACCAGCACATTTAATCTACCATACAAAAAAGGATCCAGGTTGTGAAATAATGATTGAAAGAGAATAAGGATATTAGAGGAGAGGCATTTTTTCATTATGAATCCAAATTTAGCCAAAAGGGTGGCAGGATTGATTTCATGGTCTCATGAAGCAACACTCACGAAGGAAGAAATATGGGTCTTCCATTTAAAGAATGTCTGATTTTTGGAAGCATGAATACAGGAATCATTGCCCAGACTGTGTTTTAATCCTTCAGAGTCTGAAGGGAAATATATTTGTATATATAAATTATATATGAACATACACATGTATATAGAGTATATATTTTTACAGATAAGAACATTACCGAGTCTTACAGATAAGCATGCAAAAAGATAACAAGCCTTTATTTTATGTTCCTTAATGATATACATACAGGAATCTTTTTTTGTATTGTGTGAGTTTATATGTAATTAGTAGATAAGTGAGGTGAGGGAGATAAGAGTTTTATTTCAAGGTGCCTTTATTTTATGTGTGTAGAATGTATCAGTGTTAAAATGGCTGCATATAATAGAGCATTTTATTCACATTGTGTGTATGTCAGATTGGTTACTGTAATTGTGTTCAAGTCTCAAATCAGCTTGGTTTAAAACCTTTAAGGACTGTAGCAAAATAAAGCAGGAAAGCAAGTCTTAAAGTTTCCCCACATGATGGTGGACAATATGATAAACCCTCTTTTCACAGCTAGAGCATCCAGCCATTATGCTTCATAAATCCAAATCTGTATTACTCACATTTATTTACAATATTTTGGGAGAAATCTGGCACCTGACCAGAAATACAGTTTAAAAAGCAATAAATGTCAGAGAAAAAAAATCCCTTCTGTCATCAAGTGATAAAAGGAGGAGTTTGCTAAATATGTGGTGATGAATTAAAATATTACAACTAAGACAGAGCCTATACATAATGTTGGAAGAGAAATTCTGGAGATAAAGAGATACTGTAGTACAAGCTAGCTATTCTGTAAATAAGAAAATAACACACTACAATGAGCCATCTGCTTGCTCTTAACGTAGACAATTGGAAATTCTCATACTGTGTATATTTATTTACTTAAAAATACATTATTTCTTTCATTTAAGTGCTTAGGGTTAATAATTAAAACACCTAAGGAAGGTATAAAAGGGGAATGGCTTTGAAATAGTAGATTCTGACTCTTATTCTGTTTCTTGGTCTGTGACAAATCAATTTAAAGAAATAGATTTGGCTTCCCTGATACGCAGAATGGGACAGCAAAGCCAAGAAATTATTCACCTAAATACACACTCATCACTCTTGATTCAATGGGACTATTGTTCACTACTATTGTTCACTAAAGTCTAAATCCATAATAGTGCTTTGGGGGCAAACCCCCAGGAAAACTGTTGAAGCTCAAAGCTAGGATTCTGAAAATTCCTAATGTCTATTCCTGAAGAACTGCTAGTCCAAAAGTGACTAAGAGCAAAACTGCACAGACTACTTTCTTCCCAGCATAATATGGGTTGATGATGCCTGGCAGTGAATGCTGGAGCTGCCTTTCAAATTCTCTCTCTCTCTTTCAAACAGGCTGCAACATACTGTCTTCTCTTCTTAAGATATTCTGCATACCCATAAACTTTGGCTTAATTGATCACTCAAATTTTAAAGCATTGATCAGTCAAAGCCTTCCAGGATCCACAAATATGGAATTTCTCTGCCTGTATTGCCTGCAGGGACCAATTCAGTAAATCAATTCATATGTTCAGGATCAGAATGTAGTGTCTTTATCCACACTCTTTTACCCAGCAGGATAGCAACAGAGCATTTATCCATATCTTGGACGTTTGGATTGTTTTCTCCATCCAGATATTTGAATACCTTTTTACCATTTGAACACAGCTCATACTCTTCCAGTCTAGAAAATAGAGGGAAGGGAGTAGAAAAAAATAGGAATTGATGGGTCTTCCTGTTGGACTGGAAAAAATCAGTTAGGCTTCTGTTCCTCTTTGCCACAGATCCTACTTAAGTTTGGGGGGTCAATGGCACAAAAGTGTCAGCGTGCCATTACTACAGTTATTCCAGCCAGGGCACATCAAACTATCCTTGCCATGGACCTGCTGGGATGAGTGTGTCTCCTGTCAGGGTTGCAAGAGGTGGTGAGGATTCAAGAAATCACTGCTTCTCTTCAGTTATTTTCTTGGTAATCTACATATTAATACCCTACTCAAGTACTTACCCCTCTCTACTTGGAGTTTGGGAGTAATATTCTTTACCATGATTACCTTGAGTGCATCCATAGCAACAGATGGTCTCTCATACTTGGATAGATGAAGCTGAGGCAACAGAACTAAGTAACAAGAGAGGTTCCCTGGATTATTACAAGCACAGTATATTAACCCATCATTTTTTTCCTCCATAAAACCCAGGCTGCGTGCCTTGTCTTTGAAAGCTAAGGGGGGGAAAAAAAAAGGGGGGCTAATATACAGTCAGCAGCTAGTGACAGGACCTCCTCCTGAACATGCTGAGCAACCTCAAGAAACATGGCTGTCAGATTGTACAAGCCCTGTTTTGTCACATGGACTGATTCAGGAGATTGCATGTGAGGTTGTTCCCGTGCTGAAATTGTTTTAGTGTGCATGGAATAATTGAATATTCACAAGACACAATAAAAGATCATTAGAAAAGTGTAGTGTAATGGTGAAGAAGTAGCCAAGACTGATATTCCAACATGTACAAAAACAGAGTAGCAAACACTTGAAGGAATGTTTTATGGACCAACAGGTTAGACACACATTTGATTATGGTAAAACATGCCTTCCTGTGTTTCCTGCATTCAGAATGAATGCTTTTATTGTTAGAATGACAGCGAAAACCATCTCTTCCCTCTGTGTTTTATCAGGAAGGGCTGGATTTAGACACCTACCATAGAGGGATCACAAGGCAGAGTCCCAATCCAGCAATGAAGCTCCAAAACCCCAGAGAAGGAGCAAGTACAGAGCATAGCTCTCTCTGCTGCACTTACCTTTTGCAAACTTATTAGGATGTCTGATGTGAGTCACATCCTTTGGTGCTTGATTTGCCACACACATATTTCAGGACTGCACAGGGAGCCTAGGAACAGAAGTCAGATCTGTGAATTCCCCTGTATTAAGAAAACTACTCAACACTGAGGCCATATTGCTGAACATTTCAGTACCTAAGGTTTCCTGTGGCTTCAGCCCTGTGCCACATACAAGGCCAATGATGGAATTATGCAGGACACAAAAATCATTAGATTGCTTGCCTGTTACAAGATGGCAGGAGTATGAATACTTACAGCTGCATGCCTAATATTATTGCATCCTACAAATAAGAGGACTTACTGCCCTAAGTGCCTACAAAATCATGAATATTTTCCAATTATTTTCTTGTATAAACAGTTTCTGCTGCTGTCACAAGGATATTATTCGTGGACAAAGGGGGAAAAAACCCTGTGCAGTAATGAATGGAGAACTGGCATTCATAAGCTATCACACTCCATTAAGATGAAGGCTACATTGCAAAATGTACACCCCACAAGATAATACAAATGCCCATAGCCAACAGGATCAAAAATCTGACAGCTTTTACACTGCCATTTCTGATACCATAGACAATGCCGCTTTGACAGGCATTGTCA
This sequence comes from Ibidorhyncha struthersii, assembly GCA_013398815.1. Taxonomy (NCBI): domain Eukaryota; kingdom Metazoa; phylum Chordata; class Aves; order Charadriiformes; family Charadriidae; genus Ibidorhyncha; species Ibidorhyncha struthersii. The sequence continues at coordinate 103,229 of VZSZ01001816.1, forward strand.
AAGCCCTGTCCCATGGTAAGGGCAGTAGGACAAGGAAATGGTACTTTGAATGCTCAGACATGAAAAAGCCATTTCATTTCCCTGGAGGTATTGCAGAAAGTCATTAAAGAACACTGGTTACTTTAGCACAATGGAGCTCTGAAGGATAATCCAAAAAGCAGACACGGGTTTGGAAAAATATCCTAGATTCCATAATTTCTTCAAGGTACCAGTCAGAAGGTTACTTGAAAAGTCTAAATGGAAAATTATGGCTTTTACCTTATGAAATCATTTAACATCTCTACTGTTGATGGGAATAGGGTTAGGTGGACAGAGGAAATTATAAAAGTCATGCCCAAAATATATATGTAAATCTTTAAAAGAAAAGACTGTGTAAAAATGTAGGTGTAAAATATTACTGTTATAGAATTGTTTCCAGCATCTAAATGCCAAAAGAATGTAGCCTTCTTTAAATAAGGAAGTCGCATTCGAATAGTAGAAAAAAATATTTGGATTTATGATTGTTGATGTTTATTCTTTTTTTCTTTTAACAGTTCATTAACTTATAATACAACACATTTCTGAGTCTGCCTTGGACTATATAGATATGAAGCCCATGGGAATATATGAAAAGAGTTCTTTCAGACTGTGGCAGGTAATTGTCTTTTCTTTCTTCATTTCCTTAAATCCACCAAAAAAAAAACTGTGGCAGAGGCCATTATTCCCCTTCTTTTCCAGCAATGTAATAGAAAGTCCAGCCATGAGTGAATGTGAGGGAAACAGCTAGTGACACTGAGTTCAGTGAGTTGCTACACCTTCAAATAAAAGCATCTCAGAGCTGGATGTCAGAGCATGCTAAATATTAAATTAGCACCACTGAAAGACACTTATGCATTGCTAAGGATGTCTTTAAAGATAAAAACTCTGTTCTGATCCTTCCTTATTCACACGTATAGAAATAGTTTCTTCCATTAGGAAAAATTCTATCAAACTTTACCATGATATATTTAAATATAAAAAGTTTTGATGGGGTTATCAAGAATCTTCAGGATATATTCCAAATAAAAAAAAAACCCAAACCCACCTGTCTTTAAAAGCACAGAAATATATATACACATATAGATACTTGTGTATACTGAAGGTTTTCCAGTCATAGAATCATAGAATCGTTAAGGTTGGAAGGGACCTTTAATATCATCAAGTCCAACCATTAACCTAACCTGACAAAACCACTCCTAAACCATATCCCCAGGTACCACCTCTACCCTTTTTTTAAACACCTCCAGGGATGGTGAATCCACCACCTCCCTGGGCAGCCTATTCCAATGCTGGATAACCCTTTCAGTGAAAAAAATTCTCCTAATATCCAACCTAAACCTCCCCTGGCTTAACTTGAACCCATTTCCTTCTCGTCCTATCACTTGTCACTAGGGAGAAGAGGTCAGTCCCCATCTCTCTACAACCTCCTTTCAGGTACTTGTAGAGAGTGATAAGGTCTCCCTTCAGCATCCTCTTCTCCAGGCTAAACAGTCCCAGATCCCTCGGCCGCTCCTCATAAGACTTGTCCTCCAGACCCCTCACCAGCTTCGTTGCCCTTCTCTACACACGCTCCAGCACCTCAGTGTCTTTCTTGTAGCGAGGGGCCCAGAACCGAACACAGTACTCAAGATGGGATGGAAGTGTAGCCGAGATGATTATTTTTTTAACTCCACTTACTTGGTATCAATTATGTATACTTTCAATGTTGTCTTCACAGAGAAAGATTTGGGTTTGTTTGCTTTTTTAATTGAAAAATCCATTTCTATTTTCCTCCTGGGAAAGATGGCTGGAGAGCATTAATCTTTGAGCAGAGACAAATTACAGAAGAAATAATAAAAACAAAGGAAATAGTAAATGGTACGGTGTGTACATCAAGGACTTCTTTTCACCTTTTCTCCTTCGTCATAGAGAAGGGGCAGCTAATGAAAATGAAGTTGAATTGAAATAGTGAAAATATTGGTATGGTTAGAAGAGATGACTAGACCTTTTCCTATACAGCTTTGTATTGCAAGTTTTCTTCCCTATTCTCTGAAGCAATTGGCTCTAGACCTTTTTCCATACAGGACATCAGGCTCTGGAAACTAGTTCGTTTACACCAACTTTTGCTTTTCTGTTGGTCTGCCCTAAACCAATTAATGCAACGGTTCTTTCTATGAAATTACACATACAAAACTTTCTCCTAAACATACTTCACTATTTCCTCTCCTCCCCCGAGTAGACCTACATTTTTTTAGGCAATTCCTATTGCACAGTTAATGTAATACATTAAGATAATTTAAAGTGTTCAGATAAAGTCATACTTAGCTATTATCAGACTCTCAATACATTTTGTCAGCTCTTTGGCAGAATGTGAAAAAAATATTAAATTACTAGGAGAAAGATTTTGTTTTGTGTGGTCTGAAGATCGATGGCAAATAATAAAAGACATAGAGTATGCCTGTGCTGTAGTTGTAATTTAATGTATTGCTAACATCTGCTTTCTTATATGACTAGGCACACTCACACTTTTGTCCTTTATTACCAAAATTTTCAGTCCCTTATATGAACTATGTGTTACTGTCACATTTAATAAAGAAATCCTGCATAAAACAGCTCTCACACATGTAAGTTTAATGCTCTCAGCTTCAATTCCTTTTTATAAAGGGCTATGAACCCACTTCTCTCACCTTCCAGGTGAAGGTTTGAATCGGTATACTACAGGCATGTTTGAGAGCAGATGCTCCCCTGCCCTCCTATTGTGATTGCTCCACTTTAATATTAAATATAATATTATCATTCCATATTCAGTAGACCAGAAAGAGAGGGTGGAAAGAAAGAAACATGACCGTATCAGTTAGCTGTTAGGGTACTTACCTAGAAAAAAAATGACTTTCCATTACTGTCCCTGCTACAACGGATACTGAAATTCAAAATGCTTAAACTTTTACTGACATTTCAAGAAGAACTTAGACTTCTTAGACAAACACTTTTATAACAAAGCATGGGAAGTACGCTTACAGGCTTTCCTCTCTGGTCCACACTGCATGGAACTGTTTCAACGGGAAGGATGAAGACTGAAAAGAACTGTAAAGACCAAAGGTTACAGTATTAAGTGGAAGAATTAAGTAAAAATGTCCACAAGACCTCCAAGAAGAAGGGAGAAATTCAGACCTCTAAACCTCTTAATACTGGAAGTGTATGGTAATGGCTAATCCACAGAGGAAGTGATGGTAAGAATAGAAGGATATTTCTTTTTCCTTGCTTAGCACAAACACAATCTAGAAGCGCCTTCTAAGGATGAGTCTCAACAGGCTGAGAAAAGTGAGGACTGCTCAGTGTCTCAATTTCAGCAGGCTTTAAATTAAACTAAACACAGTCTCATAGTATTCAGACAGTTACATGTCTCAGAGATCTTACTAGTAGAAACACTCAGTAGTCACACTTAGTCACCTTTTGTCGTTAGGGATTCAGCTAAGTTGGAGTCATTTGACTATCTAAACTTTACATTAGGGATACCTAATGATAGGTCTGAGCATTTAAGATGACCAAAGGTGTGCTGACAAAGACATACCATGCCATGTCTTTGTCACCATGTTTCAAGCTGGGCCAGCACAATGCTCTGGACCCACAGGTGCAGCACTGCCCCAGGCTCTTGGCTGCACTGCCCAGAGGGTGTGTTAGTGCTAGCTGTGTTGCAACGGCACAGCTACACAGCTCCCAGCTAGGTGTCAGCTCAAGCTCCATCACAGAGGACATCAAAGGGCCTGGAGAGATTTTATGGATCTAGCCCAAGTGACAAGATATTGGTCATGATATTTCCTGCTGAAACTGCAGGTGGGATAAAAAGCTGCTCTGATCACCTCTGCCACCCCAAAAGCTTAAAAGCAGTTGAAAATCTGAATAGAAACCCTAATTATGAATTCAGATCACAAGAAATAATTGCATAAAATGAAAACAAAAAAGATCCTTGTGTTGTCTTACAGCTGGTCTATTTGCTTCTCCACAAAATGCCCTCTGTTGTGTCAGTCAGCTTGTGACTAAGCTCTCCAGAATCAACCTGTTTCCTTCATTTGAGTCAGCTGATGTGGAGATGAAGATTAAGTCAACCATCAGCCTTTCAAAGGCTTCTTCACTAACCTCCTTAGCCTGTTTTCAGCCTTAACTTGTTTACAAAACAAGCGATCAGCTAACAAAAAATTCCTAAAGTAATGGAGGAGTCGCACCATACATTTAATTTACATCTAGACAATAGCAATAGTGTTAGTTTCTGAATGACAGCATAACAAACAGGGGCATATACAGGTTAATTAGTAATAAAGTTGAACTATTAAAGCGGATCTCAGTTAATTCATAGGTTTTCAAAGTATTTTAGGCTAGATGGCCTCTTGCCAAGGCTCCAAGCTTGTGAAACAGTAATTCATGGCTAATAAGGGCAAATGCCCTAGAGATACGAATATTTGTTACACCAACATGCTGACCTTTTTCCAAAGAGGCAGAAATTTAATTATCTCCTTTGAAAAGCACAATTATAGAAAAAGTCAAAACCTGATTTATATTCAGTTTCTGCATTTTTCACAGATAAATAAGAGAAACTGAAGGAAGTCTTCCAATAATGAGAACCAAAATTAGTACATGTGTGCCTGTGTATTTTGGGGGGCTGGAGATTTCTTCTCCTGCTACTCATTTAAATTTTGCCAACTCTTTCAATTTTGGCTCGCTTTGTCTCTAGACCATATAACACAAAACTTTCTTTACAACGAAGTCAAAACTCAGTAAGCTGTCTCATCTCTCTCTGTGTCTCATCTCTGGTTGGCATTATTCTCCTCACTGGCAAGGTAACTGGGCAAAGGGGTCAGCGACATGTCTGAGGTGACAGAGGCAAGCGTGTAGCTGCCAGTCCCAGATTCGTCACCAGCAGATACCACCACATTGCCACACTCGCAGTTCTTGCAGGAGCTGTTGCTTTAACTTTAGGTGTGAATGCCAAAAAATAAGTGGTTGTGGTCAGGGATTATCAGGGGTTAAAAAGTTAAATTTTGTGAAACTTTTGTCAAAGACATATTTTTCATCTGTTTATCTATATGTGGAATTGTTTGCATTACTTTTGTTTCTTGCAGTAAGACCTGTCCAACAGCTAAAACCATGACACTGTAAATGTGCTAAGTCAGTAATCGTCCATGGTTAAGGCATCTACATTAAAAAAATAACAAAAAAGCCTTCTTAATTATAAATGGAAAACAAGCTGAATGCAGATTAGCTGACACATTTTCATCAAGTATGCTTCTTTAAGAGTGATCTGAGCTCTGATCTGCTATACTCACACACGATCTCTTGGGAATGTATCTCCTGTAAGATCATATCTTAATTTGCTCTGGTAGTATTTTTAGCAATTTGATGTCTTCCTCCCCCCTTTCCCACCAATGAAATAAATCATATTGTGGTCATTAAGTAAACCCATTCATCCAGTTCCATTTGCTATAATTCTGCCTGCTACCGTGTAGCCTAGGGCTATTGATCAAGCATAGCATTCCCATCCAAGAGTGTGTATGTGAGCATGTGTTTAATTAGAAACTTAATTTATTGCAATGACAGCATGGAAACTTTTAAACACAGGAATTCTTAGCCCTATTTCCAGCTCTTAAAAGCATAGATGCCTTTTTTTGATTGCAGACATCTTATTTCATCTATACAAAAAATATTTCTATAATTAAAATTAATTATGAAAAATTAATTTTATAGGAAATATTTTCATTCAGCTATTTTTCAGACATTTCCTTTAAGAGCTTTTGAGCATTACAAAGGTAGAAACAAAAGTTATTTAAACCAATGTACGCCTCTACAATGTTACAGAATCACAAACTCACAGGAACTGGAGGACACCTCCAACCCCTTGGTCAGATCAGAGTCACCTACAGAAGGTTACTCAGGATCATATCCACCTGGCCATCTTTGATGATGGAGACTCCATATTCTCTATGGACAACCTGTGCCAGAGCTCACCCACACTCATGATAATAAAGTGTTTTCCTATGGTTAAATGGGATTTCCTGTATGTCAGTTTGTGCCCATTGCCTCTTGACCCATCACTGGGCACTACTAAGAAGAGTCTGCCTGTCTTCTTTACTTCCCCCATCAGGTATTTATATACATTGATAAGTGTTAAAAGCCTTGCTGAAGTAAAGATAAACAACATCCACTGCTCCCCTTTGTCCACTGAGCCTATCATTTCATCATAAAAGGCTTTCAGTTTGGTCAGGCATGATTTCACCTTCATAAATCCATGCTGACTACTCCCAACCACCTTCCTTTACTTCGTGTTTAGAAATGGTTTCCCAGAGACTGAGGTGAGGCTGAGTGGCCTGTAGTTCCCTAGATCCTCCTTCTTGAAGACAGAGGTAACATTTGCTTTCTTCCAGTCCTCAGAAGCCACCCTTGATCACCACAACCTTTCACAAATAATGGAGAGGCCTCGCAGTGACATGGACCAGATCTCTCAGCACCTCATGGCTGCATCCTGTCAGGTCCCAGGGACTTGTGTTTGTCCAGGTTGTTTAAATGTTTCCTCACCAGGTCCCCCTTCACCAAGGGTAAGTCTACCTAGCGCCACACTTCTCCTTGGGTCTCAAGGGCTTGGGATTCCCGATGTCAAATGTTACCATAAAGACTGAGGTGAAGAAGGCATTGAGCACCTCGACATTTTCTATGCCTCCTGTCGGCGGGTCCCCTGCTCCATTTCAGCAGAAGCCCCGCATGTTACCTGGTCTTTTGGTGCTAAAATATCTGTAGACCCCCTTTTCATTGCTCTTCACATCACTTGCCAGATCCAGCTCTCGGTGGGGTTCCATTTCCTAACCCCATCTCTGCACACCTAGACAGTGTCTCTCTATTCATCCCAGGTCACCTGCCCCTGCTTCCATGCCTTGTACACTTTTTATGTTTGGGTTTACTCAGGAACTCCTCGTTCACCCATCCAGGACTCCTGCCAACTTTACAAGCATGAAGGGTGCTAAAGGGACAGCATGCCTAGCTGGCATCACGATTTCAGAGCAGGGTCATTTTGTCACTTTCTGCCTGAAGCACTGAAGGCTGTCATAATCATTTATTTTGGGCACTCCAAGACACATAACTATTATTTTTCCCCACAGGAAACCACCTCCTAGAGACTGTGAAACCCAACGCTCAGCAAGCCTGTTGTGGGGACCTCTCCTCTGAGGACACACAGCAGCAGGCTCCTAAGTTCTTGATGGTGGTGGCCGTCCCTCCCGCATGGCCATGGCCTTGCTGGCCACAGGCTGAGCTGCAGGGAATGGCTGTGCTAGCAAGCGGTCCCCACCACACCTGCCTGCCTGGGAGGGAGATGGATCCAGGGCACAGTCTCAGGTCGCTGCCCGAGGTGCAGTGCAGATATAAACTGAATGACGTAGTAAGCAAAAGCATAAGTGAAGCAAACAAATGTGATAAAAGATGTAAAAGTTGTAAAGGTGGCTTGAATAATTCTGTCACTGGCTTGTCATTGGGGTACTAAAACCTTTGAAGATTCATATTCAAGGCATGTGTAATTTTCCTCATTTCTTGGTCATAACACAGCAATCCCAAGATCTATTGCACAGCTAAACCTTAGATTACACAAGGCAAACTGAGTTTTCATAATTTTCATATGGATTATCAGAATTAAACTGCATGATAAACCACCTCCCTTTCTCTCCTTCAAATGAGACCTCTCTCCAGCTCTCCCTCATTCACTTCAAATTGTGCAGACTTTATTCATTGGCTGTATTTCTGAGTTATTTCCTCCTAAAAATACCATTTTTTCCTAATATTTGTGTGCAGAATATGACCATGCTTACTGCCAGAACAGATACAGCTCAATCTTCTTTTGCAAGGCTTCAGCTGATATGCTTTTCCTAAGATGAATGTAAAACTGTGGTAGGAATGCTTTGATTTGAGCATTACCAAGACATATCTGCCAAGATGTTAGCACAATTATCCAATACAGTACACATTCTTCTGATTTATTATTCTATTTATTTATTTATTTATTTCCAACATCGACAGTGTTGCGTTAACTAATACTTAATTTCCAGTAACTATATGGTGCTGTCTAAGAAGCTGGCAAAGAAAAAAAACACAGATAACTTTAAGATTCATCCTCTTCCCAAGCAATACATCCCTGGCCACAGCAGCTAGAGAACAGGGGGCAAGAGCTTGCATTCCTGTCAGGAATAGCCTTCAATTTAATGGTTTACCCTATTTTCAAAATAATTAGGAATTGCACCAATTTATCCACATCCTAAGTTTTGTCTCTGGACACTGCATCTTATTATACTGTGTGCTGCTTCAAATAAGAAAGAAAAAAATAAAGGCAAAAAGGAGTCTGACTTTTAAAAATTTTCTGTTGTGTTCCACTCTATGTCCAACAGTAATAATGCAACTGAGATGTGCTAAAGAAATGAGAAGTACCTGTGTTTTCTGCAATAATTTGACAACACTATTTGTCGTCTCAGAACCCTGGAAAGACCTATGTTTTATAAACGTTTAAACATCTTTTTTTTTTGTCATTATAGGGAAAAAAAATCACTCTTGCAAAACATTGCCACCCATTGAAATATGAAGATATTCTTCTTTAGACACAGAAAGACAGTTTTCTACTATTAAATGGATTATGTCTGATACCCCTGCACTAGTTTGATGTTCAATATTTCCTTACATGCATTGCAACTGCTGAGTTGTGGGTTTTTTTTAAGAACATATTGGGAAATACATATACCTTTAATATTTTCTCTCTTGTGTTTGTTACCACCAATAATTGGATAAACTTCTCCTCCCCTTTTGGGGGAGAAAGCTTTCTTTACCACAAAAATAATTGTTTTGTGTTTTTTTATCTCCCGCTGTCTAAGAACCTCTATGCAAAGAGGTGCATAGAGGTCCATATCCCTTCACTGGGATAGACACAGTCCTGCTCCATGAGTACTATGACATTTTAAAGAATCAGTCCTTCCCTATGGTAGTTTAGTATTATAAGGAGGACAGTAAGTCAAAAGCAACGTCGTAACGAAGATGTTACCAGGAACAGGACTCTAGGTTCTCGGAAAGGAAAACGTTAAATTTCCCTTACATTTGCTATTTTCTTACGTATTTTACTTATTTTTCTTGTGTCATCCTCCACCTGAAGGGGGTGGCTCCACCACAGGGATATTTCTCCCCTAGTCATCCCTCCAGGGCAGGCAACAGCAACACATTTTTTCTGTTTTATTCTTCAAATTCTTTTCTTTACTTTTCATATGTTTCTTCCAGTGACACTATATCTGTGCCAAAGTTTTTGACTCCATGTGATTTTTGACTTCTCTGTTACTCTCAATTAACTTAAGAATTATCACTCATCCACAGAAGCTTTAAATAATTTATACTTCAGATTTTACTTTGCAGCATATCCTCCCAGTCTTTTTGCAAATTATTCTTTTTTTTTTGTCCTCGGAGTTCTTTGCTCATAAACACTGCCAATCTGTTTTACTTAATACATTTCTGATTGTATTAAATTGGACCATTTACATGTTAATACACCTGTATTTGTATCCAAAATCCATCCCTAATGATTATGGTACTTACCATATCCATTTTACTTAATAAAATTCAGTCTGAAGTTTTTCCTTGCTGAGTTGCCTGTAACACATACTGATATAAAAATGAGTTCTACATAAAACTCTAGTCCTCCTTATTAATGGCTGAATAAATTATACAAATTAAAATTCCCTAGATATCACTGCAGTTACTAATCTAATGCTCTCAGCTATCTCTGAGTGTGCTTCCCTACCCTGAACCACAGGTGGTAAACACTTTTTCCTTCTCACTCAATACTTCAATTTAAACTGACTCCATATTTCCACATTCCTCTTCATTTTTAATAATCCTCATCACAAGTTGAAAAGAGTTATTAACTCACAGTGCCACCTTCCCCTACTTCCCCTTACCAAATATTCTGATGCAGAGAGTGCCCTCCAGATTCCTAATCTAACGACAGACACCACAAACTACACAAATAAGAATTGACCCGGGTTTACCCAAAGTTTTGTAAATAGTATTAATAACATAAAAAGAAAGTCTTACAACTACTGTCAATAGAAAGACTATAGAGACCTTGTATAGACTTTATGTGCCAGTCTGTTGCTCTTTGTAGAGCCTAGGAAGCTCAGAAATCAACCTGTAGCCAATAGTGTAAAGCACTACAGAAGATGTTACCTTGCTCACGCAGCAACTCTGCAAAGCTGTTGCAACAGCATTATTAACACCATCCTTCAATATCTACTTTTTGTTTTCTGTGAAAAGCCGTATATCTGCCTCACGCCGTTCAGTTACAAGCCTAGATAAATGTTTAAATGAGAAGTTTCATGAAAATAAATAGGTTTTTTGAATTCTATATAAAGGAAATGTACACACACACACACCAATATTATTCTATGAACTGATTTAAGATCAACATTTTAAAGTTGTTGTTGTTTTAATAAAGAACTGGATGACCAGCCTTGTCTTTCTCCCTGAACATCATCAAACAGCTTTTCCAGAACCAATAGGGCAACGATTTTGGGCTTCAGAAAGGGAGCTTTTCTTTCTTCTAAGCCTCTACTTAAAACCCCCAATCCCTGTGGCAGATTCATTGCTGTATGCATAATAAAGTGAATACAAAACTGAATAAAACTATCAGCAAGCTGCAGCAGTGTTGGAGACTGGTTTCCTTTAGATTTGCACTCTCTCATCAAAATTGCTTTTGCCATTTCTCTCCTCTCTGCTGCGTAGCTGCATTGCCCCACTGCTTTTCCTCTTATCCTTGGCAGGATGGACTGAATGACTGTGGTGCAACCCGCTGCCAAAAAAATATTTCATACATAGCTATGGACAGACAGGCAAGTTATTCAGACTTTTCTTCAGCTAGAGGTACTGATTTGAGTAGCTCTTCTCCAACTGTTGTCAGTTGTCATGAAACTTGTAGAATTGAAATAATCTCGGAAAACCTTTATCATTCCATCCCATTCAGTTTTAAAATTGATCCATGGGTTCAATTGTTAACAGAAAACAGAAAGAGAGCGAACACAGGGGAACAGCATGCAAACACAAACTTCCTTTTTTTAGGAGGCCAGGCTAAAAAGTAGGAAAGTGAATTATCCCTGGTCAATCCACATGTCATTGTGTGACTCGGAGGGAACACAGTGCCCATGAAGTTCAATTTTTTACATTCCTTTTCCAAATTTAGTAGTGTCAAAGAAAATCAGGGGTATGTTCTGATTATTTGCCTGCCAGTGAGAGAACTTCCTTACTGCTTACCTCATAGGTGATAAGCCAGAAATCCCTACTTCTTGATACTAAAGACTTAACTATAGGACAAATCCTCATGTGTGTGACCAATACTAATGCCCCTTAAACTATGGATAATGAAAAATATGTATCAAAATTGGGCATTTCTTCTCCTCAGTCATGGAAAATGTATTTCCTTTTTCTGCCAAACACCAGAACAGTGTTCTGGACCATGAACTTTAAAAAGAAGCTAGATTTCTGCCTGTCTGAGGACAACTTGAAACTTCAGGATGCACAAATGGAAAATCAGTATCTGGAGAAGAGGACTTCTCAGGCTTATGCTGCACATGGTCTAGTTCGAAGTAACGCAACCTGCCCAGCTACGTAACAGGACTATACTGGAAATATAGATGGCTATCCTAACAACAACTGTGCACATAAAAGCATGTATAGAATAGTGTATCGTCTGTTACAGAGGTTGTTCCCACCCCCAAGCTGTAATATAATATACTATAACATGGTATTTAAAATCTACACCTCAATGAAATTTATCTACAAGGTATATGGGTTCAGCTGTGCAACTCAGCAGAAGGCAATGAATCAAGAACACCGGATAAACTAATGTGAGAAAATAGTTTTTCTCATCTATTTAGCCAATCCTGTAGTATTCAGAAGGTCAGACATTTGTACAGCTATAAAACTGTGTTTAGCTGAAAGTCAGCACTCCCTCTTCACACAGGTTTCTCAAACTCACAACAGCTGCCCTTCCGCACTATCCACTGTGCCACGTGAATGGTTTGCAGAGCAAGTAGCCTCATAGCATAACTTGTTTGCCTTGATTTAGCAGTGGGAGGCAGAAGAGCTGCACATCTTGCTCTAGGTGAATATATACAAGTTTACATTTCATATCAGTGAGAAGGCATTTGAAAGCCTGTAATAAAAAAAAAAAAAAGAATTTTCCCTCAGTCTAATATTGCCCTGACTGGCATAAGAATGTGATTCTTCCTCTCAGACTATCCACTCTTAAACTATTACAAGGAAAAATGCACAGAGTAAAGATATCTTACATTTCTTCCAGAACAATTTAAAACCTTTTTTTTTTCCTTTTTTCTGTGCTAAGAATACATACTTGACAAAAAGCTTTCACCTATAATTTCTTCCTTTCCCTCATGCTACTTCACCATTTCTTTCAAGGCTTTATTTGAGAAATGAGTAAAACTTTTTTATTTATTTCACTTTAAGGACAGTAAAGCCTAGAATAATGATCAAAGTAACAGACTGGGACAAGAATACAGAAATACTTTCTGTACCCTATATTCATTATCAGTCCCTGGCTGTCTTTCATTTTTTCCATGTCCTTACCCCTTCTCTGATTTTTTTTCTTCTGGCTCTTTGTCTCCTCTTTTTGCAAACTTAAAATACACCAGTGTTTCAAAATGATAAATCAAATCCCTCTTTATTCTCCTTTCCCCTCTAAAATTAATCCAACTGATGTACACTCATGACTTTATAATAATTTCTGAACTACATTTTCTTTACTCTGATCCATTTTAAAGACAGAAAGATCTGATTTTGTGCAACCACAAGACTCAGAAACTTTTTTTCTTCCAAAAATAAATGCTGAAATTTTATCACAGTCATAGACCTTCCACTCATTAAAGCTTTAAGAGAAACAAAACTGTTGCAAAACTCATGGTAGAACAGAGTGAGCAGCACAGCTGTTCCTCCTACCCATCTTCAATGTGCTAAAAGGGAGACAAGAAAAAAAGGGAAACAACCACAACAGAAAAGCACAGCTTGAAGAAATGGGTAAAATAAGTCCCATTCTCTTGTACTGATATGTTAGAAGCATCCCTCCTGTGAAACAACTGTCTAGCATGCACATGGTCCTTGGCTGACAACACATTTTCCTTCTAGAAGACAATTGATTTGGATTAATATATTCATTGTATATTTTGTGTCTGTGCTCAGAACAAATGTACACCCACATATTTATGTACTATCATTGTTTCATTGTGTGAAAAACATATTGTTTGAACTTATTCAAATTACCAGTATTAATAAATCATATCATGAAATACATTTGATATATCACTTCTGTCAGTAAGCCATGGGAGAAAAGTTTAAAAAAAATTGCTTCATGCATATGTTTTGGGGACATTTTGTTCTTGCTTCTCATTGTCTCAATTTTCCTGACTCCAGTCAGAAACTCAGCAAACGAGGGCTGACTTGTTTAGCACCCTCCAAATGTGCTGAAATGAGTTTAGTCACAGCCCACACAGAATGCTATTTCTATTTACTGCAGTCCAAATCTGCTCTACAAGTAAGGATCATGGATCAAAGATCAGCCAGCAGGCAGCAGATATTTTATTTCCAAATCTTGCTTGTGGAAGAAGACAAAAAATTTGTCACTTAGCAGGCACTACAAGAAATACACGTAAACATCATGCAAGTGGCTTTTACATGAAATACATATAAAGATCATAAAATGGGTTCAATCAAACAGCAGGATATATTAATCATAAAAGTGTGACAACAGATTTTGACAGCAATGGGATTGTCCAGCTGTTATAAGGTTTGTTTTGCAGGATATTTTTGTCAATTCAAGTCCACATTAACTGTTTGCTTTTAGATTATACTATTAAAAAATACTATTTCCCTTAAATGGGGTATCAAATGCTTTTAAGACATGTTTATGACATATCTGATGACATAATAACGTTCTTTTGGTTCCTATAAATATTCTTAAAGGGGTGTTTTCCGCAGGTTTTTCTTTTTCCACATGAGGTCACATCCTGATATATGATGCCATTAGTAGGCCATCTTTAGCCCAGTTTCTCCACCAGATGCATATATTTTTAATGATTCTTTCCTTGTCAGAATAAGTGAGATTTTACTAGTTGCTATACTGAAAGTGGCAGGCACTTGATAAAGTGCTCCATGGATCTGTCCGTCCATTCATCAGTTTCTTGCAGGTGTACAGTTTTGTTTTTAAACACTATAATTCTGTGTCAGATGAGATGTATATAGGCTTAGGGGGTCTATTCAATGAGCCATAAATTCTGTAGGTGGCTCTTGATATTACTATAAAGTTGGGGTGCCTTTGCGCTTTTCAGCTCAATATACTGGGGGTTTTTTTTGCATTCATCTAGAAGCTTATGGTCATAACTAGAAAAAAAAACCCAACAAAACAAAACAAAACCCCAAACCAGAAGCAGAAGGGCAGGCTATTTTTCCTCTGCAATAAAGTTTGTATTATTCTCTCCAATCCTATACATGCACAGTGTGCAACCCCTACTTAAGGTCTCAGCCTTTGTGTCCCACTTGCTTTCTGTCTCTTTATACTAATTGGGTCAGAGTAAATGTTATATTCCCCTGTGACTGCCAGAGAGGAAAGCGTTTTTGAGGAAAGATAAAAGGAAAGGGAAAGGGGGAATGAAGAACGAGTAGAGACCAGATGGAGTTTTCCTGGATCCTCTGGGACTTGCCCAATTTGAGAACAGCCAGTTTACAAACAGCCTTAAAATTCTTCTAAAAAAGGTGCAAGTTCAGCATCAAGTACTAGTTAAGATCTTTTTGTAATACTCCTATATGTTTACTTATTCTTTTATGCATCTGGTATTATAAGGATGCGATTAGCTGAAAGGTGTAACAGATGATTATATTGGAACAGCAGAAATTTAGGCACCCATTTAAACTTCAGCTCCCTGTCTTGACAGATGGCTTTACACATTTGCTCATCTCTTCTGTCTTCGGGCTGGGTTCTCTCTCAAACATATGACTGCAGCTCACAACTAATTGCATTAAGGGGTTGAATCCATTTCTATACTGCCCAATACACTTGTGAAACAAGCTCTCACAGAAGCAGTATAGCTATGTTAATGCAGAGCTCTTCTAAGATGAATATCTTTAAGCCAAGTAGTTATTTTAACTCTTAAATTTTAGAGAGACTAACATAAAGACATCAGAAATAGAAAATCTATCATTTATGCACGTGGTTTATGATGCTTGTTAATCACCTTTGCATCAAAACTCTGTTATTTCTCATGTGAATTCATGCAGCTATAGTTTGCACATACTGGGTCTGTTTTTTCTCCATTCTATTACAGAGCAGTTAGTAGCTAGACATTTTTCCACTGGGAGGGATTATCAATATAATCGAAGTAATCTCTCAACCTGCTTTTCCACAAATTAAACAAGTTGTGTTTATCTGTCTGTCTTAAAATACATAGCATTTTTTAATAGGTGCTTAGCTTTGTTTTCTCTCCTTTCTCTATATCTTCTCTAGGTTTTTAATATCTTGGTTCTGTTGGACCAAAACTGTAGTAGATAGAGTCAAGTTAATATTCTTCAGCTTTGGAGGTAAAATTCAGTCTTTTCCCATGCTTATAGCTCCTTGTGCAGCTAATACCACCTTAACCAGTTCTTGCCACTGCACAGCTTTGGGAGCTCGTGCTGAGCCCCATTGCAAATCCTGCCCCTTCTGAATTGCTGGCCGCTAAGAAGCAGTTCTAAAATGAGGAGTGTGTACTTCAAGTCAATATTTTAGCGGTATCAAGCACCTCTCAAAAAACTTTTAGCTGAAATAAAAATCTCTTTTTGTTTGATCTAATCCACTGATTTATCTGATGTAAACACCCTACGTCATTAAAACATGTCAATACAATTAATGGACATTTAAAGTGGGAAGACAAATTAAAAAAAAGGGGATGGACTAGAGTGTCTGTACAGACTGAGTGATATATAGGCCCAGATATTTTTCAGTAATGTCACTACTAAAATGCTTTTAGGTTAAAACTGAAATACACTGAATTTGAAAACAATTTAATGAAAATTTAGTGTAGAAGCTGGATTTTACACTAGCCCAGATTCAGGAAATATATCTTCCAGTAACAAACTAAATTGCCTAAAGTAGGAGTGCCCTCATTCTGCTCATGCAGAAACAGACTGCTCAGCAATTCAGCCCACCCAAAATCCCAGTTTGTACCTGGCATCTCCTATGGTTAAACTTAGGTCATTGAAAACATCTATTCCACTGCAAGATTGTCGGTCCCCATGTGCAGTGGTAGAGAGAGAACCATGCCTGCGCCACAATGGACCATGTCTACCTTGGGTAAAAGGTCCATGTCCACTCTGAATAGGACCATTATTCCTCGTATGGTTTAATTAAAATGCTTCGGGTGCAGCATGAGGATACAAAGGAGCAGGTAAGGATGAAAAGACTGCAGGAATTGCGTTGGAGGTATACAGAGAGCTGGGGGAGTCCAACCTGTTGCAGTTGCATCCATATGGTACAGGGGTGGTTCTAGGACTATTTCCCAGAGCTGCATCACATTTTCCTCTCAGAAGGAATTAGCTGATTTGCTGTGAAAGATAGCTCAGCAGTGAACAGCCTTATATTGTGCATAATAAGGAGAAAAGGAGCCAGGACTTAAATCAGGGTCTAAGTTTATCCAAGTGTGTAGATTTAAAGGATTAATCTTCTAGGCATCCTAAGGAATATATACTGTGCTTAAAATAAATAAATAAATAAATAAATAAAGTAAAAGGATTAAAAAGCACATCTGAACGCTGGTCCCCTGATCTCTACATACTTAATAATTATCTCGTTCCCGTAGTTTGCTTTGGCCTTCACCAGCAAACTGCTTAGATCAAGCCTGCCATATTCTTGAGGACTCTAGACTTTCAGTGCCTCTTGCTTTCAGTCATAAGGATTGGTCTCTGGTCCCTTTTTAAATTTAACAGAATAGGTATATCTCGTTTAGTCTGGGTGAATTCAATCCTATGGATTTCATACTGGTAATAAAATTACTTCAGTTCTTACAGTGATATTTAGTATGGACCACAAGTACATGAAAACCATTCTGTTTTCTTTTGTTGTACGGACTTCTGCAGTGAAGCAGCAATTAATGAAAAAAACAATAAACTTGTTCTCTTACATTATTTGATAAAGCAAGTTATTGCATTTACAGTCACAGTATATGACTATATTCTTTGTAAAATTTCTCAGTGGATGTCATGTCTCAGAAGAACTGCGAAACTTTATGTTATAAGCCCATCGTTAGCTCATCATGTGTGATGTCATACTGGGAGACAAAGGCAAAATACAACCTGTGCATGTTTTAACTCACCTAAAATATCTCTGCTTGCTTTTTCCTGTGGAAAAAGTGGATAACCACAACTGGGTATAGCAGAAACTTTAAATCTGTATAGACTAGTCTCTCCATTATCTTTCAAAAATCAATTACATTAGAACAGCACGTAGTTAAACATAACTAAAAGATTTTTCAGACAGACACCTAAGTGTCCATGAAAGCCATTGAGGTTCAGGCTTCTAAGAGCCTAATTAACTTTCAAAAAATTACTTTAAGTTCTTAAAAATCACCTAGGTACTTTTGGAAAATACAGCCAAAAAAAATATTCTTATGTTCTAGAATAACTCTTCATAAACTGCAGCATGAGAAATTGCATACTTTTTTCTGATATATTACAAAATAAGAATAATTAGCAAAATAAGGTAACAAGCCATAGCCATCTGTTGCAATGCACATAAAGTATGAAACATCTATATGATATAGTGAGATGCTGGGATTATCTGTCTATTGTATAACACGGAGACACATCGCACCCATTAAATACAGAAATTGTGTAATAATAATCCAGTAGGGAGAGCTAGAGTGTAATACTTTTGCCAAGCACTTAATGGCAAAGATTCAGACTGCATAATCAATTAGATAAGACATTGCTATTATGATTTGCATTTATGAGAGACCTCTCCAAAATGCCTAAGCTTTCTTATTTACTTTTTGGCTTGCATTGGTTGCCTCAAGGAAAGAAACCAAACTTTCCTTCCTTCAGTATGAATCTGCTACCTTCCAAGCCACTTACTCTGCAGCTGCCTTCAGAGACGCACAACCATACCCGTCCACAGCTGGTTGTCCACCCTGTCCTGAAATCATCTTGTATCACAACCCAAAGACTATGACACTCCCTATTCAATGCAGTCTCCAGAACAGTGGCAATGAGCTGTCAGCTAGGTCAGTACCCTTTGCTATTCAGTACTGGCCCCATCTTTCTAACTTTGAACTTTGCAATCAAATTTTAATTTGGTCCAACCACCGCACATCCATTGCTTGGATATAGTTGTGAATCATCTTAATCATTATGTTCCTACATGGTTTCACATCAGCAAAGTGTATAGATTTGCAGCTTCCAGTAAATAGAATGTTATCTGAAATTTGATCAAACCAAGATATATTGTATAAAAACATTCTAGTTCATTATTTGCCCTTATTTGGGTGGATTTTATGTCCCTCTGCATTTCATATAGCTATAACGATTACAGTGTATACGAGATAGAAAGGTAGATAAATGGAAAGATAGATATCTGTAGAATGGATAAGACTGTACAGGCCAGGATTCTCCAACCCAGGGGAGTGCCTGCAGGTGCTTGATATTGGTATTCCCCTTCCCGTTTTCCTCCCTCTCCACGTGATTTAAAATCGTATGTCTGCAATGTGTTAACAGATCTTCCAAATCTTTTCAGCTCTTTTTGCATAGTCATCTAAGAAATATGGCCCAGTTATAGCTATAAGACCTGCTTCATAAAGAAATATATTTTCCCTGAGTTCTTGCAAGCGCCAGTTGGAACCAGTTACGGTGTAGAGCAGAAATTCATGTGCAGAACTGTGTTACAGAGCGCTGAGAGGCAGAACACAAGCACTACACAAAAGAAATCTCTGACAAACGCCTTGGCTCTGAGTGATTGCTGAGCAGCCCGCGCTAATAACAGCAGGAAAATTACTGAGTAGAGAATGAAGCAATTAAAAGCTGTACTGGGTTTGGCACATTCCTGAGACACAGAGAGCAACTGAAGAAATTTAATAATGCTGCAGTCTACATTTGTCAACACCAAAAATATCCACTCACAAAATTTATTTCTATCTAATAATAGCCAGCTCTAAAGCACCCAGAGATTATCAGAATTTTGTGCATAAAATTGTAGCATAGAAATTTGGACAGTAATGAACTTCACGTAATAGATATCCAGAAGGTAGAGTGATGTTTATCCAAAAACCATATTTATCCAGGGAGTTACTCAGAAGATAAAGAAAGAATATGGTGGTCTGCTAACTCTTGGAAAAAAGATCAATGGTCAGAGATCCAATCTCGCAACACTGCGTTGTGTTTGACAAGTGTTTAATGTGATAGAAGGAAAATATTAAAGGGGGATTTGAGAAATGAGGATCTAATTAAACATGCCCTCTACCTGAAATATTTTGACAGTAATAAAAACTACACTGTCCATGGGTACCATCAATCTTTCTACCACATTATTGTCTTTCTACCAGAAAAATAAGTGAATGCTCTGCTAATAAAAAAAAAATAATGTAGTACATGCCAAATAAAATCACAATTTCATAATAGCATTTGCATTAAAGGTGCAATTTTTCCATGCAGAAATACCTGCAGTATACAGTGACATACAGATACATCTGAGCACTATTAGTCTTGACGGGAGGGTAGAAACAGTGCTCGAGTAACAAAGCACTTGCCAGATAGGAACATGAAAGTGGACACTGGTTCATATTTTTCACTATAAAATAACAAAATAGAACCAGTACAACAGGCGCTGTCCCTGCTAACCTTTCGTTCGGCAGAAAAACGAAAAAAGCACGTCTGCGCCATCAGAAACTGATGTCAGAGTCATCTGAGACTAAATAACAACACAAGAGATGAAACACTCGCTGTAATTTGTGATTCCGAGAGCTGCTATTACTTTGGGAAGGCTGCGCTATCATGTGCGATGGGAAGAGATGGCAACTGCAGCTGTGCTGTCATAACAAGGTTAACCCTGCAGTCACGGGAAGCTGTCAATCTAAATGGAGACGTATTGTGGAGGACCAGGCTCGACTTTCCCTGCCTCCCCGGGGGAGGGAGACCGGGGAAGCTGAGTCACTCATCTTGCCCAAGGAGCTCTCGGCAAGACAACTGCCACCACAAACTAAGCCAGGCTGCGGAGCTCATGTCCATTTGGCTTGATAAAATTGTAACTAACGGATTTATCATTTCGCAGCAGCAGCACCGCTGAAATTTTCATAGAATTGAAGGACATTGTGTTTCATAGAATGGTTAGAGTTGGAAGGGACCTTAAAGATCATATTTTAGAGGATAGCAACACATCAACACAAGAGGATTATGCTTGTTAATTGATATTACCAGTACCTTTGACTGGGAAAATGAAGGTGTCAGGATCTGGATGTTGAGCTGGCTCTGTAAAGAGATGGTTGAAACTGTGGCTTGTGCTATGGCACAGCAGCTCATGGGTGAGAAATTGCTCAGCACTGTGTAAAACAGACTACTTGGGACTGAAGAACACCTAAACAGCTGAGGGTCCTTGGCTTCCAGAGGACTGTGGTTGTGATGGGGCTTGGCAGGCCTCCACCTGCCTCCTGCACCTTCCTCCACATCTCTGTTCATGTTGGTAACACTCAAGTGCAAGTGAAGGTGATGAACATCCCCTTCTCTCTCTCTCTCTCTCTCTCTCTCTCTCTCTCTAATATTTGTCTTAGCACCTTTCATCCAAAATGAAAAATATACCTTTGTTGATGTTTCTTTGGAAATTATGCAGCTTCAAGAGATCACATAGGAAATCAGATCGGCCTTAACTTGTAATGAAAACTGGTTAAAATTTATGCTGTTCTTCATTTTTATTATTTATTACAGTCCCTGCCCGCGTATATTGATTTTGTGCCAACCTCTGTTCTTGTCACAGTTTTTGTCACACAAATGAGGTTCAAGAAATGTAATGCCTATATTTTATGAAATACAGTCCTATGCCATTTCAGGATGACCTTTTCAGTATTCTGCATTCTGATGGGTTGGCCATTTCTGAGGCAGGGGCTTATTTCCATCTATGCCTTATCCCCTCAACACTTATGTTTTAAACGTAATTTAAACACAGGTTGATATATCAATTTCTTTTGTTTGTACCAGCCTGCAGAGTTTATAATCTCCTTTCTGGAAAATCTGGACAGCTCACTCTTCACTGTACATGCCTCCATGCAGCCTCTGTGGAGCAATGAAGCTTTAATTACAGTATTAATTTTAGTATTAGAATGTTAAACTGATGGGACTGTTTTGCTTTTGTTTCCAAGCTATTCCAAACGTAGGTTTGAAACAGCATTATGAAGCACAGTAATGAAACAACAGTTTACCCAAATCAGTAACTCTCAGCTATGAGTGTCTGAACAAGAAGGAGCAGAGGCCACAAAACCAGACATACAGACTTACAGAGTCATCATAGTGTCCCCATAGGGTGGTTGAACATACACAAGATGCAGAGAAGAACATAGCTAACTAGGTCCTACAATGGCAGGGTGAGTCCTTACAGTGTCTATATGTCAGGCATCTTCTGTGGCAGCATCACAACTGCAGAATATGAGTACCATGAATATCAATTTCTGCTAATTCTGTATTAACTTTTCCAGCAGTGGCATAAGAAAAAAGCACAGTGAAACTTTCTTTAAAATCATGCCTGATTCTCAGGTTTTTCCCTTCACACTCAGCATGGTAAGAGTCCCTTGCAGTCTTTGTGAAAGCATCTGTTCCAGTTAATCACTCCCTATCATAGAGATTACAGGACCTGCTGACTCTTGATTTCTCTTATGACAACTTTAGCGTGTGGCATTTTCCCCCATACACATTAATTTACTTTTGAACTGAATATTTTAGAATACTCAACAAAAGACTGTGAAATTATGTATCCTGACAGGATAATCCAATGGGTAGGATATTTAAACAGATTTCAGGAAGCTGAGAATTGTTGCTGGTCCCTATTATGGCTCTGGTAACGCTCTGAGCCTCTGACCCCACGTTCTGAGCCTTTGCTCCCCTGGCGGCACTTTTCATCCATCTATTTAGACCAGTGGTTCCCAGAAGCACGAGCTCAGAGGGAGCTGACAGCGAGCCAGATCTCAACGCCGCGGTGCATGTGTAGTGACTATGACTCATCTGTGACAGATCATCCAGTTTTGGTGTGCACTGTGGAGACAATTTGTGTATGCACAGTAAATCCAGTACATCCAGAATGTACCTGACTTGCTACTCACGCTTTTGTCACCTGCGTAGCTTGTGCAGAAGTTCTGACACATCCGGAACACACCAGACTCATAGTGCATGCACACTTTTTGTGTGCATTTATTTCTGCCTGGAAAATATATGAGCTGTGAGAGTCTCAAGGACGTTCAATGGAAAAGCAAACCTGACAGATTTTTACCATGTGAAGTGCAGCAAGTCTCTGCTAAGTGTACACAGGGTAGGCAACTTGGACATAGCAGAGTATTTATTGCTGCAAAACAAAAGGATCCCTGAACTTTTCAAAAGAAACATTTTACCTGGGCGAAGGGACCTCCTTCGGAGGAGCCTCATTCGGAAGGAGACCCGAGCAGTGCAAACTAATATAGAGCAACTAGGGGGCTGTATCAATCCACCAAGTACAAATAAGACTAGCGCTCTTCACTGCTCAGGTGGGTGTCCTTTGTGCAGTGGCATGCCGTGCCACCACTGCTTTGTTTTCAACATCAGCATCCTGCTGCTTCTTCTAGGGAGATGCTGCCTCACACCCAGGTAACATCAAGGCAAGCAGGGACCCCACCAGAAGTCTTCCAGGCACTGCAAAGCAGGCCTGTTTGAGCTGATCTGCATTATATCACTCTTGAAAGAGACAGAAAACTTCTACTGAGCCTGAATTCATCCCACTGTACCTTCCTTTCACAGCACAGGATGTTACAGAATAGCCTATTCATTGTTTACAGACAATTTACTTTGGATAAGGTATTTTGGGGATAACATAACAGACAAAACAGTCAAACTGAGGGGGCGTTTACACCTCGTACATTCTCATGCTGAAATTATTAAACAGCCTACACTGCAGTTCAGCCAGCTAAAAGGCCTTCCTGCCCTGCCTGCACTGCTTCTTCGAAGAATTAATTAAGTCAGAGGGAAAAAAAGCACTCTTCTCCAGCAAACAGGCAAACTTTTAAATAACATGTACTTTAGACCCTGAGTGTGTAGTTAGAGCTCTGAGCAGTTAGTTATCTTCACACATTTCAAAGCAATTACTGTCAAAAATGCAAGAAAACATGAGCAAAAAACGAAAGTGTAAATATGTGTGAGGCAAAACTTTTCCTGCGGAGAACAGGAACCCAGAAAACTTCTAGATCAAACAGTTTAAGGAAATACATTACCATTTTGGATTCATAAGGGTTTCCTTAGGAGGATTTAACACCTTCTTCTTCAGAAAAAGTTCATCTTAAAAGCTGTTACTTGTCATCCGTAGTGCCCTGGAGATTTAGCAGAGGTCTAGACAGAGTTGCAAGTCAGAATTTTATTCAACATTTCCAAATCGGTCTCATAAAATTCAGGCAAACTTAAATTAATGTTTGGGAAAGACAGATTTGTTGAAAAACATTACTGAGCTGTATAAGTAATGTCAGCCAAACAGCAGGAGAAGGGTGTGGGAAGGGGAAAGGATATAATAAATGCAAACAAGGAACTATGTGAGTAACAGTGCACAGTTACCCTGCTGTCACCAACGTGGGTACTAACAATAGCAAACATTTTCAGAAAGGGATATGTTGTAGCTATGGTAAAACAGTAACACATCGGTGACGTAAACACATCAATGCTGGTTTGCCCCAGCTGAGTACCTGGCTCATGAGCCCTCTTCTGTTCTGCCATTGCAGGGAAAATAACAGCCAGGCAATGCTGGACATCATACCGGTCAAAAGCAAACAGAAATTACTGTCTGCAAATTGCACAACATGCTTTAACTACTTGAGCCAATATGAATACTCACACTTTCCCTGTGAAGACATCAAGGCATAGGCTTGTAAACCGAGAAACACATGGTCTGAGCTCAGCTGTAACAGCGTAGTGTCCCAGGGGCACCAGCTAGGGCCAATATACCCGAGTCCAGTTGGCCTCTTCACCTTGGGAAACAGAGGCTGTCATGCCATCCAGAGGGTGAGATGGGCCAGGCCAGGCAGAACTTACCAAAGCTGTGAGGTGGATGTGTGAAACAAGAGGTGCCACACAGCCAAGATTTTCAAACCTAGCATGCAGTGAATTGGCTGATGGCGCATTGTCTGATTTCTTGTTCTTATGCCCAGCTGCCAAATCACATTAAAAAGAGCTAAAACACATTAAACATCTCCTAATATGAAGTTGCCTTGAAACAATGGCTGGAGTTATCCCAGAGATGCTATATGAAATATGGGAATAGTTCCATGAGATCCTGATGCATCCATGAAACAATTTCCCTTTTAAACTGTTAAAGCCAGCTGTGGGAAAGGCAAAATAGGCAGATGCTTAGGCCAGCAAAACTCCTCTTGAGAAGCGTAATGGGTACTGCCCTATCACCTACAGCTGGGTGGGCAGCAGCAGCTGAAGGACAGAGACATGTTTGTAGGGAGGCAACCCATTGAAGCAGCTGGATCACTGCCTCCAGGGTTCCTCCCTAGTCCCACAGCAGAGACGACAGCAGCAGGACTCAGTCTCTGAGGCTCTCTCTTTCCTACATGTTCATCCCCGATGAGCTTTTTCTCTACTTTTCTCCACTTTTCTCCAGCAGCCCAGTGCCTATCTTTGACCTGTAAGAAAAATCAGCTTCTGTTCACTCCCGAGAACTTTTGGGTGCTTTAAACTAGTGCTGAAATTGTGTTCTATGTATTGAAGACACCTGCTAGATGGAAAGAGGCAAAGACGTATCTCCAGTGCCATGTTGTTCATCTGTTCTGTTTGTATTTAAGTTAAATAATCTAACCTGGGATTCTTCCCTCCAGGCTGTTCTTTTTTGTTCCTGAGAATCAAGAATGTTAAAATCTAACCTCAGCTCCCTGTATTTAAAATGGGAAAATAAGTGCCTACCTTGCTGGGGGAAGGAGAAGTGAAATGGAGCGATTTGAAGATGGAAGCATTGAAGATTAAGATGCACCAGGAGCTATATCAGTGGGGTTCCTGAAAGCAGCAGAGATCAAAAGAAAGTTTTATATGATCTAAACACACCTATATGTTTTGGGAGAAAAAATGGCATAAAAAATTCTACTGTTATATTCTTCCTGTCTAGGCATTAAATCCAACAGAGAAGCACAATGTGTTCATTTACCTAAACACTTCCTTATAAAACCAGTCCCACTCACTCAGTTATTCTAGCCGAACATTATCAGGGGTGCTTTCCTACTTTGTATGGCTTAAAATATTGATTTTATAGCCCGGATTCTTCAGAAAAGGGATGCAAACAAAAAAATTCAGTCAATACCTAAACACTTCTGTCATAAAGGAGTCTTGTCAGAATTTCATGTCAGTAAAATATGCAATTTTGAATCAGTGGCAGATCTAAAATAGGTAAATAGAATATTTTACATACTTCAAAGATTTGGAGATATAAAGTGTTCCTCTTTTTTCTTTTTCAGCACGTTGGCAAGATTGTCCCTTTATCTGGCATCCCATTGGCCCAGATTTCAGACAGGAAATGTGAAGACAGCATAGAGTTACTCACTCCTTAAAAACCTCTTTTCGTGAATAAAAAATTATTTTCCTGAATGCTTACAGAAACCTCCAGTTGAGACAACAGAAATTCAAGCAAAAGGGTCCCTCAAGTTCCCTAGACCTCCTCTGTGCTTATGGCCACACCTGTAACCAGAGGTGTCATAATAACCCTTTTGCTTTTGGTAGTTATGATGATGATGGCAGCCTCTGTCTTTCAGCTGTTCATGCTGGAAAGAGACATGCAGTAGACATGCCAGGTTTCAAAAATTTTAATATATTCACAGCATCACATAGAAAGATAATAGATATCAAATAGGTTTCAAGGGTTATCAAGTTAGAAATTAGCCACCCAAATTATGGTTTGGGTTTAAAAACATATTTGAAAACCCCAAAATGTTGAGTTCTAGTGCTGAGAGCATAAAACTTGACAATTTTAAAACTTTTTAGAACAACCTGGGAGAGATGTAAACTTGCTTGAAAAAAAGAAAGGAAAAAGGAAAAAGAAGAAATGAAAAAAAAGGAAAAGGAAAAGGAAAAGGAAAAGGAAAAGGAAAAGGAAAAGGAAAAGGAAAAGGAAAAGGAAAAGGAAAAGGAAAAGGAAAAGGAAAAGGAAAAGGAAAAGGAAAAGGAAAAGGAAAAGGAAAAGGAAAAGGAAAAGGAAAAGGAAAAGGAAAAGGAAAAGGAAAAGGAAAAGGAAAAGGAAAAGGAAAAGGAAAAGGAAAAGGAAAAGGAAAAGGAAAAGGAAAAGGAAAAGGAAANAGAAAAAGAAAAAGAAAAAGAAAAAGAAAAAGAAAAAGAAAAAGAAAAAGAAAAAGAAAAAGAAAAAGAAAAAGAAAAAGAAAAAGAAAAAGAAAGAAAAAGAAAAAGAAAAAGAAAAAACATTTGAGCATTTCACACAATAACCTGACCTCAAGAGCTGAGATTTTAAGGGGAAAATGAGCATCACAGGACAAGCTATGATTAAGACATAAGAACAGAGAGAACATAAATCTAGTTCAGAAAGAGCAATAGAGTACTGAGTGTGGAAATGAAACACTGAGGTAACTAATTTAAAAAAAGTGCAAACCCAAAGAAGTAAAGCTAAATATCTCTTGTTTCTTCCAAGCTTTTTGTTCTCCCAGGCAAAGTGATTTCCAGAATAAAAAGACTGACTATGATGATGTTCCCTCTGTTTTGAAAGTGATTATCCAATAGGGATCAGTATTTTACTCTTCCTTATATTTTTAAAACTTTTCCCTTCTGCATATGGGTTTCAAATGAAGCACATTAGAATTGCTAATAACATGCTAAGAATATGTTAGGTCAACTCAGCAAGAGAATGAGTCCAAGAACAGTGGAGCTGGAACAGAAATAGATATAATTATTCCGTTTTCAGTACAAAGTATATTTGCAAGATACTGCAAAGAAATGAATATACAAAACAAACACATTGTCAGGAAAAAACCACCCTTATTAGGTATAGAAAGGAAATAAAGAGCCAGTGATCCCTGTAAAGCAAAAAAAATCATCTCTTCAAGGAACAGGATGAGGAAATGGAAATATCTACCTTTGACAACTGAAGGGGAAATGTGATGACTAGTGAATCCGACGAATGACACAAGCTCTGTTTCATGGCAGCTTACACTAACCAAATCCAGTCCAGAAGAGCAGTAAACCACTCTGATGATGGTTCAGTGGGGTGTGTGAAATGGCTTTAGGGATTTCTCTCCAGAACTCACACCCACGAATTCATGTTACCAAAAATAAATTCTAAATAATTTGGTTAAAAGTAAATATTTTTGGCTCCAGGTCATCTGATATATATGAATTGATGGCATATAGTTTGATCTACCATATGTAGATGTATAATAAACACACATTGATGGTCACTGTGTGAAGTTGTCAGGCATTTTACATTATGACCCCACATACACGTGCTCTCTCTCTGATGGTAGACACCACAGTGCATCGAGGCTAGCACTTAACACAGAGGGTGGCTCTCCTATCTCATTTTACCAGCTTTTTTTTATTAATCAGCAACAGACATAACGTTCATCACAAAATTAGATTAACTTAGTTGTATTAAATAGGGCAATACTCTATCCTTATACACAGCCTTGGAGCTATAAGCATTAGAGAGGCACCGGGTCTTATTCTGTGGGTCTGAGTATATCTTTAGCATTCCTTTGCTGAAGCAAATATGGGTCATTACGGTCTGTCAACCAGGGTGAATTTGAGAAAAGGTGTAATATATCACTGCAAGTAAAAAGGCATTTCCCCACCTAAATATCCTAGACTCACAGTGGAATTTGAAAAAAATACATTGTACATGTAATATTTACTCATACTCTAGCAAAAAGAAATTAATGCCTATGTCATGGTACTGTTGATTTGATAAGCTGTACAGAGCCCCAGAGAATAGCACTTCCTTTGACAAAGAACAAAGTAAATTTTCAGGTAAATATGATGGCACTTAGCACTTAGTGTTAATAAGATGCACAGGTGATTCCTTCCATATTATGCCAAAGCTTCAGCATGGAGGTGTGATTGCCTCGTAGCCCCTCAGGGCCCAGTTCCTCAGCTTCATCCCACAACAAAACAGATTTTAAGGGACAGAGAATGTGATTTTTGGTCAAGCCCTTGCCAGATGGATCTAAGCTTAAATCACTTCTGATGGCAGGGCAGCTCCTTGTAGTGTCTCTCCCGAAAGGGGCAGCTGAAAGTTGGTGGTCTTACCAAACAATGCTGTGAGCATATTTTGAAATTGATATTCTGAGTAAGCGTACCGAATGCAGAGCAAATTCATTTTACTTTGAAACACTAGAAAGGATCTTTCATTGTTCTCTGATTCAATGGTGCCATTAAAACTTGTCAGTTAATTATCAAAGAGATTATATGAGCATCTTTGATTGTTTCACTAACTATAACGACAAAGCTTGCTCATATTTATTTTTACACACAATTTCCATGACAAGACTATGAAAAACAAGGCGCTTCATCATTAAACTGCTGTTTCATTATTGCTTGGTTCAGTCATTTCAGATATGCCCTGAACATCAAGAGGCAATCTGAGGCATAACGTGGATATCAAGCCTAGTGTGGCCTTGCTAGAAGTAAAAATCTGTACCTTAATACCCAAATCTTGCAGTGCTCTTTGTAGTTTAGCTTTTGCATCCTTATAAGCAACTGAACTGATACAAGCTTGAAGCTTAATTTAAATTGGAAAAATGCTTTTAAGGCCTTGAAAAGTTTTGAAGGGTAAAAAGTATTTTTAAGGTCTACTGTCAGAGAGATGACAAGGTGTGTGTGTGTGGGGAGTGTAGCCTGGGAACACATCATGACGTGCTGTTTTTAACGTAAGCCCTCATCTCAACCTGCAGCATTAAGTCAGGTTATGGGATCGGTAGAAGACTGGAATATACTTAAGTACTTGATTTGCTCATAAAGGTGCCTGGGGTCAACCTCAGGGAAACAGCCACTTGTAGCCTTCCCATAGCCTACCACAGGTGGCCAGAAGTTTAAGGTGAAGACCAGAGATAAGACTCCAGAAGTAAGAGATACTCAACAATACTGAGGAGTGAAAATTAAGCCTCATCATCTCCTTTGTTTTCAGTCATCCTAGTTGGACAGGATACACCGCTGAGATTCTGGGCTCTGGTTTAGTTTATGAGTTAGATTTAAGACTCAGTTTTAGGTGCCAAAATGTGACTTAGTTTGAGGGCAAAGTTTCAGGTTTTAATAATTTGTAGTCTTTAAAATTAAAACCAGGAGCCTCACTTGGATCTTATTTTATCTGAATAGGAAGAGGAGCTTGCCTGTAACAGTAAAGTGGACTCAACACCTATACAGCATTATTTTATGGTTTATCAGACATTTATTTTAGTGAAGTCTGCATCTGCATTACATTAAATTTGAAAGGAAAGCTACAAATGAAACTCAAATTCAGATCCAAGCAGCAGTCGACTCAGCTATGGAGTTGCTAACTGCATTTGTATTGATTAAATTTACATTCTGGAAATAATGAAACTACTTCTGCTGCATTTACCTTATCATGATCCCAAGCAAGGCAGAAATATTATGTAAGGAAACAGTAATGTAAAATAGCAGGATCAAGCAGAGAAAAAAAGCCCACAACCCAAACAAAAAAACTTTCACTCTTTTCCTCTCTGGCCCCCCAAAGCTACATAATTTACTCCCAGTCCATAAGGTCCTTAGTTCCAGTGATTGGGATGATGGATGGCTCTACTTCAGCTGCAGCAAGCGAAGGTACAGCAATGTATCACTCCGCAGGAAAAACAATAGAGCAAAGGAAGCAGCAGGACAATGCGGTGGGCAGAAGAGCCAGGGGAATTGTCTGCTGGTGGAAAAGTAGACAGCCCTACCCTGGAGTTTTTTAAACCGCAGCATGTTGGTTTTGCACTCATTGTAGCCATGCTTATGTGAAACCTGATAAAGAGGGGGTGCCCAGCAAATGAAGAAGGGGGAAGATCTTTTCTGCTTGAGTACTGGTGTTTTTACAGAAGCAGAGGCTATTGTAGATGTGCCATGGCCTTATTTCTGATGACATACTTAATTGTAAATGTTTGAAAGAGTTCGGTCAGTTCATGGTTAATCTTTGTGAAAGCTAAGTGACTGCAGTTTACCTGTGAAAACTACTATTACCTAAATCATTCTACAGCAATCAATTAAAACATTTAAGTTTTAATATGTCAGTGTTCAAACTCAAATCCAATAAATCAACAATTGCTCTGCGAAAACTATCATAGTTCTTACAATAAATGTAGTAAAAAAAGGGATACTACTATTAAATATTATACTGTTTTCCACAAGAAGCAAAAGCACTGTTCCTTGCCAAAGACAAGTGATGGCCTCAGGAAATTCTGAAGGCTTAGGTGAAACGCTTTAAACAAACAAGACACATCCAAAATGTATTCATTATTTATGTATGTTTTTGGCACATAATGTAGTAATAGTGTATTAATTACAACTTGTAATTTAGATTATTTAGACAGAACACAAGGAGAGAATTATAACCACAAACAAATAAATTTGCATAACTCACATCACAAAAGTTCAAGGGCACTTTCTAATGCCTACAGGGAGTAGAAAATTTTGAAGCTCTTTGTTTTGAATTAAGTGCTGCAATAAGACAGTTTTTCCAATTTTTACAGGAAAATGAGTTCATCATCCAGAGAAAATCATATGAAGCTCTAATGATTTGTCGTTGCCAAGCAGGTTAATACTGCTTACTACTCAAGCTTTCTCTTACCTTCCATTGTAAAACCTATTTGATTAGCATGTAATTTTGCTGACCTTCAAACAATAACGTTGAGAGTTTTTTTGCATTTCTAGTTGAATTCTTTCAGAAAACATCTTTATCATTTCTACAACAAGGCCAAGGAAATAAATAGATAATATTTCATCCACCTGAAAAACTTGGTGACCATTCTTTCAACAGCAATGACGCCTGCGGGTTTTTAGAGCAGTTTTATGAAATCTGGAAAGGGGGACCACTGATTATTGGATTTCTCATTTACTTTTCTTCTACAATTCAACAACAGTTTTCACAAATCAAAAACATTTGTAAGTGTAAACACGATTCCAGTAAACTAAAATATCTGGAAAGTCAAGCCTTGCAGAGCAGGGAAGAAGCTCTCAGACTAAAGAACTGCACCTGTTCTGGGAACACATCAAAAGCCTTATTGTGAACCCTTTGCAGTGGAGAGAAAAGGAGCCTCGCATTCAAGGTGGAGAGGAATATGATGTGCAGGACACGGATGCCCTGCCTGGGCATGCCTCCCAGTGCACTAGGCAAACAGTTGATGGGGGTTAGCTGGACGTTTGTTCTTGGAGGCAGGGCTGATTAACAGAATGGTTGAACCCTACAGTTGCAACTGAATCAATGTTTTACTTGCGTTAACATGCAAAATAGCAGTAAGTACTCTGAAAAGCTGGCTGTACATCTGAAGTTGAGCCCCAAAGTGCGTGTCCACTTTAAACTTTTATCTCTGTGAGCCAGCTCCCAACATCCCTCAGTCACTGCATGGGGAAGATACATTCATTAATGTCTTTAAAGCACTAAAATACTAGAATGGTGATATGAGAGAAAAGTCCATCAGGAATGAATAATCTTGGCTTTGGAACAGAGTTTTAACAGACTGTGGTTAGATAAAGCCTATGACCTTGTATTGACCATAGAAGAGGAAACAAAATATTGAATCTGTAAGGCAGTGCTGTTAATTCAGTACACTAAATAAAGAAAAGTTGCTATGGACATACTCTACATGTTCATGTAATGGAAGATTAGTATATTACTAAATACATAGAAGAGTGAACAAGACAGTCTTGATTTTTATGTTTCCTGACTTCTGAATAATGGATTTTACAAGTTCGTTAATATTATTCTTTCTTATGCTTTTGTATATGTTCAAGATAAATGTTCATATTTAACATGAATATTCAGAATTCCAGAAAAATAAATTTTCTGCAAAATTGAAATCTGTCTTCCAGTTGGAACCTACTCATTTCACATTTTCTTTAACCCCCAAATCAGAATATTACTTTTGTCGAAATTATCTGAAATAGTTCTTTTAAAATCTAATTATAAAACCTTTTATTACACTTCCTTTCCAGCAAATTGGCATGTCTCTTGTGAAAAAGTCATGATCACTTCTGGTAAGTGTGAAAACACATGTTAGAAAAATATTACTAAGGTTGTAAAAGCAGGCATTCAAGACAAAAATCTGAAGGATTTGCCTTCAACCAATGTCTCATCCCCTCCCCCTACCATCTCTTTGCCATACTCGAATTAGGATAGTAGTCTGAGAAGTCATTCTCTGAAGTGGATTGGACTGCCTGTAAGACGACATATCTTCCAGCAAAGCCTGTGCCCATGTTTTGACTGCCATGTGCAAACCTGGTCATGTCATTTCAAAGTTCACATTTTAGTATGAGACAAGGTACAGGGAAGAGGCAGAAAGGATGATCATCATGCTTTCTTTTCTATGGGGAAATTTAAATCAGCCGTAACTCTACAGTTAAAAATGAGAGAAATGAAAGAGCATGCATAATATAATAAAATATAAAATAAATATAATACAATAATAAAATATAATCAAATAATGGCTACAAAACCATGAATGTCAAGGAGAAAGTAAAGAAGAGAACATTCACTGCTCATAATAAGAGACTGAGAGGGCACTCAGTAAAAGAAAGTACTACTCATAATTAAATGATGGAACCCATTGCAGCAGCATTTTTTTAATCTGCACAGTACATAAATATGTAAAGAAGAGAAGAGATAAAATCATGAAGGAAAGGTCCATGAATATCTATGAAACACAGTGATGTAGTTGAAACTTCTTGAAATCACAAACTACAGTTTACTTTCAGACTAATGACAGATTTCAGAATTTAGAGACTATACTGAAGAAAGATTACCCCACGTTTCCCCTGTTTCTTAAGGTCTTTCCCAAAGCACTCATAATTTGCCCCTGTCAGAGGCCAGATACTGGGTTGAAGGTACCTTTGGTCTGCTCCTAACTGCCGTACTTACTATGTCATAAACCGGGGAAAAACTCATTTTAATGTGCTATCAGTTGAGCTGGCTTCTGAATGAGACAAAGAATACATTCACTTGAATGTTACAGTAACACTCCCCCTAACTGAGAAAAAAATAACTGCTACATTCACGAACATGTCTGGTTGGTTTTGTTGGTTGCTTGGTTGGGTTTTTTGCAATATACAGTATTTCCATTTCATACATGAAAGTCTATAGATTTTTCTACATTGCCAAAAATCTCGCTTTCCTTATGATATGAGAGGATTAGCAGCTACAGAGTTAAGGACTAAAACCTTTTGAATACGAGTCATGTATACTTTACTAGGTGACTGGAGGAGGTCAGCTTGGCTCCAGCCCATCTTTCTTTATTTTCCAGTTTAATCACGGGTTTTCATGAAATGGGTATGATCAAATGTGTTGTGGAGCCAAGTAGGATCAGAGAGTCCTCTGAAGTGTCCTCAGAGTCAGAAGCCCTGGCTCCTACTCACGTTGCTGTGAGGCACCTGCCGCATCCGACAGCTGCGTGCAGACACCTAGCTGGTAAAGCCCCAGGGAAGAAACCAGTCAGGCTCTTGCTCTCTTTTCCTAGGTTTTATTTTTATTCCACCAAACAGTTAATGTAAGAGTTTAATTTGAGCAACTCCTCTTCTAAAGAGCTTTGACATTGGGCAGCACTCTACATGCTCTCGAATCCCACGTTAGGCTTAATGTGCTCTGAGAGGTGGCGTGCATCTGACATGACTCCAGAAGAAGAGTGGGGAAGAAAAGAGCTGATCGAAGTCATTAGAGGGATTTTGAATGTAGCAGAAATGAAAGTCTCACACACTCCAACTGTTCTCTGCTGTCACTGTGATTATTAACTTCATGATAACAATAAGGTTGTAAGCAAATTTGTAGCTCAGCTGGGGAAAAGATTGGAATAGACTACATTTTTTTCTCTCTCATTAAACGCTTCAAATACAACTGAGAGGAATTTTAATATTTAAAAAGGGAGGTTCAAAAGCTATTTACTTCTGGGCAGCTTATTCTAACAGCACCTCAGCTTATTTTGCTCCCATGCATCTCTAATAAGTAAATATATGCTCACGGTTAACTCTAGAAATCTTTGCTATTTAATGAATATGGAATTAATTTAAGTCTTCAAAGCACTTAAAGCTTCTCTCCTCCACCCTGGCCACATTTTTCTTCTCATTCCAGAATTTCTAAGACAGACAAAGTCCTTTATTGATAGTCATCATAAAAATATAAGATTTCCCCCTTTTCAGAAGTCATGCCACTACTTATTTGGCTGAAAACCATCACCATGTGTCAGGCCGTTCAACTCAACAGGAACCTACTACGGCTGAAGGTCATGCTGTTGTTTTACTGTATGCCACTGTTGTTTAAGCTGTACCGCAGAAATCCTCCATTTTTCCACTGTGAGTGGGCAGTTTTGTGAGCTGAGAGAGGATAAGGATAAGGAAGAAGCACTTCAGGAAAGGACCCGTTCCCTGGTCAGTGACAGCATACTGGTTGAGTGATACCAGTGAGCAAGCAAGAAAGAATTCAAGAAACCAAGGGGTAGAGGCTTGTTAGAATTAACAAAGACACTCGTTATCTTGAGCCAACATATACAGTGAAGTGGTGAAAACAAAAAAAATATACTGCAAAATTACTAGTTTAAAATCTATTGATAATTTTTGACTGAACAGCTTTATTTCACTAATGAAACTATTTTACTTATTAAGGATAGACGTACTTCCAATAAGGCCTAACTGAACTTACTAAGCATAAGAATAGTTTATTTTATTTTTCTTCTTTCAAAACAATAACAAGTGAGGGAAGAGAAGAAATATTCCTGCTGTCTTTAATAAGGCCAATATTATATTCTCAATAGTCCCTTAATTATCCTTAGACAGTACAGTCACTATTTCAAAATCACACTCAACAGTTTAGGAAGAAATCTCTTCATAAGTACTGATTGAACACTATTAGCAGTTAAGGCTTACTGGAAGAGTATAACGCCATTTTCAACCATATTTCTTCCTTGTATATCATACATATTTTCTCCAACATTTGGCTAGGCAGGTGGCCAGCAGGCACTGTCAAGATAATTTATGTGTCTTGTTTATTTGAATAATTAAAATAACAACAACACTGGAACCCTGCAAGTTTTGCACACCCCCAGCTTATACAACACTTCCCTGTTCCTTCTACTCTTGTTCTCCCGCAGAAGAAATTCCGTGCATAAGAAGGAGGCTCCTAATGAATCACTAAGGCCCGACGAGGCAGATCTTTGCAAAAGCAACAAATTTCTGTCCTGATAACCAACGAGAGAAGAAAACTCCCGTAGCGTTTTATGAACCCACCTCCTGCTCTGTTTATCACAAACACTCCCACCCACCTCGGCATTGCCTCCTTCTCCAGGGAGCTCAATGGGCACCCCACTTTACCCAGCTCTGCTGCTCTTGGGCTACAGGCAGCATTTGGCAACCGATTGTGACTGCACAAGTGGTATGCGTAAACAGCTCTAATTCACTTATTTCTGAAGGACAGAGGATCCAATCCAAAAACTGTAATCTTGAATTTTAACCAAGAACAGGAAAACAATTAAAATCAATGGGTTCTGAATCTCACTTCAACTCTCATCCTGTCCTGGCTTCTCTGTGGCTGCATTTTACCACATGTGATTGCCTCTGATGTCCGCAAGATCCTGCCTGAAAGAGAAGGAGCTAAAGCATAGCAATTAAATTGTAGCAGCTGACTGTGATCCAGATTGATTCCTGTGAAAGGCTAAATCCAAAGCATTCTACTTATTTTGGGCAAAATACTTGGTCGGGCTAAGCCACATAACATCACTGACTCTAGGACAGCCAGAGTAATTTACAACAGTACTAGACTGTAGACTTGTCTCTGCATATTTTCGTTGGCATTACCTTTCTTTTCTAGACAATCCATATTTTCCCCATGTTTCAGGAGATTTTTCTGAGACGTACGTGGATATCTTCCTACACTGTAATGACGCTGTTGGTCTTGTGATGCAACAGCTGCATTTTATGGGTGGTTTTTTATAGCCCTTCTGCACGTTCTCAAAAACTGTCAGGTGACTTTAAAAGACGAGAAAATAATGTGATCTAACTCAAGGCCTGTTTTTTTTTTTTTTTAATGTCTGTATAATAATTGGGAGCCCCAACTCCTGTACTCACAAGACAGGGTCAAAGTCCGAAGCAATATAAATTGCTCTGCTGATGAGCACATTAGCTAAGAGACGTCTGTTTTCCTGCTAGGCAGAATTAGTTTGTGCCAGTATGGGGGAACAAAACCATTGCTATATTAATCCTCAACTCCGGTGGGTAGCATATTAATCCCGGTATTATTTTTTATGATCTCAGCTAAGTAATGTCCTGGAATCCAAGTTGCAAGGTAGCAAGTTCCTTTAGTTAGTAAAAGATTTTAGATGATTATCATGTTCACAGAGTCCCTTCTGGTACGTTTTTTTCCTCAATGTACATACCTTGCTATGAATTAAACAATAATACAATAAATAGATTAATGTGAATGTGGTGCTTGCAACATCCCAGCTTGTTACCTTCCTGCAATAAAAAATAAAGGACATGCAAAGCAGGACTCAATTTCAAGAGTCAGAATATTCTGCCTACGTTATCTGCTGATTCATCACATAACTGAATGTTTTTCTCTTTTTAAAAGGCAAAATTTTGAAACTGTACATATATTTCTTTGGGAAAGTCCAGAGCAAAATCAGATGTCAGACATACATAAATGAGATGCTAAAATATGGTAAGCATATCTGACAGTTCAAAATACATTATTTCTTTGCTGCCTGTCTCAGTGAACTTCTGAAAGAGAAAATAATATTACTTGCTTTATTGTAAATTGTATTTTGAGACAAAGGATTTTTCTTCTATAGCCCTGGTAATCTAAAAACATTGTCTTTAGTTTGGCGTGTTTCTTGACTTGAACTCTGCTTCTTTCAACATATCAATCCAGCAATAAAAAGCTTTTATTTTGCAAGGCTTCTCTGTTTTCAGAAGAATGTGTACCTTCATGTTGGAAACCCTGACACCATCTCTCTGAGTTTACAACTGAGTATAACAGTCTTGATGTTAAACTGACCTTTGCTTTAAGAAAATATATTATTAAACTTCTCAGCTATATTTGCCTTCTGAAAAAAAAAAACAACAAACAAAACAAGAAAAGAAACGAGGACTGAGAAGCACTCAGTTCAGAGAACTGGAATGACATTTCTGTAAGTATTTCTATTTTTGGTATTCTGCCTATAACTCTGCAAAATCTATCCTTTTCAAAATGCCATTTGTTATTAACTGTTACAGCTATTATTTAAAAATTATTACAAGCCCACTTATTCCCTTACTACTACTACTACTACTACTTACTACTACTACTAGAATTCAAAGTTATTTACATACATATGAATGTATCTATTTATAAATATATATCAATTTTTAAGGGGAAAATGCCTCCAATTTCAGTATAAAAACCCTTCAAAATGCACAAGAGGAATTTAAAAATGCATAAGATTACAAAAAAAAACACCCTTAAAAATTAACATTTCAAGGAAATCAGTGATTTTAAAACTGAGATGCTACCACAGTAACCTATTTGATTCAAATAAAGAATTTATGGCAAAAGGAAGCAACCTTATCGTTTTGCTAGAAGCAGCCCAGACACTCTGTGTCAGTTCAGGACCCTGTTTGGTTATTTCCTTTTACTAAGGCAACAATTACAAGGACAAGAGGCTAAGACTCAGCTCATTGGAGATGATAAGTATTTAGCCATTCCCTTGGCATTGCTTTAGGCCACGAGCCCGACGCCACAGAGCTTCTTCCACCGGCAGGCACCAGAGCAGGTGCATTTTGCTGATGCTGCAGCTCCAAACGGAGCATACCACAGGTGATGCCCATTACAGAGGCTATGGGGATATAAAGGAGCGCACAGGTTATTGCTGGTGGTGGAGTGCCAAAGGTTAGTGAAAAGCTGGATTGTCTGCTGGACCAGGGTAGATAAGAACACAAAAGGGCACAGAAACGGATTTGAATACAGCCACTTATCAGCGTGCCTTTTAAGCTACATTATGCTGCATATAATGGTGTGCTGCTAGCACTAAAATTAGGCATCTCCTTTTATGAGTGAACTAATTTATTAACATCAATTTGTGTCACCATTTTAGCAGCTCCTCTACTTCCCTGAGCCAAGAAGTAAGACACCAAGTCAGCTAAATTCAGGTTGAATTCAAGTGGTTCTAGTTCTTTTCAAACAACTATTGCAATGTGCTGATATAGCTCTCTGTTGGCCACTGTATTGTTTTCTCCACAATAAAAGCAAAGAAACACATATAAACCAAAGATGTTTATGATTTGGAATAAATTGTGGCTTTACTGTTCTTTATTACTGGAAACCAGCCAATTATTATGCAAAAGAATAAGAAAGGATCACTTATATACCATACTGTTAAATTTTATATTGAGTGATATGATAAAATGGCCAACTGGGACTGTGGGTGGGGAATGGGAGGAATGCTAGATTTATGTCAGGTTTACAGTTAGCTATGTTTATCCTTTTTTGTCAGTTAAAGGAACATTAAATAGAATTATCTTGGATTTATGGTACGTAATAAAGCAGGAGTTTTTTCCATGAATGCTCAATTAGAGTAAAGCATACAGTCACAAGTACAAAGTATGCACCTATTTATGATGTCTTTCCTGAGGCCATCTTCGTATTCCTCTCCTGGGACTGCAAGAATTTGGAAGACTTTGGACAAAAAAGTGCATGTGTTTACTGTAAGACATATGCAAGCATATTGCAAGACTGGTAAGACTGAAATACGGAGTATGGGGACCATGACAGAGAATGGAAAAGTGCAAAAAATATTAGCACCAGACCTAAAAAAACCCCACCAAGTGGGGATTTCTGGCAAGAAGTAATGTAAATAATTATTATTTCGAAAGGGCACTAGCACTGCATGGTATTTGTGGAGGAAGACTGAAAAAGCCTTTGTTTAACCTTTGTGCTGCCATGACTCACTTGTGCCTAAAAGAAGGGAAAGCCTAGAAACCCGTGGTAGAAGGCACCTGATGTCTGGCTGCATATCACTCTGGCATAGACCCTGGCATTCTGCTCAGACAGGGATCTGTCATCTAAAGCCAGGGGAAAGATTTACATCTCTTTTTCTGGCGCATGATATCCTTCAAAACTATTTTAAAATGTGAAGATACCATTTCAAACCACACCTGGTGCTCTTTTTTCTTACTTTACAGTTGTGTCCTTTTTAAGACAACACCCTTGTGAAACAAGGGAAAAGCAAGCAGGGTTGAGTTTTATGTTTTTCAAAAAGGTTATGTCTGCAGTTCAAGGTTTGGGGGTTTAGTCTTTGCTGTTGTGTATGCTCATATACAAGATAAAGGGAAAAAAAAGACAAGTGGTTTGAATCAGTTTATGTCAAAACACTCTGTAAGGCTTATACCCAAATACTGGCTATTGGATGCCAATTTTTGATTAGCTGATAAAATCTCTAGCCAGTGCTATCATGAAAAAAGCAAAGGTCCAGATTCATTAAGATCATTTTGTGCTGCCTCTCCTGCTGCCTTCAACATAATTTTAGACTGGGCTTAACTTGTTGCACAAGTTGTCCCCACATGACAGTTTTCTTGGGTACCACAGTGATTCTTCTCAGCTCCAGCACAGAAATGCTGCTTAGAAGGAGTTACAGCTGCGAAGCTGCCAGACCTCTCGGGACATAAGCAAGACGGGTAATTGATAGCACTGTGGCTAAGAACTCTGAAAACCTGCTGCTTCTCCTCATTTCTCTCTACTCCACAGCTGAATGTCATTCGTGCTATACTAATAGCAAGGATCATATTATTACAAGCTATACTTCCAAACAGACTCAGGTTCTTACTGACAAACAAGTGCAGACTTTGAGGATTTGGCTTTGGTTTTATGCCAGCAAATTACAAAGCCGCAAACTGCTCTGCATTATTATTCCTGAATTTTGCATGCCTGTTTTGTCCTTCGTATCTCCCTTACAGGTAGATGCAATCAAGTAGCTATTGTTCAAAATTTTATCATTCGTAACTTCATTCATAACTGAAACAGTAGTGGAAGTTTTAAAAATCATCTTGCTTGCTCACTTGGTGAAAAATATCTGAATATGCTGTTGCTGAAGAATTTCCTAGTTCGTATTTATTACAGAGAGTGAAACCTATGCTTTTATTATGGCCTAGGATGTAAGTCATTGCAAAAAAATCATTTCAGGGAAATTTTATTTACCTAGTATGGAAAAGTAATATTTATTCGATTCACAGGTGCTACAGATTTATATTATTCATCAGCTATGAATTACCTAGTGGCCTAACCCTATGTGCTTTCATTTTTTATCAGTGCAGAAATATCTCTGAAGCTTGTGAGACAAGGAAGGTTGTACTCTTCAAATATCATTCAGAGCCGAGGAGACTGACAGAAGTCTTGACATCGGCCAAATGCAAATTACTCAGACACATCCAACATCAGAACTCTGCACATTACACAACAATAACTCGGTCCAACAGTTTTTGCGTATTGAAGGTACATAAACCTCCACAGTGTCCTTCTCCAACTGGAGATAAAAACTACTGAAAAAGAAATAGGGAATCCCAGTGAAAATTAAAGCTGTAGCTAACCAATATCCATTTCTATCTGAAGTACCTACCCCTGCTATGGGTGTCCTCTCAGCAAACAGCACCAGGGCTGTCGACACCGGCAGGTGCTTTCCCTCTGTGTCCCTCCCTCCCAGGATGAGGGGCGGTGCCACTCGGGGGTAGAGACACTCATGCTGAAGCAGCCAACTTTGTTACAGAGCTCGTGCACAGTAATGCACATGTAACCGGTAAGCAGTAATGCTGTTTCAAAGTGTCTGCAGGGTCCTTCGCTCTTCTCTGCTGCTCCTCGACACCAGCAGTTACGGTACTGGGGGGTGACACTGGGGGTTACAGCAGGCTATTTTAGGCACCTGTATTATCTGGTTGAGAGACAAACACCTCTCTATATCGACTGTAAAGAAAACAAACAGAAAATACGTAGGAAACCTAGTTTCCTAACATTGATGATACCTGTGAATTGTCTAAAGCAGATGCCTCAAAGAGCTTAATACTTCTGGTTCAAAATGCCCTCTTTCCCCAGAGTGACAGTACCTGCTGACTTCCCAGATCTCAGCAGTTCTGCCATTGAGAGAAGAAAACGTTCGGCAGTGGAAAAAAGGTGGAAAAGTCAGTCAGCAAGTGGTGTAATGGCCAGTCAATAAACAAGCCCTCTCTCCCTCAGCAGTGATTAGGCTGTCTGTTAGCAAAGACTTGCAGTAACAATGCATTTCCCAAAGAACAATAACCTGCATAAAACTTATTTGTAGCTCAGGCAGTTTAACCAGAAATCTAAGCCATGGGCAAATCCTCCTTTAAGTTTTAATTTAATTTTATCTTCTCCTCAGGGCATGGAGTATGCACATGAAGAAATTGTTATTATATTTTTCATGAGAACAAAAAAATAGAAAAATTTTTGGGGAGACTGACGGAGACGTGGAGCACTGCAGAGGCGGGGGCTTGGGGGGAGCTCAGTACCACAGACGCCTTCAGGTGAACCCTTGAGAGAAACTGACTTTTCGGCTGATGGCACCAGAGATTGTGGATGGATGGAGACAGATCATGAAAGCCAGATATCAAAAGAGAGATCGCAGCAAGCTATTAAAATGTACATTTATATTGCTAAATATTTTTAGGGTTGCTGAATTGAGACAGCTAGCAAACAGCACATCATGGAAAACATTGATTGAAAAGCTCACTGGGTTGGGAAAGAATTTTTCATTTCATAAGTCATTTGCTGTAACCATTCCAAAAAGTCAGCAGATTTTTCAAATTAATGAGTCGCTCCGTGATGAAGTCTGGCTTGATGGCCACTTCCTTCCCTGGGTTTTCTCTGGAGAACTGAACCTCATCCTTTTGTGCCATTAGAATTTTTTGGTCAGTAATGCTAATTGGTTTGGCATGTCTACAGCATGAGAAATTATCTTATCCTGTTTATAAAATCCCATACAGATACAATGCTTTGCAGGGATTTTAAGTCTAACTCCAAAGAGCGTTTTCTAAGGAGCTGATAACTATGCATTGAATAAACAGTAGAGCAGAAGGATTGTCATTAAAAGAGGCTACAAACAGCAACAGCAACATTTTTTTTTACTTGTGGAGATCCGGAAGACTACTATTTTTTAAATTAATACACTGTTACTATTTTTGTTTTTTTTTTTTTTATTTCCTGTTAACTATTTAAGTCTTCAAACAAGGGACAGAAATTCCCTGGCCGTATTCCACTTCTGGAGAGGAAAACAGGCACTAGACAAAAAAACAACATGTCTGTTACTCAAAATGGGCATTTTCATTGTTTTCCATTGATCACTTTCCAGTACCAGTTTCAATTTCACAATAAGATAGCTGAATATATGTACAAGTCAAGACAAAGCTACTTCAACAAATACCTGCCATGTCTTTGACCTAGTATAGATATAAACAAAAGTCTTCTTTTGTTAGTATACTGCCAAATATTAATTGATTTTAGCAAATTTTAGGAATCTAGTCATGCCTTTTCTTATACATAATATGAACATTTGTTTCAAAGTGACAGCTAACAGGACAATCTCAGTAGCAACTTGCAGATAAGAAATGTTGTATAAGCATAAGCTTTCCGCTTGTTAAGTTTTCCTTATAGTAAGTTTTTCAACTTCCAGAACATAACATATGAAGGTCTGAAAGTTTAACAAATAATAATTAACTCCTAACGTTTGTCAGGTTATTGGAAATCATCTAGCTACTAATATTCTACTGGGAACCAGCAAGGGTTGTAAGATCCAGCCTGCCACCTGCAACCTGATTTGTTGTCCTATAAGAGCTATTTTCTCTCTGTTGTCTATAAGAGAAGTCCAGATGACAACACTGTGGATAATGTAAGTCAGATGGAATAAATGCCATCCCTGTTCTCTCGTGCGTCAGATGCAATCTCAGTCCTACTGCATTGTCACTGAAATTACTGCTGTCCATAGCCTCACGAGTGCTGAAAATTTCATTTTCCTCATGCTCAGTACTACATCACATTAACAATAATAATGTATATTCTGACATCCTGCTACTGTTGGTCTTGCCTTTTCCTTCTTTTACTTAAAGCACTAAGAAAAATAGTGTAGTGATTTGATCAACTAATTTGCATATGCATTTTGCTTTGCAAATTATCTCAGTATTCCAGAGCTTTAACTAGTCTGGACCACGATCCTGTAACGGTCACAGCAACTGTTTTGTTTTGTCAAATGAATGAGCTTTTTTCAATTTCTATTTTTGTTTCTCTTACTGGAACGAATGTAATTGTGAGGAAAATAAATTTCCGTGACAATCATTCAGAGTTGTATTTAAATTCCTGATGGTTTAGTATGTTTTAATTTCTAAAATTTATTCTGAGTGAAAACTAAATGCGAACAGAAATAGCAGCTTTTAAGACAAATTAATTCAGAAATGTCTCGTTCACAAAAAATAATTCTTCCCAATTGTTTTTGTCAACAGTCTCTTTTACATTTACACATTGCACAATCCGGAATTGTTGTAGATTTTGGCCAAACAGTATCCTCAGGGGTGGTGCACAGTTGCATGTAGCCTATTATAAGTTTCCCTGCAGCTGTATTTTTCTGGTTCGTCTCATCTGAGTGTAGGTACTCTTCTTACCTCTGTTCAGACTTCTCATTCATGCTTCCTCTGTGCGCTGCTCGAGTGCCCACGTTACTCTCATTCCTTGGTAGCGAATGAGACGGAGGACAGGCAAAGCTGTGGGGGAAAAAAAATATCTGCATGAGGGTAGGAAGAAAGTGATACTGCTATGTATGGAGAGGCCTATATCAGCCTTTGTGTCCAGGAGTGCTCTGCTCTCTCAGCAACCCATGGTCCTTCGTCGAGTGCCTGGTGCTTTTCAGATCCTAACACCGTTCTTCCCCTACGCTTTCTCACAGACCTCTCTGCTACACTGTGGTGCTTATGGCTCATGCTCGCTCTCGGTTTTCATACCTTTCACCGCTATTTCAAAATCTTTTGACTCTTTTAATGACATCTTTAACTTTAAGAGGGAAATTTCCCCCTTCCTCATGCTCACGTAAGTTCTGATCATCACTAATCTCACCAGAAAATGGCTCAGATGGGAACGTATATTTCTGTATGATTGCAAACATATGAGGTGTTCTGACCAAGATCCAGTTCCTCCTCATTCTGGGGATTCCTGCAGTTTCCTTCTCCTCTGTCATATGTGGGACACCCAGTGCATGTGACCTTCCCCTGCTGCCTCTGCATCAGGTTCTTTCTGTCCATTGTTTGAAGACTTAAATAGTTAGCAGGAAATAAAAAAAAAAAAACAAAAACAAAAATAGTAACAGGGTATTAATTTAAATAATTTAATTTAAAAAAGATCTGACATCTTTTTAGGCAGTGGGAACACACTCCCAATGAACATCACCCGATG
This sequence comes from Ibidorhyncha struthersii, assembly GCA_013398815.1. Taxonomy (NCBI): domain Eukaryota; kingdom Metazoa; phylum Chordata; class Aves; order Charadriiformes; family Charadriidae; genus Ibidorhyncha; species Ibidorhyncha struthersii. The sequence goes on from VZSZ01001816.1 coordinate 148,137, forward strand.
CTGGAACCTGCAGCACAAGGCAATGCGACGCGGCACTTCCTCCTTTCTTTTCATGACGCTTGTCCCTCAACAGCAGAGGCCCCCCCTCCTCCCATTTTGCTCTGGCTACCACAGACCTCAGCCCACACACAGTATTTTGCCACACGGAGGGGCATTGCAACAGCGGGAAAGATGTGGGGCTGGGGCTTGCTGGAATAGCCCGGCACAGAGGGTAGCTCTGCCCCAGCTCTTGAGTGAAGAGCCTCAGGTGGGGAGTAGGTGGGTGCTGATCAGCACCCAGGACTGCGGTGCTGTGGGGCATCCCAGCAGTGTAAGCACGCTCAGTACGGCTGCTCTGTGCCCTGAGAGTCATGAAACAGCAGTGGTGGTGGTATATCACTGCATCAATGCCAGTGCCCTGGCATTCCCCGATCCTTCTCTTCTTCTCGCCATTTCGTGTCAGCCTCTCCTCCCAGGCCGGCTACCTTCCCTGCCTCCCCAGGTGCAGGTCTCTGTCCCAGGCACCCTCCCCCAGACCCTTCGCCCCTGTCTGGGCTGTCTTTTACATGTAAAGCAGCTTCCCACACGCTGCGCACTAAGTTGCCTCTCTCATTCTTCCCCCTAACAGGCTGTCTCCATCCCATCTCTCAGACAAAGTCTAATCTCCTACGCTTTGTCTGGTCATAGACTGTAAACTCTTCATACACGATGATGTGGCTGTCACGTATTTGCTCAGTTCTGTAAGGCACTGTTTTATAAAGGACCAAAATCACTGCTTTACCTTCATAACTATTAGCCTATTCAGGTACCAATTCAGATGCTATTTAAATGACAATTGGGTTCAGAGAATATGGCTTCCAAGTATTTTAATTTGATTAGGAATCAATCCTTCCTAATTACTTTTACAAATAATTCCTATTTTCCAGCTGGAAATAGAGATAAGGTTGTGTGTATATATATTTTGCTCTGAGATTGAAAAAAAAAGGTTTAATAATTGTGTACCTGATAAACTGGACAAAAGAGAGATGACAACTTTTAAAGAATTTAAAAGCAGATCTGATTCTGGTAATAATCCCTATATAAAAGCACTAATCACATTTGAAGAAATTAATCTATAAAGAGTAAAGTGAATCAAGTACATGTCAGAGCAAGGGAGAAGTTTTATAATTTGGGAGATAGATAAGTGATTAACCCAATGAGATGACTGGGTTGAAAAAAAAATCAGAAAAAGCTCTAAATTCACAGCAGGTGTTCAAAAAATAAAGATGATCTTTTCTCACTATTTTACAATAAGGACATACACACGGTTGGTTTAAAGATATTGGTGAGATAGTCCATAATATGCTAAAACCAGGAAATTGAAATAAATTTTATTTTAAAATCTTTATGTCTGTATTACTTAAAAGCCAGTCATTTGAAAAATTGTAAGAAACATTAAAGCATCATAGTGCATGTTCAAGTTCTTTTAACCTGCACGCTCCCAAATGTGATATTAAATAACTCTGTGGAGTAGCTATACAAGGAATAACAGATAAAAATGTATTAAATTTTAACCACCTACAAAAGTTAAGCCAACTATTGCTATTTTTCCAGGTTTATGCCGGACATAGAGGGACCGGCTATGGTGTCACACAAGGAACAGCTGTGGTGTGTGTAGCAGAAGGAGGAAGGGGACAGGGAGTGGTTGCAACTGTATGTATCATAGAAAAATGCTATCTCTGAGGGTCTCTTTCTATTGACTAAAAAAATGATTCTTTAAAGGAATAATAAGCTATAATAAATCTATAAAAGACATGTTTCTTTCAATTTTGCTCACTCTGAAATATAAACAGATAAAATCTTGTAGAAGTGCATAGACACATGGAGAGAAATGAAGGTGACCTGTGCTCATTTCTTCCTCTTGATGAACTAATTTGTTGAAATTACAGGAAAAAAAGGTTCCGATGCATCATGCACAACAACCTGTTATATCTTGGAACAGAGACAATGCCCAGTGCTCACCTGACACTAAGGTGGAGATCCTTTCCCATGGCTGACAAAGCACACAGGTATATCAATCATCTGCATAAAAAACTATGTCCCTGTTGCAACAATCTGCTTAAATGCACCATAAATATAGTTCCAAAAAGGAGACACCGTCTATGATCGTGACCTTTTGACTCCAGTGACAGTAAGAAGAAATGGTGCATGCTCCTTGGCAGTTCCCACACCTTCTGTCCTCTACAAATCACTTCCTTGCCAGTCTCTTCCCTGCCTCCCTGAAGGCAGTCAGAGTAGCCTAATGCAGTCCTAGTGCTTCACTGGCTAACGTGGTGAAAGAGATAAATAAGCCACTTTTGTGGAGCAGAGAGAAGCAAGATGCTGTATTCGTACTGTGAGCTGACCAAGCAAGCACAGGAAAGGCCACAAAGCTGCTCTGAACTGCAGATCCCTCCCACACATACTGTTGCACCAAGTCAGACTTTTGAGACATTTGCTTCTCCTTTACTTCTGCTGAGATTAGAAATTGACTTAAAGTAACTTTTGCTAGGATTTAAGTTAAATGCATCTATTTCAAATTCAGTGTCAAATGGGGCAGCTAAAATAAGAAAAATCAGAATAAATAAAAGTTAACATTTGTACGGCCAATGCAAATACGCTTTTTCTTTTTAACAGTTCAACCATACAGCCTATTCGGTGAAACACTCACTCCCCCAACCTTGTTGAAATGAACAGAACTTAAGTACATATGCCTAAAGTTAGGTATTTGTTGGCTAATATTTACCTAGTTTCAGGTAACTATTGGGTTTTGCCCAATAGCTCAGCATATAACATACACGACACAAAATGAATCTGGAGTTCTTTAATAGTTAAGCATTTAGTCCACTTTTTTTCATTTATATTAAAACTGTGGGATCTTTCCAGATACATACACCAGCCATTTCCAGAGGCAGTTAGGATAAGTTCCAGGTGCACATCAATACTCTTCTGTATACTAGTTTCGACTGGAAGTTAGTTACGCACCCCAGAGAGAGCAGGAGGGGCATTCTGCAGTCAGGACAGTAAAACCACAAGGCACACCTCATAGCCCAGCATGCCCTAGAGCATCTGCCCCTCAAATTAGATTCGCTGTAGACACCTATTGTACGTACATGCCCCTGTGTCTCTCCAGTGGTGACAGATAACTTCAGTCATGATGGTTGTGCACAATGCATCTCATTCACTGTGTGGGAGAATGGATTTTAAGTGCTGGTTTAAGGAATAAAAGATCTGGAAATCTTACACAGTTTAGAAATAAGTACATGTTTACTTGTACTTAAGTTTAAATTTGGAAACTACATCATGTTGAACGACAATATCTCTGTGTTACTGGTGTTTACATGAAGGGACAGAGAAGCCAAATTTAGACTGGAGTTTTTTTTTGTTAAACAAGTCCTGACACTGTGCAAAAATTGAAGTTAAGGCAGACAACCATACACATATACCTGCATCTACAACATTTTGTATTTAATATGTAAAGATATATTCAGACAGATTTGCATTTCAGTTATTTTGCTATATGGTAGATATGTTTGCTTACAGATTCTGCACTATTCAGTAAAGCAACAAAAGCAAAAATTGGTTCATCAAGTCAGTCACTGAATGAAAATGTGAGCTTGTAATTTCATTTTTTCTTTTTTCCCCAGCTGGTTTCAGCACACTAAGACAGTTTCGCATGTTCTTTGGCCTCCTAAAATGGCTTCAATATAACCTGACACAGACAATTTCAGTCTAACAATAAAGGAAATCAAAATCCATAATGCAGAATCATTCAGAGCTGCTGGGATTTTAAAATCCCATGCCCTTTAAGGAACTTTCAAAATAAATGAAATGTTTTATTAATTTTAACAGCTTAATGTACAGAACTAATAGAGGTGTAGTCCATCCATCATAAAAATCTTTGTCTTCTCCCATAATGCATTAATTTCTTTATACAGACAGATTGCGTGGCTATGTTTGTATGACACTTTTTTTCCACTCAGATCAATTCTGAGACCTCTGAACTAAAGAAAATCATCTTTCTAAATGGAATACTAATTTTAACTAAGCTGCTTTTGAAGGCTATGCTCTTTTAAAAAAAGCCAAAGCTCCATACAAAAGGTAGGGAGAAGAGGGAGAGTGTAGCTGATGAAATGCAAATGAGGCTTTTCTCAGACAGCTGGCTGCTTTGGGATGACATGTGTGATGAATGGCTCTTAAAACATGAGCAGGCATCAAGCTCCAATTCAGTGTCAGACTGGCAAAAACAGCAGCATTACTGGATGCTTCCTTTAATTAATGCAGCACTTCTGCATTAGTCCGGACACTGCCGATAAATGGGAAAGAACTGATATCAGTGGTAATATCAGAAATCTTTCAACCTTGAAGCTGGGATGCATTAGCCAAAAGCTGCGGTATCGTAAAAGGTTTAATTGTATTTGTAATGTACCAGTGCACCATGACAAAAATGGGAGATAGTGTAGGCAGGACAGAGTAAGCCAGTGATAAATGAGTGTGAGTGAGCGATTATAAAGCAAGGAGGAGTGTGAAAACAGACAATAGACAGCAAAGGGGAAGGGGGCAGGGATGGGGTTATGATAGCAACAGCTACTATAATGTGAAATGTACGTAATGAGAGAAGCCTGGTTATAGTTTTGAGCAGGGCTACAAGCAGAGAGCAGTTTAACATAAATCTTTCCTCTTAAACGGGTTTCATTGGCGAAAGTGAGATTTACCGCTGCACCTACTCCTAGCAGGACTTCATGAGGAAGGCTTTGCTAGCCACTTATCTACTACAAAGCATTGCAACTCACTAAATCAAACACAGAGCACAAGATTTTCTATTAATTGCATACTGAAGTAACAGGATACACATACCGTTTGTCCATTGTGCTTAAAAATATGTTTTCCGCCACAACATACCATAAAACTCCCATGCAATTTTTATGCTGTCACATAGCCACCAAGTACCAGTAATAACAATAACAGCTTTCTTGATATTATTTGAAAATAAAGACTAATCTTCCACTGAAAGTATAAGACCCTATCACATGAAAAGGCTAGAAAGCGTTCATGTACAAAGTATTCATGTTTTGTGATTGCCATCAGTTGCAAATATTTTGAAAGAATCCATCTTCCTAGCATGTAGGCTAAGGCACATAATTAAGATTAACAACAAGCTCTGGTGAGGTTCTTGAAAATAGCCTATGCTTAGTGTTTCTGAGAAAGGTGAAGTATTCCCGTAATGTACCCAAAGTGATTTGCTGTTTCTTGATGACACCTTTATTCATGTGGTGGCCTTTTGAAACCATTCCAGTTGTTCTCTCCCTTTTTTGTGCACACATGAAAAGTATTTACTGTGTGCACCGAGCATTGACTGTGTAGTTTCAAAACTGTTTTTTTCCTCCTTTTAATTAAACTTTGCTCTATGAAGCAAAAAAAAAGTATCTGTTGCTTTTTAAGATGAACAATAAGATGAATTATTGTCAATGCTTATTTTCATCTGTGGGGAGAGAGCAGGGGAAGAGAGAGACATAGGAGAAAGACACACATTTTCAGGCATCAAAACCAGATGTTGGAAATATATATTATGATATACAGAGGACGTTATTGACCACAGAATATGAAAAAAACATTACACCTATATTAGAACACAGGTGACAGACAGTTTGTCAGTTAGGAAAGCAGCTACAGTTAATAGTGCACATAAATATATATATATGCTTCCCTGAATTGAGGCTAAAACCAGCAAAACCTCCTTTTGAACTTTTTTTTTAAATTATAGCATGCTTTCTTAAGCACAAAAGGCTGTAGAAAAAAATCAAAATATAGATATTTAAGTGGGTTTCTTTAACTAAATTTTTAAATAGTTTTCCTTGTTCAAATATTTCTGTATTAAAATTACTATGCACAGATATGTTTTGATACTAATAGAAATATCTGAATAAAAAGCAAGCTGGCCAGTACTATGGTATAAAAGGTTTCCCCAGGAGAGAAGGGGAATAGCAGGTTAGCATTTTTGTTTCTTGCTTGATACACCATTTTTATTGAATCTTTTAAGTCTGGTTTTAAATTGTGTGTCTTTTGGGTAAAACCATAGCTACCATGGTTGCAAAGTACCTGTGTAGCTCCAGAAAGCTAATTGGAAACCAGCTTGGTATTGATTAACAGAGCAGTTGAATAAGGAAGAGCGTCAAAGGGATTGGGATCAAAATAATTTTTTTTGCTAAGAAATATCCAAAAAAGTAAAAAACTAAACCAAACCAAAACCAACCAGCCAAACAAAAAAAACCCCCAAACCTACAGACCTCATGAACTACCAGAGATGCTCCTTACTAGCCATATTTTCACACTAATAAATTGTCATAGAACTGACAACAGTGGTGCTAATGTTTACCTTATGCGTGTTTATTTCTAAGACCTGGTAGCTATCCCGAGAAGCTTACAAGCCTTGATGCAAAGTGTGCTATGGCATCAGGAGCTTTCCCAGTGAGGTAGGGAAGGCATCAGCTTGCTTGGCTTCACAGTTCTTGCAGGAGAAAACTCATCATAATACATTGAATGAATTTCAGTGTTTCTGGAATTTTGACAGTAGTCATGATACAGGGGAAATATAAAGGCAGTCATGACCTAGCTTGTCTCAAAGTTAGCAGTCAGTACTTACTGTAATGCACATCTGTTCAGATAGTCCATTTGCATTCTTAACTCCTCACATTCCTGTAATACAGTTTAGCTCCTATATTATTTACAAAGTGCTTTGCCACAAGATAAAGAGCCTATGATCCAACCATTCACATCAGCCTACCGTCAGAAAGACCATTTACTGTCCCTTTCCCTCCCTCACTTGTCTAATATTTAATGTACAGGACAAAGCATTCATTTCCACTAAATGAGAGATACCATCAGAAGTGAAGGCTTCATGCTCAACCAGGATCAGATAATGATATGCTTACTCATGCTTACTACATTAGGAAGTTTTAATAGGACTACGTGAGGATCAGGTGCTAATCGTTGGAACCGCATCAGATTGCAGTCCACAATTTGGCTCCCTCCTTCTGTAGAGCAGCTATTTAGCACTGATGTCTGAATTCTCTCCATCTCTGAAAAGTCAGGAAGACAAAATAAGAACAGGAACAGAATTTAAAAGGTCTTTAACTGTATGGTTGCATGGCCAGAGGAAAGCCATCAGGTAATTGTCCCTGCCCTCAGTGGTGGCAGGGGCACTGGCTGTGCAGATAGCTCCTAACAATACCCCATTGTGCTCCTCTCTCATGGGATTTTACTTGGACAGCATTTTCCACTAATGGATGCTGGTCATGAACAAACAGCTATAAATCACTTTGGCCAAGTTAACCCAAAGACATGCCAAATTCTAGCGTCAAACTGTCTAACACACATTTCCTAATAAACAGAAATATTTTTTAGCAGAAAACCACCAACCAGCAATACGGGTTAGGATGAAATCATCCAAGGACAGACCCAGATGGCTCTGGATTTCCTGGTAGAGCCCAGAGCTCCAGCGATCTGCCGCAGTGATCGGAGTATGAGGAGTATGGAGGGATACCCACCCTCGCTGTTCTGCTAAAAAAAGGCATAGGATTGTGGTCACGTACAAAAACTCTGATGAAAGAGAAATATCCTAAAGATTGTTTACAGCAAAGATTTTGACGTAAGAATTCCATGCAGAAACAACATATATATAATGCATGTTTTACGTAATAAATATTTTTAAGGCTGTGCTTTCATCATTGATCAATGCTCCTAGTTCCCTGAGATCTCAGATAAGATGTAAAGATGATGTTTATAACCCAGCTATATGACCTATAATATTCAATACTCACAAGAGGCCAGGAGTCCAGCTTAAGTAAGTTTCTAGGAATGTAGAATCTGATAACTGTGGGCTGAAATCTTTTTGGGGCAGGAGAAGTTTTGAAGAAAATATCAAAGATTGTTATAATAGCAGATGCTTAAAAACACAGGTTTTCCCATGTTTTTAAGAATTACAAGACAGGCACACAGTCAAGGAGCTTGCCCTGTTTTCCTTGCACCACTGACTAGCACAAAATAAAAAGCAAAAGGAATGTGGCAATTTTTCAGTTCACAATAGTTTTTGGGTTTTATGTATTTTATCTTTCAGACACGACAGCTTTTGAAATCACTATAAATGGACCCTGCATTTGGGTGGATAATGACACATATAGCAAGCCACATTTCTTTTCAGTGGGATCTTCATTATGAAATTTTTCTGTGGAGTATTAGACACACTAGAAACCTTTTCGGCAAAAAGGAGGCAAAGGAAAGTATCACTGAATACCTAAAACTCCTTTAAGCAGGAACATAGTATTTGATAAATCCTTTGGAGCAGATGGTCTTCTAGCTGATTTAAGAGATATGAGGTCCCTGGGAGCAATTGCTCCTGGAACATCAACAACTAATTCCCATTCTTCACATGCTCCAAATTCTGCATTCTCTGGAATGCTGCTAATTGTTTTACTTTGGCTCTGTTCTCAAGAGAAACCTAAATAATTTTATTTCACTACCAAAGTTTGTTTATAATCATTGGAACAAATGAATTTTGTATCAGAAACTACATTTTTTATGTTACTTATTGACCATTTTACATGCTTGGGTAACCACACCAAAATTATCTTGAAGGAAATCAGAGAAATACATCATGGTTGAATCACCTGTGTAACACACAGATGATTTCATGCCACCCCCTCCTCCCCAGATGAAATTAATCAGAGAAGATATGAGGTGTGTGCTGCAAAAGGTGATGTGAGTCAGAGGACAGAAATGGAAATCAAAAAGCCTGGTGCTTGGCCTATGGCTAGTCAATTCACTTCTTTATAGATATTTTTATTTAGATCGTAAGCTCTTTTTGGACAAGGTCTATCTTGTGCCGTGTGTTCATACAGTGCTTTCCACAGTGCCGTCCTTAAAACAGACCTCTGGATGCTATTGAAATGCAAATAAAAAAAGATGATGAAACTCAACATGAGTGATAATGTTATCACAGTTTATCATTGTTTTCTTTTTCTGCATGGCCTGAAAACGTCCTACATTAAAATTTGTACATAAAACCCCTCCACACTTTTGTGACAGGACAGCACAAAAAAAAATCAACCCTTTTTACTACAAGAATAGATTAAACAAACTCAAAGAGCTGTGGACATCAAGATACAAATAGATGTTTCTTTTGTTTTGAGCAGTTACCCTAATCCCTCCTGAGCAGAGAAGAAGGATGAACCAACAGGTAATCAAATACGATACAGATAGTTTATTTGGCTTAGTTAGCAAAATACCTTTAGCCTTCCAAGAGAATTCTTATTATCGAGATTGCTGTTGTTATTTTTCTTTTGCAAGCCAATTTTGACAAGACATTACCTGACAGGCAGTACTTGCAGAAAAATAGTAAATTTATAAATCATCTTTAACATGATAGTTTCACACCTTGCTTGGCATAAAACACACTGTTATCATAATACTATTCCATCCATTTTAAGATTAATCCATCTGCATTGTACATTACTGCATTATATGCATCATTACACTGTAACTGTAAAAAGGAAAATTAAGTTGTGATAAGACCTAAACATCTTCATAACAATTTCAAGTCTGTGGATATGTAAGATGCAATTGTCAATTGCATCACACATTCAGTTTAAATAATAGCCTGCATTAGGAAAACAACAAACATTGATTGTACTTGTTTTCCAGTTTTTCTTTTGTTTTTGCCTCAGGTTTTGGCTAAGTCCCTATTCCAGTTCCAGTTGGTTGGAGCTAAGTGAAAAAAATCAGCATTTTTCTGCATTGTTTTCTCCCAGGATTTTTGGCATCCCGAAATTTCAGGGTCGAAGAAATGCAAAAACTCAGAAGAGGAAATCAGCTACTCACTTGAGATGGTCTGCCAATGCACAGTGACCTATCTAAAGAATAGGATAGTTAAAAATTTGTCAACTTTTAGCAAATGCCTTTTTCATTGCAAGACTGAATTACATTTTTTTTCTTCAATTAAAAGAGAAGCAAAAAAGAAATCCTATTTCTTTTGATTCCTTATCCAAATATTTAATAGCTCAGGAAAAGTTTGGCCTCTGATTGTTTTATATGGTATAATATCTGACAGCTGGCTTAGACTGAGAAAATCCTGGTGAAGAAGCTCACTCTATCTTGAAGTAACCTCCAAAGCCTCCAAAACATTCAGCAGCCCTCAACTGTGCTTCCATTTCTCTTTGCTCAGGAGTGAAGCTGTAGTGGTTGCAGTAGATGCACTGCTGGGGTACACCTACCTTAATTAACTCCTCAGCTCAGTTATTCTGACCATCCAGTAAGATGGATGAATGTTATACGTCACCTCACCACCATCAATTGTTCACCCCATTAAAGCAGAGCTGAAAAATATAGACAAATGATTTATTCATCAAAAAAGAACAGGTTCAGCTGACCTGAAAAAGCATTGCAAAACTGGGTCAAATCCATCAAAAGGTTTCTGCTGGATTTCACACACACATACACACACACACAAATAATTGCCTGTAAAAACAGAAGGCCTGGGACTCACCTGTTGTTAGCACTGTGGTTGGGACAATCATGGAGGAAATGGGAGGGACCAAAGTTCATTTTGCTCTTCTGCTTGGTCCCATATCTGTTGATCCTGGCAAGCCCCAGCCACCAGCCTTCATGGTCTCTCGCAATATGCCCTGCTACAGCTGTCCTATGTGGTGTGAAGTAATGACATATTTATTGGGGCCCAGAGGAATGAAAACTCAGCAATGATGAGTGACCCCAGTGACGGACTTGCTGAAATGACAGTGCCCCGAGCCTGGAGTCAACGAACTTGGGTCTCCCACTTCTTAACTACCTCAGCTCCAGGTTGACAAAGCTTCCTACAGCTTTGTCACAGCACCTATATCCATCCCTTTAACTCTGCTGGTTAGCATTAATTAAAGATTCCCCAAATAGGGCTGAAATATTTGCTCTGAGACAACAGAAAGGGTTTGATCAATCCAGAAAATGTTAAGGAAGAGAACTGAAAGCGACAAAGTTCACATTGATAAGAAAAAAAACAAGGGTCTCTCTTCAAAATGTTCACTTTGCATGTCAGCAGACAAATGAGTACATCATCGGTACTCTCCTGTCCCTTACTGACTTGTTGTAATGGATAAGAGGGCAGGTGGCCCTCTTACAGAAAAACACCGAGAACACTTCCCATGCACCCTAATTCCCTTGAATGCCAGGTAGATTGGATTCTGATTCAAACTAATTTGTTCACTGGTAATGAGCTGTGATACCATCACCTAAATATAGAAATAAGTATTCAGTGAAGATTTTAATAAATGCAGGAGCGGAAAAGAGTGTCTCTTACCTAGCCATAGCCCTTTTGAAAAACTAGAGATCTAATAATGGAAGTTGTTTCTTCTAATGCTTCTAATGAGATAATATTAATAGCTTTCAATCAAATTAACTGCCTGATGCTGAATATCCACTAACTCAGTTCCCATGCTCATTTTTGTTCTTCTTTTTTCAGTAGGACACCTGGTGCGTCGACACTTTAAGGACTGTGTTACTGAAATAAGGCTAACAAATGCTGTTTAGATTGTCAGCGCTAAAAAGCAGTAAATTCTCAGATGTTTTTCACAGGGCAAGAAAGGACTTCAGTTATTTTGACCAAGTATTAAAAGTCTACAAAATGCTGTCCTATTCGAAAATTCTGCCAATCATTTCCTAAAAGTATGGAAATGGTTCTCTGTGCTATAAAAATAACTGTAGGTGTTCACCGTCTTTCTATTCCAATGAAATTTTTTGCAAAACATTTCTAAGCTCTACAGTATTGTTTGGAAACGGTCACAAGTTTGCACAAGTCTGACTGCGTAGGCTATAAAAGACTGGAAGTGAGACATGAGAAGTTATGTCAACGATGCTAGACTGTCGATGATGAAGAATGACAAAATAAAGATAAATGAATCGTGGTTCACAGCTCATCTTTTTTCTTCAGCTGAGTCCCAAATCAGAAATTCATCCCAAATCCACGTATCATTAAAGGCCAGTATTTGAAGTATATGGTGTTTGCAGTATTATGAACATGGCAAAAATTTTACTACGTATTTATGTGCTTTTCTGAGTAAGAATGGACACAGGCATGTCATCTACTGTTTGGAAACACTTTGTGAATTTCTTGTCTAAGTCTTTAAACTGGCATGTCATTCTCCTTCTTGCAGTTCTAAAGCTTAATATCCTGACAAAACAACTCATTTCTTTTCTTCATCTATGTGAAGAAGTTTGCCCTATAACATCTTCTAACATTTTTATTCACACTTTCTCCCTTTCAGTTTGATGTTGGTTACTAACTTAACAAGAACCATAAATCAAATTATTTCTTACATGCTGAAGTTAGAAGCTTTAAACCAGCATCAGTGTCTTATTATGAGAGCCACTTATGAAAAGGTAGACAGCTATAGGAACAGTTTTCCCAAAATTTCACCAATTTATGACATGTTTAAGAGAAAGCAAGGAGAATAAAAGGACTACCACTGTAATAGCAATATTAACTATGCAGCTGCCTCAGCCAGTTAGTCCCAATTTGATCAGCTTTATTCTCCCCCCTTGTTATCCACCAGTTCCTATTTCCTCTACTCTCCAAATATTTCAGCACATTTCCTTCTTGATCCCTGTTTTACAGAAGGAAAAAAAAAAACAAAAAACAAACAAACAAACAAAACTCTACCAAACATCTGGATAGTCTTCTGTATAGATTTAAAAATCCGGGTAATTTATAATTCCCTAGTAAGGCTGGGAAAACCATACTCAGCAAAACTTGATTTTCTTGGTGAATAATGGCTTCTTTGATCAAAATAAAAAGGTGGTAATAATAAAACCATATGGTTTTATATCATTTCCACTCAAGAAGCTGAAGTCCAGAATGCATGAGTGAAAAACAACGGTATTCATTTTTTCATAAACCCCTCATATTTATAATCTCAAGATAACTTTATATTCTCCATAATTGTTATAGCCTTTATTTTTTAAGTCAAATTCTGCCGTAATTGAGCTGGTTTTGAGAGGAGAAAATTCCTCAGCAAGACTTTTTCCCTAGTTTTTAAGTCGCAGTGAGACTTTTCCCTGGCTGAAAAGACTTTATATTGGAACAAAAACAAGCTCCTCACAGTCTTCAAGGCATTCACACTGTCACCTAGACTGTGGCAATTGCATTCTGTTCCTAAACTCCTTGTGTGTCAACAGACCCTGTTGTGTAATATTGTACAAGTTTGTATTTCCATATATATAGGCCTTGATTCTGCAATCAGATCCATTTGGACAAAAGCCCTTTGTCTGTGGAGAATACTCATGATTTCAAAGTATGGCCATCTGTTCTGAGATTTTAAAACTAAGGCTGCATGACAATAATTGTTTTTTCTCACAATAGCAATGCTATACAATGCTTATTGCTTATTGTACATTGCTACTGTAGATGTTGTGGCTGAGTTGAGTTTTTATTTTGTACAAAAAAGTATGGGGCGAAAGAGTTGTTATACTGTCAGTTTGAAAACAAAAGTTGCAGGTTGTTGAAGAGTGCAAACGGCCCATACCAAGAAACCACTGATCACGTCTGGTTGTACTGTAATTACCTACACAGCAGAAGCAGACATAGATGTCAAAAGGTTTACGTTATTTCTTGTTCAAACAATTATCCTCCCTTCCATATACATACACATATGCCCCATTTCTGGGTTTGGGATTCTTTTTTTTTTTTTGGACAGCTGCATGGTGAATTAACACACATCTAGTGTATGGACATCATGCAGCTCTCGTGTTGCATAATCTCCTTCTCCCAGGTGGTATTAATAATCATTAGTCTGTTGTATTGAATAACAAAAGAAAATCCATAAAGGATTAATCAGAGAAATTAAGTTTGGGGTTGATTTCTGAGTAAATCGTAATCTATACTGAAAATGCTTCATCCAAAGATAATTGGCTTTTTTTTTTTTTTTAATGAAGTGAGAAACTGAATGACCATGAACAATAAGAATATTCTCCAGCTTCATTACCAAACGGTTCTCTTCTGGTCAAGATGAAGGTCTTTATCAGTGAAGCTCTCTGAAGCTCCAGTTTGCATCTGTCTGCACACTGTGCATAGCACTAAAAGGAAAGAGGAAGCTTGCACATGTAAGTGGATTTCTCATTACCCTCCCAAGACCGTTTTAGATTTTTTTTTTTTTTTGGTAGCTGTGCTAAATGAGCAAGGGCTGAAAGAGGAACATAACTTATTGCTTAAAGCAAAAATGTGTCCAGTTTTGCATCTGCAAGCACCTCTTTTTTCATAACCAAACAAAATAAGGATGGAGCTCATCATTTGTAGAATCTACTACTATAGCCAAAGATTCAGACTTATTGTAAGCAAAAGAATGAGGTTTTTTTCCACATTACTTTCAACTGACTGAGCAGCAGAGTCTCTTGGTTCAGCTCATGTAGAGGGAAATCATTTTGAAACATAGCATGGGAGTTTTCAAAAATAACATAGGTCACAGAGGCAAAGGGGGGGAGAATTATTCTGTTTTGTTTTTTACGTGCTGCCATTCAGCTGAAAAGATCTTAGCAAATTAGTACTAAAATGATGGAATAATTAATTATTTTTTCAGATTTCAAAACCTATGTTGGAAAAACAGGCACTGATTCACAAGGGCGTGTCGTAGATTCAATTTTTATCATCTGATTTAGTCCATTCTAATCAACAAAGCACTTCAGCATATGGCTGATTTGAAGGCTTTGCTCAACTCAGCTAGAATCAACAGAACATACCTCATGCGTAAGGATGTTAGTGAGGAGAGGTGGACCTAAGTGTGCGCTTAAATGGCCTTACTGAATCAGGCTGTGGACAATTCGATCTGTACAGGCGTGCCTCAGTAAGCATGAAATCTCACTGATATCAATGAGGTTTTCTATGAGTAGACTGCAAAATTAGAGGTCCATTTAGTAGGTGGACAAAAATGTACAGTTTTATGCAGCTTTTAGATAACAAAGAAAAAAACCAACAGAGCGCAACAGATAAAAGCTGTATGCTTTATGCAGGTTTATATATATATTTTAATGTTGCATATAAATGCAAGCAGTGTTACATCTGCTGGCAGAAATGTGGTTATTAAAGCCACCCGCCAATAGAACTTAAGGAAAGTTAGGTGATGAATTGCAAGCAGCTGCATCTTTACTGCACAGTCAGGATTTTATAATAAGCCTGTAGGTAATGTTTCTTTGCATAATTTTCTTTCTCAGCTAAAAAAGAAGGTCTTTCTTGGGAAAACCTCAAAAATATGTACTAAAGACTAGGTCCTATGGGGAATTAAAAGAGATTTAGGCATCTGAAGTATCCATTAGATGCTTAATTTAGATCCTCAAAAACCACACCTAGCCCTAATAACACTGCAAAACCATGCAACCCAACAGAAGAACCCTCTAAGTGCCTTGAAATGAGAAAGCAGTCTGCCACCTTAACCATTTGGCCTGATGGTCAGGACATGTACGCATGCTTAAACATAAATTCTGTAAACACAAAATCTGACAGTCAACAGAGCAGCTCCCGCAAAAGGTAATGAGCATGTGAAACCTCAGCTTAGGCTGGCTGCCCCTGCAGAGCCCTAATCAGGACACCCTCCTGGGAGGTTTGGGTTCAAATCCTGTCAGATAAAGGATGCTGAACAGCATCCTCAGTGTCCTTATCAGCCAGTGGATGCACAAAAAGAGCACCCATACCGGTGTTTCGCGATATAGTCCTAATCCCTCACTGGTTTTAAAAAGAAAAGACTTTCACCCAGTCTCTAGGGAATGTTTCAAGGGTATGAAGGGGAAGCAAAGGCTGCGTATAAACTATGTCCTATCCAATAGCAGTATTTCCTACTAACTTCTGTAGGTCCTGCATTTTTACAACACCCAAAGCTCCTCATAAACAATATATGGAGACTATGCACTGCTTTGATGTTCTGCAAGACTCTTCCATATTTAACTATGATAGCACTCTAATCTTCTTTGTATAGCTGAATTTTTCCCAAAATATTTCTAAATTGTTCCTTTGGTCACATTTCAAGCAAACTAAATATGTCCAGAGAGTCAACAAAGCATGACAGCTTTTCAGTCTGTTTAAATATTTTAAAATGTGTATTACAAAATAATTGTTTGGGGCCATTTTAACACCAAAATTATTATGTATAGAGACAGCTTTTATTTTGTAAGTGGGTTTTATGTGAAAATGTTAAGTGTTGGAGAAAAAATAAAAAGCAGATAGATTCAACAAGTGAAACACATTAAGATACTCAGTATGCCAGGCACTCTTTTGGCAGGTCAATTTGTGCAGCTCCAGGAAAGGCATAAATGTTCCCTGTCCACATTGTGCCGTAGGTGTTGCTCCATGGTAAACCCAGAGGTCCTCATTCCTGGATGAGGATCTGATGGCCACATCCTGTGTGTGTGTCAGGAAGAAACCTACAAGTGCAGCTGCCCCCTTCATGTCCAGATTTGTTTCAGAAGGAAATTTTTTTTTGTTCCAATAGCTGATATTGCCCATTTATCATAGAGCCAGGATAAAGGCACAGATCAGACTTGCTCTTTCTTCTGGATGTACGGCACCATTGAGTACCCTTTCATCATTCAGTTACTAATTTCATCTAGGTTTATATGTTTATTTGCACATGTAGCTGTAGAGCCTCACCAAAATGGAGACTAGTTACAGAAAAACATTTTCTCCTGTAGCTATAGGGGAAACTGTAGCATCCAAAGTAGGCCATTAGTCTTCAAGGTATACCTGAAAGCCAATTAAGGATACGATGGGAATAGGTAGTTAAGAAAGTGTTCCAGCAGGTTTCTGCAGTATTACAATTGTTCTATATGTTGGTGAGAAAGTGTGCTTGCCTGTTAATCCTAAATGTTATAAGACTAATTTTTAAATACTCACAAAGGAACTGTTAAGTGTTTTTAAATTGTGCCTTGCTCAGGTGGTAAAGGACATTTGCTTTTGGACTTAAAGTTTTTAGCTGGTAAAATAAAGATGATATGCAAGTATCGCAGAGGTAGATAGGAAAATTCATTACTCAGTTAATTGCTAATTAGTTACAGAAAACCAGCAGCATTCGGGCTCCTCTTTCGGAAAGTGACTTTAAACAAAAAGTCTTTATTCCATTTATCAGTGTTTCAGACGGATGTCACATCCCACCACACACCGGCAGAAGGGCTGGCTCTGCCCACCTCTCTGACACGCTCAGGCAGGCCAGCAGGTGTTCAAGTCCTCCTGGACATGAGGCACTCTACGGGCATTGTGCCCCAGCTGCCACCAGGCAGTCCCTGCCTATTCCTTAAACGTAAACCTCCTGTGAAAATACCTTTGGGTCCCAGGAAGGACACTGTTCTCTTAAGCTGCTTCTGCAGCCACCTCTCTCTCTCCTGGTGACTGAAATCACTGTGTCCCCTTCCAGAAAGGACAGCAAGCACCACCACCGGCAGAGCAGTGCTTCACACGTGCCCAGCCTGGAGGGATGCCCTCTCCAGGCAGCCAAGTGGGCCTACTTCATTGCTGTGATGCCCAAGAAGATGCCCAAGAAAATGCACCTGACTGTCTAGCAACAGACCGATTTGACCATCAGCAACTGGTTTTGCAGGGGCAATATCCTTTCATCAGATATTCAGGTCTGAGTTTAATACAAGTAGTAACTCATTCAGACTTTTGTTTTCTCAGTTTTTTGTTGATATGAATAACACCAATCCCGTCTGCCTCCTGCTACACCACTGCATTTTACCCATGTGAACTCAGTTAAATGTCATGTACCTGATGTGGTAGGCACACCAGTTGCCACCAGCTTCATGTTTCAATGCCCTCCTCCAGCAGATAGCAGCACAAGGACTCTACAGTGCAGACACTACAGAAGAACACATGGTATATGCTAAACCATGGGTATGGTTGAACTCTTACATAGCAATTCACTGCACTTACATTAATCACCCTGCATAAGGGGAAATTCCAGTTTCCAGTAAGTCAACAAAAATTAGATCAGATGCAAAAGACCAGAAGAAATACATTGTACATTTTCAGACTTTGAGGATAGTTGCATATTCTATTCTTTTCACTTTCATGCTATTCCTTATCTCTGCAGTCAAACTAAAGAAGACTATTTTGTTGACAAAACAGTTTCAAAGTCTGTGCTAATAACCTAAGCTCTTCTCTCCTTCTCTTCCAGGTGGTTACTTTGGTTCCATGTGGTGCAGCGTGCTGCTGTTTTATTTGTCTAACAGCGCAGCTTTAAAATGCCTAATGCTTTCAGTGTGTTAGTCAATTCTTTCTTTGTTTCACTATACGCACAGATACATTGCCAAGGAAATGGAAATTTAAACAAGTCAGAGAATTTCTGAAATATAGATGACATAAAAGCCACTTGCTAAAGTAAATCATACCCTGGCAACTTAATGTCTTGCAGTAATGAGAAAATCCAAAGTTATTCCTAGTGACAATTGATCATACTACTAGAGCCTTCAAGAGAAACACGAGATAAAATGGAAGAGTGTGATGTCCGTTAGTAGAGAAAACACCTCTGAAAATAAGTATAGAAAAAGCTACCCTAAGTAAATTGACTGAGCCTTTTAATGGGATAAACCCAAGTCAGAATGAACCTAAAATTAGATTGTTAATTATAATAATTGTTATAATAATAATAATAATAAAAAGAAAATAATGAAATATATACAAAACTGTATCAAGCTCCCAAGATGATGATCATGTTACCGGCTGGCACTGGGGAAGTCCCAGACTGGACTTAGCGATGGACAGGAGTTGAACTCTGGATCTGTATTCAGGAATGCATGGATTGGGATCGAAGGCAGACGAACAGAGTCCTCCTCGGATACTGGCATTAAAGAAAGAGGGCTGACCCTTTGATCCCTCAGCTTTTATACTGAGCATGAAGCAGATGGGATAGTCTGGACAGATGAGCAGTAGGTCAGTTTTGGGTCACCTGTCCTGTTTGCTCCTCCCCACAGGTGGGACCCCTCTACGCTTTTCTGCTTCTGACCCTCCAATAGGGCAAGTAACACAGTTAGCTGCTTTGGGGTGTTATAGCAATAAGTATAAGCAAAAGCCTCTCTGCAT
Source organism: Ibidorhyncha struthersii (assembly GCA_013398815.1). Classification (NCBI taxonomy): domain Eukaryota; kingdom Metazoa; phylum Chordata; class Aves; order Charadriiformes; family Charadriidae; genus Ibidorhyncha; species Ibidorhyncha struthersii. The sequence goes on from VZSZ01001816.1 coordinate 167,233, forward strand.
ACCATGCCTGGGCATCAGCTGTAAACATAGGTCTTATCACTCTGAGAGCCAACAGTTTCTGCACAATATACTGTTAATTTCAGTAGCTGGAAGAGGCTTAGCTAAAAAATAAAATTACAAAACAGAAAATTGGTTCTGTTTTACCTCAAACCAGGACAATTGTTTGATACTTGGGACTTCTGAAAACATTTAAATTAAAACTGAAAATATCCAGTCTATTCCCCTCTTTTGCTTGGTAAAAGATCTGTTCTGCTTGGATATGCCAACAGGAAAGAAGAATGGCGTAGAATACAGCCACAAACAAAAGAAAAACTTCGCACTCGACAGCATTCTGGCTGCTGAAGACAAAAGAAAGGTGTCATGAATAAAGAAAGAAATCACCAGCTGAATTATTTTCTGCATATACTTTCATGCGCCACACACTTTTCATCTGAAAGCCCTATGGTGTCTTTAATAGTGTTGTTAACATCGTTCTTTTAAATAAGATTTCCAGACTCACACTGCTCTTCCCTAAAGCTCAGCAACTGAGGAAGATGAGCAGCATGAAAGGAAGCAAAACTGAACTACTTTGGGGTTCCACTAATTCCTACCACTGAAGAACCACACCTCAGCAGCAACCAAACCCCATGGAGGCAGCACCGCTCCCAGCCACCTATATCCCTCACCCCAGTTATGGCCCACCATGTCACTGCACTTCTCTGGCTGTTGCAAAGTCTTTTCTCTCTACTCCTCCTAGCAGCTCTAGCTCTTGCATTCCCATTGCAGTGCTATGGCAGGGATAGAGACTAATGAAAGGTTTCACAGGGGATTAAATGCATAACTGACATTTATCATTGCTGTCGTATTTCCCTATGGCAGTCACCAGTCAGGGCCTGGGGCCACTGTTGTATAATCTGAATACTCATAAAGGAAATGTTGGCCAGGGATCGCCTGTCAAAAACACAGTTTCGATTAAGACTATTTAATACTTAAATCTTATTTAGAGGCAGGAGAATTAAGTTTCAACCAGAAAGTCTTGCAAAGTTAAAAACAGAGAATTCCCACCACAATATTGAAATCTCCTCATGTGACATGAACGTCACGCAACAAGACAGCAGAGCAGGAAAACATACATTTAAACTTATTTTGTGAGAAGAAAAGTCTTTTCATTAAAACAGATTATATAAAGAGCAAACCCAAAGACCTGTAATGATTTATTTTATCTGTAGAACTCTTAATGCAGAATCATAGATCCTTTGATTCAGTAAATCATATATATTAATTGAAACTTTTTCAGTATTTTCCTAAATTTTCTTTACATTCTTTACATATATTTGTGCTTTATCCTTCACAATCTATAATCTCTCTTTTACCGAGATTACAGGAAATGAAGTTCTAATCTTGTGCTTGGTGACATTCACTCTGTTAAGTATAAAAATGCCTGTGCTATAAGAAATCTATCATGGTTATGATTTCACCAAGAGAAAAAATATTAAAATGGGAAAGTCTTTTGTCTGGAGCTGCCCCAAACCTGCAAAGTTTGTATCACAATTTTGAACTGAAGCTTAATTTCCCTAAGCATTATGACTAACTAAGTCAGGCATCATTTCTAACACCGTGATTTGGAGATGGATCATGAGATACAACAGTGGCAGCCATAGATCACTCTTTGTGGAGGGGGGTGTGTGGTATGTGCATTGTGTGTTTGTGTGTATTTTGGTGGAAGGGAGCTACCTGAATCACGGTTATCTTCCTCTTCCCTGAGCCATGGTATACGCACCACTGTACAGGGTGACATAGCACACCAGAGAATGCAATCATGCTTTTGGAGGAAAAGAAGCCAGGCTGCTCCTGTGGGCCTCAGCATGCATTGTGAACATTCAGCAGGGTCATTCAGTCGTGCTTGGATGGTTCGCCCATGCTGAAGGCCATCCTATTGTTTTCTTTTCCATTACAGCTAGCATGCCTGCCCTTTTGATTACAGACCTTAGAGTAACTCTTCCATCTGGTAAGCCACAAAAATAGAATCTGGTTTTCTAAGCTCTGATTCACTGGAGCAATTTTCACTCTTGCAGATTTTCCTACTGAAACCATCAGATCTATGCTCATGACTGAAGTTCACACTAAAAAATTGAGGCAAAAGAACTGGATTCTTTTAATATCTGACCTTTTAGAAGGCAGTCAGAACACTGCGAGATCACTGCTCAAATAATGTTTGCAAGGGAACTACTGCATGTAGTGGGGAGTAACAAAACCAGTGAAGGAGATAAACATACAGAAGGGAAGACAAAAGTGTCTCCTAAGGCACAATTAGAACTACACAAAGGCAGATGACAGTGCCTTGAACTTGTGTCCTTGCTAATCAAGTGCACTCTAAGTGATATAATTGGCTGGCTGCAAATCAGAAAACAGTAGATAGTAGCTGCAAGGGTTTGTTGTTTTAATGGAAAAACACTGCAAAGATATTTCAAATGGTGCCACACTGTACAGTCTCCTTTTGAAGAGTTACTTTGTGAACATCTTGCAAGAGATAGCACACATTTCAGCTTTGAGTCAGAATACTGGGACAAACGCCAGGCTAGCCCAAACTGGTTTCATTACCTACATCACTTCCAGCAGATGTCTTAGCAGTGTAGATGCTGCTAAAATGCATGTAAAGAATGGGACGTGATTAGAATATAAATTAGTGAACAGGAAAATGGCCCATTCCATAAATATACACACAAAACTACATTAAAAAGATATGTCCAAAGAACATTACTAGGACTGCTAACTGTGTCACTAAACTGACAGCCCTCCTCTTTAAATTGACTTCAGTGTACCCTTCCAAAAATCTCCAATGCATCAGCTGCACTGTCTCCCCCACCTCCTTGGTGGCTTCCAAAAACTGAAGCTGATGGCATCGTTCATTACCTAACCACAGTTTCTGTAAGTTCCTTCTTCTGGTGCTTGCCCCACTCTCTGCCTTCCTCCTCCCACCTCTCTGCCCACTCGTGGACATCTCAGCCTCATGTTCCTTTCTTCTGTCCTGGTTTCTCCACTGATTCCTTCTTGTGGAAAACTCGGCACTCAGTACTTCTTCAGCACAAACTTGTTTAGCTTGTCCACCCTGGCAGAAGCTGAGGCAGCCAGCACACCCCATCCACTGAGGAAGGGCAAGCAGGTGAGGCTGGTCCTTCTGCCCCTGCTAGCCTCAGTGGCAGGCAGCATCTAACTAGGGACAGCCTTATGATGTTCTCCTGAAGGACCTAAGAGATCAGGTGTGTCTATTGCGGGCAGTATTTTCAGTCTTTTTAGAAGACATATGCAGACAAGCCTTTCAAGAAAAAAAATGGATGTTTTTTGAGCAGGCTGAAAAAAGAACCATTGATGACAAAATGTCACCTACAGTTGGCATTCACGCTGTTGAAGGTATAGGTGGTCAGATTTCATTTTTTGTAGTAGAGTGCAACCTCTTTTTCTGTGCCCTTTTTTCTTGAAATAACATAACTATTTGGCTATACTCCCCATCATCCATCGTCACTGGCATTCTACTACGAACTCACAGCACACCTGTACTACAGGATTAACTGCCATAGCTAGCAAAACAGGTGTCATTCTGGCCCATAAGAAAGGTGTATATGAACTGCTGAGAATAACTGTGAGGACCCAGATGTGCTTAAATTTAGCTGTAATCATTCCTCACCTCCAAAAGAAGTTCTTCTTTCAAGAACACTCTGGCAAAGGTCTATGGGGAAGCTCTGCAGTGGGAAAGATGTTCTCCTTCCCCACTGCCCTTACGGTGCCTTTGGTACCTCCCGGAGTGAGCAAGGCTGCTGCAGGTCGTCTGGTGAAGGAGCAGGACTGGCTCTGTAGATGGCTTCTTCTCAGTTATTTGACAGGTTGCCAACATTTCCCTAAGGAATCCAAGCAAAATAAATAGAAATTAAGTGCTATAAATGTATAATGGCACAGAGTTTTATCAAGTAAAGACAGGGTATTTTGTATAGCCAAAGAACCTTCTTCCTCCCAGATTTCAAAGTTCTCCTGTGAACAGAAGCAGTAGCAACATGCTTAAAAGAAGGTTATACGCATTTAAAGTGTAGGCTTAGGGAACTTTGCTATAGGAGTCACTTCTGGCTCCCACTAAGATTCTAAATATATCATTCTTTGTGTGTGGATTTTACATATGTTTTCGTTAAAAGAAAGGTCATACTGTGACTTTGTTGGATTTTTACATTTCTGGATGTAGTGGATTCCAGAGATGTAAATTCTTCTTTCAAAGTAGTACTGACTATCCCAATTTTTTTGCCTGAAGGATCAGCATCCATGGCTGTTTCCAGCTGATAGCTACAGATCAGTGCTGTTTGAACATCATTTGATCTACTGAGATGGTACTAAGTGAATACAGTTGATGGTTTTGTGGAGTTCTAGTTGTCTGCTCCAGTTGAAAGCTAGTTCTCTGCTTCACTGGAGATATAAGCTGAAACAGCTGATCAAGAATGAGATCTTATTTGAATAGTTAAACACTGTCTTCATCTGAGCATTAACTAATTTGCATGGCAAAATTCCAATTTACCATCTATCACTTAAATGACAGCTTGTGAAACAGTAGTTCAGCATTCTTCACTTGCAGTGTTAGATTTCTATTCAAATCGGGAGAGGAAACATATGTGGAGTGTGTGTGTTGGGGACAGGCACTGTAAAACACACACAGAACACATACTTAGCACCAAAAGCATTAGATATAAAATATAGAATATAAACATGGAAATTACTCTGTTCTGCTTAAAAAAAAACCCAACAAAACAAAAAAAAAACCAACAAACCAAACAAAAAAACCCCCACCTAACTGTTTGAATCAAACAGAAACAATAAGCAATGTGTTAAAATCTTCTCTTAATCTATAGGACCAGAGGCATTTGGAAAGTCTAAATTCATTTCCTTAAGCAAAATGGCAGCATCCCACTGAGTTGTTCCTTAGAAACTACAAATGTGCCACAAAAAAAAAAAAAAGAGATCCACTCATTTCCACGGAATGCAAAAAGAATGGTGCTTGTTGCTTGGTTTGGAGTAGCTTAAGCACCCAGTAACAAAGAAGTTATTCCGGGGTAAAACCCAGATTTAGATCTAATCCAAAATCTGTCATTACATGTTGGTCTGTGGATGTTACCCAGGTGTATAGGGCCCAGAAACTTGATGAGCTTTTTTATCTGAAAATGTTATCTGTTTGGGGAGTATCTGTATCCATTACAAAGTCAGCATGTTTTAAGTCTGTAAATTGACAGCTTAAAATAGGAGCAATTTTGGGAAGCGGGAGCAACTGCGACTGAAGCTCTGTTGCATTTGGACTATTAATGCAGAGCTGCTGGACGCTCCTTTGAGGCTCGCTCACAACCAGAAGGTTAATGCAGCCTGCTGTCTGCCAGCACAAGTTTAGAAAAAGACATATTTTTACTTCAGGGAGGTTTTAAATTGTTATTTTTGCTGTAGGGATAATCTAAATATATTGCTACTATGTTCCATTTCAAGGTTAAGCAATAAAAAAAAAAAAACAAAACCTTCTGAAACAAATACACATCCTCATCACTGTCCCAAGTACTTCTGCTCCCTCATACATCCCACGGTTCCCATGACATACCTCAGTTTTGTGCTATAAAGATGTTCATATTGCAGCACTGTTCTCGCTTTGTTTCAGACATTTTAAACTCAAGAAGATGCCTGCAGAAAATAATTAGGTTTCAGGACACATCCACTCTGCATCACTTGACCCCGAGGACAGGGAATCACCGGTCCTGGATGCAGTTGCCCATGCTGACGTGCCCAATCCACATCCCCAGTATAACCCTCTGGTACACTTTGTATACTAAGGTAGTATATCCTCTCTTTTGTATGCAAGTCACAATCACGTAACTCCCAAAAGCCCTTTTTCTTTTAGAAATAAATGCAGCCTTTCCCCAAAAGAGATCCTAAGCTTTAGAGCAAGACCTCTTTGGTTACTCTCGTAGATGATCCTTCAGCACTACCAGGTGCTCAGCATCCTGCAGGAGGCGAAAACAAAACCATCGAGTTTTTGGAAAAGTCAAACAAATTTGAAAACGCTGGCTCCCATTTCCACATAAGAAACCAGACAGCTGATTTCTATACCCCAGGGCCTGCTCTGCGAAGAACTGCAGGTTTCCTCCAGCACGCTCTGTGTGGCAGCCCCGCCATGTACTGCCGTGGTCACGGGAGTCTTTTCACTCCCAGACTTGCTCCTGGCCTGAGCACAGCGACCCGGTGGTTCTTGTCCAAGGATGACAGCTTAGCTGTGCGATGCTAAGCCAGCTCCTGATGCCTTGCAGCCCTCAGAGACGGTTAAGGAAGCTCCTCCTGCTGCTGCTTCTAGTTTGGTCTGGCCTGATGGTCTAGCATGGCATGCCACCCGTGGCTGCCAATAAAGTGCGCGCAATCACCAATCGTGGTCCTTGGAACCCTGCATCGTGTCGGGGGGGGGCAATGGAAACTGTGGGGTAAGGTGGCTCCTTCTTCTGGTCTTCAGCTCCCAGAGGGAGCCTGGACCTGGTCTTTAAACTCTCAAATGTTTTTTTTTGTTTTGTTTTGTTTTTTTTCAAAACAGTACTAGGTATAAATAACAGAGGATGGGTGCAATTGATGCCTTTAATTACGTTTCTTAAATGCCAGTGACATATACTGGTGAAATGGTGCTGTTTCTACTACCATACAGGAGTGCTGTAGAAACTTGTTGCCATGTTTATATGTGCTAAGGTAGCACTAATCTTTTTAAAAGGGGGTGAAATGGCTTTTTAGCCATTTTCATAAAGACTTAAATACATGATTTTATAAAACTCACCTCTGAACAAAAAACTAACCTAGAATTATGGATGCGTGTCACAAATTGAAGTTATGTTTTGCCAAACACCATGGGATGATCAACTTTTTCCCATTTCATACGTGAAACGCTGAATTTGGCATTGTATTTATTTTGATGTGTGAACCCTCCCCATCCTATTCACACAGGTAGATCATTAGGAGGAACTGTGCAAGTATCTCATGCCAGAACTACTGCAGTAGGAAAATTCTGCTCTCTGTGTGTGCATGCTGGAATGTGTCTGCATGCTGGAATGTGTCTGCTTCCAGTAAGACATATATTAAAAAAAATTAAAAACACGTGTGGGAAAAATCAGTTCTTAAAGTCTGTGGTCACATTTAGGTCTTTTCATTCTTGCAAGACACATTTGGAGAGGAAATTAAAAAAACAAAACCACATACACACAGATGAGGGAAAAATGAGTTTAGATGCAAACACATGATCCCTGAAAGAGCAGATGGAAAAACTGTACCATCCTTGTATATGCCTCTATGAATTAAACTATTACGTATGATTAAAAAAGTAATCACAAAAACACACAAAAAGTGTGCCCTGTTGAGATGCTCTTAATGCACCGGGAAGATGCTTGTGTTCTGTAGGCTGTTTGCTTACACAGAGAAACTGCTGGCTCTTCGGGCTTTTCCCAGAGGAGATGGGCATTTTGCCAGTGTTTCATTTTCAAGTGCCATTGTTCACCTAGGGCTTTAGCAAAAAAAGCTTTTGCTTATTTATTACTAATCCTAGCCTAAGTAATGATCATTTTTAATCCTTTTACATTTTAAAACAAATTTATCAGACAATGACACCAAACACAGTGTCCCCAAAAGCTCTGGCATTTATTTTTTCATTGAATAGGTAATGCTATAATTCACACACCCATGGAATTGCTTTATTAGTTCATGAAATCTGCTTCTGTGAGATTTCCGTTGAAAAAATATAAATCTCACTCAGGTTGTGAGGACCATTTTCAACATGCTTTCATTAGTTATAATCTTGAGAACACAGTAATAGAGAGGAACAGTGTTTATTGCTAACTTTATCCATCTCCTGTGAATCTTTGTAAAATGCTGGTGAATTCATATATTATATTATTCACACTTGAAATGTATTAGAATGAATTATTTTTTTAAATGAGCAATACAACTATTTTAGTAAAGTAGGGTAATATCACGTCTTCTTTATCTTCATGATTTTGTATAAATTCATGCTACAATCTTGACTGAAATCAATTTGAGAGACCCAATGTAATCCTTGTTCTCAACACCAGTGTAATTCAGTACAATTGTCTGTGCTTGGTCATGAGATGCTCAAAACCAAACAAGCATGGATGCCAGAGGTCATTTTACACATTCTAAACAACACCAATCCCTCCATTTTGATGATTAATGTTCTATTATTGATAAGTGATGCTGTGAATATCAGCTGGCTACTTCTGTAACTTTGCCAGCTTTGCACACAATGCTGCCAGTCTGTAATCTACACTACGAAAAAATTTACCTGTCATTTTTGATGTCAACAGAAAACATTTGCCAGGCAATTTGCAATACACACGTATGAAGAGTTGTTTGGACTTTTCAGAAGGGTTGGAATGAGAGAATTGTTGCAACAACTAATACCAGCAACAAATCCATCTAGTCTTCAACTTCAGCTATAGCAGCTCTCTAGAAAACAAATGGACAAGGAATCCCTCTACCTACTTATATAAAAAGTTTTAGCAGATTATTTAAATACTTCATGGAAAAGGAGATTTCCCTGTGAAATATCTACGTTTCTAAATAGCCGTGTCAGAGGAAAGAGTACCCTAGAGACTGTCAGTGCATTTTTGTGGTTCCAGTCTACATAGAAACCATAATCTCATGCTGGAAAAGAGAAAATGACAGTATGGTAAATCTATACTGAGATTTATTTTTTTTAATCTTTGCACCAGGGAGGAAGCTTACCTTTCAACATCCAACCAATGAAATTCAAAAGATTAAACATTTCCATAGCTTACAGAAATCGACACAAAAGCCACAGAATCAGGAAGGGGAAGCAGTGGGGGGAAAAAAGAAAGTTCTGGCACATGGGACAAAGAGAAGGTGATCCAAACAATTTCCTTGTTTCTAAACCCCTGACCTCCTCCCAGACCCCCCAAAAGCCAATAACTTCTTCCCCTCCATGTTTGACAGGCTTACCCTGGCTGCCTCTCTGCAAGCAGCAAGAGGAAAGGGAGAAGCTGCTTTGAGGTATTTCCACCATATCCAGCCTTACAGACAGAGGCAAAAGACACCAGAGAAATTGATGGGGACCTGCAGAAGCTGCTTGTTTCCAGGCAAACCACCAAGCACACCCAAAGCCCTGTAGGTTGCCCCCATAACACCCCCATTCCCTGAGCAGCCCTACTCATAGTCACAGTACTGTCAGGGATCTGACTGTCATGTGGTCACCAGCCAAAATAAAAGCTGTGCCCCAGCTGTGATGATTCTCAAAAAAATGTCAGGAGATGAGAACACCACCTTCAGCTGTACTTGAAATCACCTGGATTAAAATATGATCTTAATCTGCTCTCCTTTACAGTTTAACCAGTCGACTAAACCATAGTGGTAAGGTATATTATCTTTGTAAAAATTCACTTCCTTTTCAATTACATTTAATTTCCAGTTCATCTTTCCCTTATATTTATTCCACAAACAAGCTATTGTGTTATTAATGATTCAGAGTTCCTCAAATCCATATGTTTTATGGATTTTACGTCAAAGTAGACTCATAATAATTTAATGAGGAAAAAGAACAATATTTTACTGTACTCACATCTTACACTACCCAGCCAATAGGCCTGTAAGCAGTTCTAAATCTTTCTGTAAGAGCACCATGGAGATTATAAAAAAGAAATAGGCATTTCCAGCTTCCTTTGCCCTCCACCCTCAAAAGGATTGATGTTTTCCTGCAAGATCTTCTCAAAGAGTTAGTATATTCATAGCAAATTGTTAATTTCTCTCTAATGGTTATACACGTACATACAAGTGTAGAAAATCCTTTAACATTTTGTAACAAGCAGAAATCAGGTACACGATAAAACAGGCCTATCAGTCACTTTAGCAGTCAAGTGAATTTGATTCTACTCATTTTTCTGGAGACATCTAGTTTGCCATATGCATGCTCTGAGATTTAGCTATTCATGTAATAGAATGACATATTTAAAGTAGTGAATTTCACATTAGCAATGCAGATGGAGGAAAGAATGATCTTGGAAAATTAGAGGGTGGAAAGACTGGTGTTGGAGAGGAGTATGAGAGCTGGAAAGCCAAGACAAAGCAGAGAAAAGGGGCATTAGAGAGAAGGCAGAATAAGAAAAGCAGAAAGACATAAGTTAGAAAAAAGAAGGAAAAACTGAGATAGATAGAAGAAAAGACTGGAAGATGGAGTAAAGAATGGGAGGAAAAGCTAAAGTGAAAAGACAAAGATTAGCAGCTAATAGAAACATTAAAATGTTCAGATAGCAGCATTTCATTGGCAGTAATTAATAAGAAACGTGTTATTGTGCACAAAGTTGATGCTATTTTTTCACAGAATAACTTACTGGGGCCATTGTCCCCCCGCTCTTCCAGTTGTGCCAATCACTTGCTGGTAGATTAAGATACCGAAATGCCTGTTTATACCATTCAGTTTAAGCTCCATTATACACACACAGGGCACATGCACAGAAAAGTGCTTCAATGACTGCTTATGAGATAAGGAATTTGTATAAAGCAAAGGGTAACACTGGGGAGGGGGAGAGGATGGATAAGGGGAAAACCTCTGAGAAAAAAGGAGACATATTTAAGACACATCAGTCTTGAAATTAGAAGCTCATTAATTCTCAGCCTATTCTCAGTCTCTGTGGAGATTTACCATATGTGACAGCTACTCAGCCTTGGAGTCCGATTAGAACTGTTTTCCAACTACTAGTCTAAATTACCACCGGAAAGCCTCATAATTTTCAGCAAAGTTTGATGAACTGGTTACCCTTTAACAGTGATGTTTTGTGCAATAAATTGTAACTGGCCTGCTATTTTTCTCATTTCACTGCTGACAGATGAGCTCGATTATCATCCTAGATCCACCTTGCCCACGCTCATTTGGACAACAAAGATAGCAACTGAACTGAAAGAAAATTCCAGGAAAAGTAATTGAAGACAAATTAAAAATTTCAATAGATTTTCCTGGAAATTTGCCCACAAAGCATATTGTTTACATATCCACCTCCATCCAGAAGTTTGAAAACATATCCCAGGATGCCTACTGTTAATGTTTTAGCCCTACCCTGGCCAGGCTCCTCACAAAGCTCCCGGATGCTCTAGGCCAAGACCAATTTGTCAATGCCAGATTGTATGATGATTTATGACTGTAGCCGAGTGAGGATGCCGGCTACGTTCTGTCTTTCCCTAACTAGCTGTATTGAACTGAAGCCATTCCAAATCACCGGCTGGCTATGTGGATGCAGGCTTAGAGAGGCCGAAGTTGTTTTTTTGAATTTCCAGATATAATCAACATCAATAACTTTTGCAGTTGAAGGAAAATTTTTGGAAGAGAAAACGTGAAACCGTTCAAAGCTGCACCACACTTCAGTAAATATAACATGTCACAGAGGGAGCTAGACCTGCCTAGCAGATGAGAAAAACGTTCTCAAAGTTGAAATTTTATTTGGCCAAGTTTTTTCATGTCACACAAGGTACTAAAGGAAGGTACCCAAGATACCCCTGTAAAAGTGGCAACAGCTATATTAACACGTAATAGGATCAGGTCCTGTCTGGCAGTGAATTAATGCCTCTATCAAACTGTTTCGCTGAAGGAAACTTTAATTTGTTTTTCTGAATAAGAAATGTCTTTCTGGAGAACTGTGAAGATTGACAAACGTTCTATAAAAAGAAAAAGAAAATATAGATTCTTTTAGCAGCATTGGCCAATTGTTTTTGTAGGGTGTTTTTTTTCCCATTGCAGCCATCCAGGAGTGCTTTATCAGCAGGGTTATGCTGGTAATTGGCTACACCTCAAGTAAAATGAACTTGAGTCTATTGCAGGGGGGACTAGGAGGCAAAAAAAAAAGAAGAGGAACAGAGACAAAAAAATATGTTATTAGTGTTTCCTCAATATCACAGAATCCACTAGCAGGTCCAAGTTGTAATAATTTCATTTCAGAATAATAAAATCAATGCTGAAGAATGATGAAACAACAGCTACCATGGCTGCTTCAGGTGCTATGATACCATTATAGCACAATAGCCTTATTATTTGCTGTAGTTCTTCCTAGCATGTCTTGACCACCTGTGACAAGTGTTTCTGAATCTGCACACAGTCAAAACCTCAAATTAAATCTGACAAACATAGAAAGTGTTTTCAGCTAACTTGTCCTCCCTTTGCAGTTGCTCATTATGGAGTGACCTATTCTTTTTGTGTCCTACACGACTCACATCCCTGTAGATCGTGTTTATTGAAAGCTGATAGTTACAAGTGCTGACATTTGCCAGGTTTTATATAGCAGGGAATTAAAATAAGAAGAATCTGACAAACAAAGACATTGTAAATAAGATGAGAGACCCTTACTAAACCTGTACACTGTAAGAATGCAGAAGAAAATTAAGTTATTCTACTTTCAGAGTCTCTTTGTGGTGCTCAATTCCCTTTGTATGAGTGCTATTAGAAGTGCAAGCACATAACTGCAGATATAATGTCAAAGTCATTCACATTATAACAAGGTTTCAGATGCTCCATAATGAAGACATCGTCGGAGAGTGAAAATTATTGGCTCCCCTGTTGATGACTTTTACAAAAATCTTAAAAGTAGAAAGATTGCCAGCTGGATTAATCTTCCTGTACACAGTCATTTATGAAGCTTTGAAATTTTAACCATTGGCAACAATGGTATAGTTGAAAAAACTCCAAGAATATCAGTTCGATGACAAACAATGGTCTGCTAAATAGAGACATGCTGTCCTGACAGCTCTGCTATATGGTATGATATGTGCCAGCAAAAACAGAGAAGACATTTTGTAGCATCATAAAACTGCTTCCAAAATGAGCACCCTGCAGCTATTAGAAACTGCGTGAGAATCACCAAATGTCAGCCTCATGCTCAACAACATTCAATTTAATAAATGGATTTAAGAAAGTGAAGAGCATAAGATGCTTCAGAACACCCTTAAGACTACTATGATAATAGTGCTTGAGAAAAAAAAAAGCAACCGTTCACTATAAAAAAAAAAAAAGGGAGAATTTTGTGTCTCATTTTTGTTTCCTGGGACCAATTAAGAGCATTCTGTCATTATTATTGTCAGCACTAGGAACAGCATACAAACGATAATCAATTTACTGACACATCCTAATATTGATGGTCAGATCACTGAGGGCAGCCCCACATTGTTCTGGCAGTTAATGTTTTTTTCTGAAATGTACTTTTCAAAGACAGCTATTTACATTTAAATAAAAAAAAATAAAAATGGACAGTGGGGAAAAGGAGTATCTCTGTGTACCTGATGCACAATGTGCTACAGAACTGGCTGGAAAAAAAACAGAATTCTTTTTTTGTCCTGAAAATTGTTGTTGAAATACTGTATGTCTTCTTATTCTCCACTCCCTTTCCTTTTCTTCTCCTTGTCCTCAACTCCTGTGGCTGCTCCAGTTCCGAGTCTGACCGGTGAGGCAAGAGGTGCCAGGGATGTCAGCAGGCACAAAGACATCCCTGCACCAAACTTTTCCTGGTTTATGCCGAACAGAGCCCAAAGCAGAGGATACCTCAAGTGCTGAAGATACTGAGATGACCCGGCTTTTGCTAACGTGGGTTTTTTTTGCAACAGTGCTTCTACTTCTAGAAAGGCATGTAAAATTTACTTGTTCCACAGAAGTCCGTATATTGGTCCAAGCAGGAGTTTCTGATCAGAGCAACTCAGTTTCAAAGTGAATTTTCTTCACCCAGACAGCTCTACTGGGAATATTACAAAATGCCGTAACTTCGTGATCCAATTAATTGAAAAAAAAAGTAGTTGCACAAGTACTGAAAGGTTTTACCCTCAGCTAAAGTACAAGGGTACTTACCGGATCTCTGAGGTCTAGTACTTTTACCATTAGTTTCTAATTAACTAATTGACATGAGTTTCTATGAAAATCATGCCTCCTAAATCCCTCAGTGAAACCAGAAGCGTAACATAGCAGCAATCAAAATCTGAAATTGGTATCTGTTCTCTCTCATGGACAAGACAGTAAAGAATAAAAAAATACAGAAAGGGTTCTTCTTTGAATATTCTTAGTGATAAGTGCTGGTAAAAACACTTGGGGTTTGGGTAACTCCCAAAAGATCCAAAAGCACATATGGACTATGATAGAAGGACATTCAAAGCCCCATGCTCGTAAACAGGTTTTTAGGTACACAAACATTCACGTACAGAAAATGAGAATGTGTTTGACTGTCCCATGGCTGTACAGTACACACAATAGAAAGGCAGTCTTCTGATGGGCAAAATACTGCTACTACACCACAGAGATTACCCTGGAAACTCTAATACTTTATCTTGACTAAAGAAAAGACTAAAGCCTTACCACAGCTTTCATCAGACCCAGGATTTACTCTCAGGCTGTCACTATTTAGTGTTACTTACTGTTTCAGATGTTTTAAGCTACGTTCCTCTGCTGCTATTAATACATGCATATTGAGTCAGAGAATCGCATATGGCACAGTAGACATCGGTTGCAACACACAGCCTTGATCCTTCTGCAACTGATCATTCACCCCGAGTTTCTCAGGCTTGACGTACAGGGCCGAAACACTCAAATCGAGACTCATCAGTGGCTCTCCCTTACTTACAAATGCTCTGAAGGCACCCAATGACCTAGTTTAAATTTAAACCTCATATTTCACATAGATCAAACATAAAAGTGAACTTGTATACATCGCTAAGTGTGACGCATCTAAGACAGCTTTCTGGGTAAAGAAGTACAAAAATAGAAAAGCCTCACTGCGTGCCTAACAACAAGGTAGAAAATATGTAGATGAAGTGTATGCCTGATGGGAAAAAAAGAAGAGCAGAAAAAAGGGGTTGTGTTGGCTGAAGCTAGTTTGAAGCTTGTGACACCACAGTAAATGCAAAAGGTTTGTTTATCAGTAGCTGCAATTCACTGGGAGATATAGGGGACTAGGGAAGGAATGACAGAGAGAAATTTATTTTAAATACAAACTGGATTGGGTGCCTGTCATTTTAAGACTGGGAGAGGGGAGACAGGTATGCAGCAGCTCAGGAGAAGAAAGTGTTCCAGACAATTGGTGATTAATTGTGCTCTGCTATGCCACATCTCTTTCCATTAAACCTGAGATAGCCAAATCTCTTTCCTAATTGTTTTTGTGTTTCTTAGTCTTCTTTTTGTCTTGCATAGGAGTAGGCAATTTCTATGCCATCAATATCTCATTAAGGGGCCTGGGATGTGAAATGCCTTGTTTTGTTTTTAATTTTGTTTTCCAGGCTTTTTTGCTACATTTTATGACATGGTATTTTTTCTTTGCTTGTTGCAGTCCATTTATTCTCTGGCATTCCCTTTCTCCAGGTTATAGCTTTATTTGTTTCTTTGCCTGTTGGCACTCGAGATCTATGTAAATTATTGTTACATGGTTCGCCATCACTACCTATTGCTCTTCATTTCCCCTAATGACACTCTCATCTGAATGCTACTGCCTGCTCAGGTTGTCCATGTGTAGAAAACAACTTCAACTCATCTGTGAGGTCTTTTTTTTTTCCTCCCTTTCCAATTGCAGTTTGCCTCAGACTTGTATTCATGAGGTAAGGAATACAGCTGCATGTTTTCTGCCTCAGGCAAAATCCTGCTGCCACTAGTGCAAGTAGCAGCTTAGAGGAAAAAGGAAGGGCATTCACACAAATAGCTAATCAAAGGGTTTTTAATGATACTCATTAGGAAAGAAATTCATTAACAAGCCAGCACAAGAACATTCCCTGAAGGGAGAGTGATGTTATTGGTCACATCAAAGTTCCCACCTGACTAACACCTTTATTGCTGTTCATAGTAAGGCCAAGTTAGCAGCAAAATCAGTCGCATTCAGTTCCTGCTCAGGAAAAAGTCAGCAAAGCATGGTCATTGAAATTGGATCAATTCTATTTCACTAATAAGAATGGCTTTTCAGCTTTTCACAGGGATGTGTAGTTTAGCCGCCACCACTGATGCTTTTGAATTCCTACACTCCTACATTTCGTACCCTTCATTCTCTCTCCTCCCCTTTTACACTACTTTTATTTTGATAGCTCTGGCTGTGTCCAAATTGGTGGCCATGGCAGCGGTGCACTGTGCCCCAGCCCCATGGCACCGCAAACCTCACACAGATGGATGTCTGCGCCCCTTTTCGAGCAGAAGTCTGCAGAAGGCAACCTCATTGCAAGGTGCAGCGGGGAGCCATGTTACATTATCAGCAGATCATTCACCCGGACAAGGCACCGATCCAGGTACACCAGAGTTTACACCTACTACCTGCAGTCTCTGAGCATCAGAGGCATTTCCAACTTGCAGGCATATAACTGCCTTTTTTTATGCTCATACCATTACTTACCTATAAAAGAGACTCTGTATTTTTCTGCCAACTCATTCCTAGAGATTAGTATTGGTATGGCGGGATGCTCATTTGCTCTGTAAAAATTAGTTTTTTAAATAGACTGAACTAGAAATCTCACTTTTATTGCACTGGCCTGATACAGTAGAGCTCAGTTATTAGAACAAATTGGAGCAAGCCGCCTCCTGGTTGTTATACCCACATAATTGCTACAGGCTGATACATGAAACCATGCTTCACTCTTACGCTTAGAGGCAAGATCTCCATTTTGCAAGGACAGAGCAAGTTCTATTATGCGTTTTACTGCCAAAGGAGGTCAATTAAGTTTAATTGGTTCTAATTAGCACTTGCTCAAGCTGTTATATTCTTTACCTGCATCCGAGTGGCTCTCCAAGTGCTGCACAATGGATTCCTGCTTTTGAACACAAACGAGAATTACTAATGGCATCCTTGAAGGCAAAAGATGCACTGATCAGCATAAATGGGAAACAAATAGTACAAAATAGTAGCAGGCCTTTTTAGAAAAAAAAACACAAACATTTCATCCTCAGCTGGCTTTGATCAATTGAACTGAATGCAACTGTGCACCTTGTTGTTAAAAGTTGTAACATGGAAAGTACACAAGTGTATTTATTCTCTACCATAACTTCTTTACAGCTGAAAGATAAGTACCGCAGAATGNCATTTCAATCATAGCTAAAAGAAAATACCAAGAAAAGAAAAAAAAGAAAATCCCCAAACATGTACATCTGAAATGCTTTGTTCTCTCAGATTTTGAGGATTGTTTGAAAGGATTTGTACCTAAGTGGCAGGTTTGGTTTTTTGGTTTTTTTGTTTTTGTTTTTGTTTTAATTTTGCTGCAGAGAAAGGAGCAACCTCACTTGCCTAAATGTCAGCGTAAGCAATTTCAGTCATAGAATCATAGAATGGTTTAGGTTGGAAGTGACCTCAGGATGATGACCAGTCCTCAGGATGTGGTGAGAAGCTGACGTCGAACTCAGGATGGTCTACGACAGACAATGAGTTGCATGCGAGAGGAGGTGCTGCAATGCTCAGATGCGCTCTAGGAACCTATTTTCTGCTGGGGTCTTCCTTGATGTAGCTACACAGTTAAATAAAGGCAGGCTAGAGAGCAATCTAGTCCTCACACCAACACTATAGCTAGTGAGCAGCACATCCACATTCACAGCACACAGGCATGGCTCTACCTCTGGGTCCCATGAGATGTCTCTAAGTTGTACCTGTTATTTTTGGTGGAGGAGTGGCAGGGCAAGAGGCCAGTCTGAAACAGAAGCAGGGAACGAGCTAGAAACAGCAGAGCAGATGTTTGGGACCACTGCTCTACTGTGTTCCCTGGTCCCCTCTTAACTAATAGGGCATATATCCAGCCACTCAATGCACGCAGAGCATTACATGCCCCCCAGCACCACCACGCCTCTTCTTCTCTTGCACCCTGCCAGGCCAGGCACCCCAGATCCAGGGAACAGCAGCAGCACTAAGTACACAGAGATAGCAGGACAGCACTGAGACAAGAACTGGGGAGGGCGGTCTCTAAATGTGAGACTTGCCTGACTCAGTCATCCCAACGTGAACTGCCACAATGCCTAACTCATCGGAGAACTTCCCTGCCTTGAAAAACTCCATCCACAGTGAAGCACCCTGCCTCTAGAGATGTGACGGCTGACAAGGTGCCTAGCAAAGGGATCCACTGACACCCGCTGAGCCTGAAGCCATGTGTGCTTCCCAGCTGGAGACTGCTGGGGTGCGAGCAACCAGGGCTGGGGGCTCGTACACCCTGAGCATACTCCAGTCCCATCAGCTTGGCTTAACCACACATTTAAAATAAAGTGCCATATTTAGTGTCCCGAGGATCTAGCCCTCCTATGGACTTTTGGTACTTTATTTTTGTATGGAAAACAAAAGCAATGAAGCTTATATGTATTATCAACTATTCAGAATTACATGTGAAACTGTAGTGGACTTGGCTGATTCTAAGGTAGTGTATGTGTTCCTTTCCTTAGTATTACTCTTTCCCATTTTTTCTGCTACTTGAATGTACCTCCTAAACGAATTGTCCATTGCCCACATGGTTTTCAAAAATCATTTATTTTTAGCTAATGTGTTCCGGATAGCTGGAACACAAAACGTGTTAAAAAATAAAAATGATATTAAAAAATCTTCCCCTCAGCAAACAAGTTCCTCCCAATCTTTACAAAAGAAGGCCGGCTTTTTTCCTTCTAGTTCCCCTGCTAAATTTTCACAAGGCCATTAATCATAAAATAATCCAAACTGTGTGAATCGTAGAAAAGTCGAAGGAACTGCCTGTATTTTTATTTTTTAAAAAAAAAGTTCCTGCCAGAATCTCCCCCAACCCAACTACCTTTCCTCTGTCAGTTGTGAGGACTCTTTCTCTGCCTTAGTGCACATCTTTTCTCCTGGCTGGCAATGTGTGGGCTGAGGTAAGCATAAACCAGCATATCATCATTTCAAACAGTCATGTCTACCTTTTGCACTGGTACATAGTTAAATCAATATACTTAAAACACTCCCTGCTCCTTTTCTCTTGTACTTTTCCCAATGAATGGTGTTGTTTCAGGTGATAACCCAAAGTTATTCAAAAGGTTTACTGACTTGGATAAGGACTTGAGAAATAATAACTAACAAAAAAGAAATGTCTGTTGTTTGCATCACTGAAATGGCTGCCCGTACAGCAATACACCACTGAAGCACATGTAACAATTTATTATTTGGTCCTTCAGCCCTCCTGCATTTAAAACTGAACGTATATTCAATTCAATGATTGAGAAAAATTGACCTAGCATCTATCTGTATGTTCTGGGAATATTCTGTACTGGATTGGCAGTATCTCCACCAGTACAAAACCCCAAGTCCAGGGGTTCAGACCCACTGAAGTCAGGTTTTACAGGACCACTACTCTATGGGCTTTAAACAAAGTAAGCTGTGCACTTGCGGTCCTTACTGTACATTGAGATAGTATGTCTACAAATGGAGGATGTATCACTAGAATAGCTGTATCAGCGTAATTACATTGGTACAACTATTCCCAATACAGACAGGACCTGAAACAGAAAACCCTATGACAGGCAATGCTTACCACTGGCCCATTTATTAAAAAGCTCTCAGCTAAGTTCAAAAACCAGTGTACAAAATGTTCCTTGTTACCTGTAAGTGGACAGTGATGATTATAGCTCAGTCTATGTTATTATTGCCTGATTTTCCCAGTTTGGGTTTTCACATATTGACTCCTTACTCAAAGTCTTTTAACGTAGATTTGAAATGTGAATATGTTTTATTTTTTCCCCAGTAAATATACAATACACACTTCAACAGTACTATTAACCAACTTTTTATGCCAATTAAACTTTGCTGCACTAACAATACCAATGAAACACATTAAGAGGTCATACTTTTTCGTGAACAAACTGTAGCCAATAAACAGTTTTTTAAAAAAACAAATTAAAAAACAATTCTAAGTGCTGCCACAACATCCCTTTTCTTTAAACACATTATTCACAATAAATGTTTTCAATTTT
The DNA here is from genome assembly GCA_013398815.1 of Ibidorhyncha struthersii. Taxonomy (NCBI): domain Eukaryota; kingdom Metazoa; phylum Chordata; class Aves; order Charadriiformes; family Charadriidae; genus Ibidorhyncha; species Ibidorhyncha struthersii. The sequence goes on from VZSZ01001816.1 coordinate 187,178, forward strand.
TTTTAAAAAAAGAAGAATACTTCTTTTAAAATAGTAAATTAAATGGCATTTTAAAAAATATGTACTGTGGTTCATTGGAAGTACACTGTATAGAAAAGAGAGAGAGAAAAAAAAAGAAGAGACATCACCTGTAAGATAATGGAGACACTTTGCGATACACAACAACATCTTATGTAATATTGTAAGCAAATTATTAATGAACAAAAATTTACAGAAGCAGATGGACAAGTTAGTGAATATCATGGTACTGCACAGCTTTAATACTGACACACACTTACTTTCCAGTGGAAGAGATAAAACACGTATTTGAAAGTAATTGGGATGGCTTTATCAAAGTCTAATGATACTGAATTTTGAATAGAATATAGTGAGTAAGGTGTTCCACCAAAGTTCAGCACAAGCTTTCGAATTAAAAGGGAAAAAGAAAAATCTACTGGTGACAGAGTTAAACATTTTCCAGAGAATTAAATTGGAATTGTACTCTGAATAGTCTTCTCTTCATATGATAACACCAAAATAAAAAAAAAGTACATAGGTAAATATGATGCCTTCTTTATCTTGCTTGAACATTTTTGCACATTTTAAAGTAAAGGTTTTAACTATAATGGTTTAACAAGCAGGAAATTACATATATTCATTGGTTGCATATAAAAGTAAATGCATACTTTTTTTTCTCAACTTTTTTGGTTTGTAACCTGCTAAATAACAATCTTGACCTTAAGGAAGTTAACTAGCATTTTTTTTTAATATTCAATAGTGCTGAGTTATAGTTGATGGCTGTAGTGTTTTATCTTATCATGGAACAAGTTAATGAAATGAAAAGCAACACATATTTAGCATTGTAATTTACTTTTCTAAAATTCTGCCGTTACTAAAAGTGTTCGTAATACTGGTGAGCTCCAAGGCAATATATAAAACAACATAGACTGGTTATACAAAAAGGGTATTCAAATGGAAACTTGTGTTCATGGTCAGATAACTAACAGAAATAAGCCGTAGGATGCAATATTTAAATTAAGCATCAAATGAGTGGGCTATCCACATACGATATTCTAAGAAAAGTCTGACAATTTACTCCTTGAGATTTGAGAGGTACAGAAGATTTGGATCAAGTCATGAAAACTAATGAAGAGACAGGATGCTGTCATTAATGTCCACTTACAGAGTTTGGTTTATTCAAAAAGTGTATAAACATGCGTTATTTTACCCATCATAGTAGGGTTTGAAGTCACTCACTAAAACACAGGTGAAATTTGCTTATATCCAACTTTTTGGATGTATCGTATTGCCAGAAACGTACTTAATGCAAACCGAAAATAATTTGACCTCTGCTTTCCTTCTAAACGCTAAACATTTTACTACAAATTTAGTGGATCCAGCTTCAGCTCTTGCAGACTTCAGGTAAAAGAACACAAAGGTTTGTTTAGACTGCATCAGAACAATTAACGTCATGAATTTCAGTGGTGCAGCTCTATCCTCTATTGTACTGTACATGTATAGGAAAGATGAAATAAGATACTCTGACATTTAAATTTTTTGGAAGCATGAATATGTCTTCATAATAAATTGCATCCTTAACTACTTACTAGGTATTCCTTGAGTTTATATTGTTTGTTTCTCCTGGGAAATCTTTGTCTTATATTTTGGGTTGGAGAAATTAATGTTAATAATTCTTTTAAAACTGCAATATAAAAACAGCTTTAGTGAAACACCTTAAGTTCTTTTGTTTCTAGCAAGGTTTGTTTTTCTTCCCCTTTACTTAGTGGCATGGGATGGCTAAAAACAGATACTAAGGGCATCGTTCTAGTGAAAGGGTCTAGGCCATCTCATGCTATCTCTAATTTTCATATTCACTCTTTAATCTCACAATTCCAACTTCTGACCCCTTCTTAAATAGGAAGAGCAACTACGTTGCTTGCTTTTAAAAGATTTAAATCTGTCTCTAATGTCTTCACTGACATCAGTTTTGCCTGTCACTTTCTCATTTCTACACCCGAATGGAAAACCATCTAACATACTCCTTTACATCCAGCATTATCCAAAGTAGCTTACAGTACGTAAACCTTCTTCACACATTCAGTCTCTTTTTTTCTTCATGTCATGAGGAGTAGAGTTTTGTGCTTATCACCAAATAAAATTGCAGTGCAAACTTTAAACATAAAAGTTACACAATTAAAAGTTAATATATGGCACCACAGCCTATTAATTCACATATAGTACAACAGACCAATAAAAACAGACATGAATATGAACATAGCTAAAAAGAAGGTGAGCTTGCATAGCAATGCAACAAAAGAAATTATATACAGAAGGAAATCCTTTTCATCCTGGAGGGTGATTTTTTTTCTTTCTTTTCTATATACTCCTGACAAGGGGTAGTTTAAGGTGGATGGTGTATTAAAGAGAAGAACACAAGTAAAGTATCTGTGGGATATGTGTGGCTGTGTGTCTTTACATTGCATTTACAGTTCTTTTAATAGTACATAAATAAAGAAAATGTTCATTGCACTGTTTAGTGTCATCACTTCCATGAGTTCAGACCTGATGGTCCATCAGAGCAGCTTGCAATGTGTCTTCTCAACTACTCTATAGAGAGAAACAGAGAGAAAGAGGTTGTAATAAGGAGAAAAAATAACAAACAAAGCCTATGGCAAGATCACTGCAGCACAGGATGAATATTCAATAGGTTGGGAGAAGAGCGTTAATTGCTTCTACACTGAAAAGCGATGGATGCTAAAGTTCAGCACTTACCAACACCATATCTGAGATAGCACATTTCAGGGTTTGTGGATCACCATTAGCTCTCTTAGAAGCTACTGGGCAGTAACTATTGGGAGGTATTGAGGGTCTGACTGCAGCAAATAGGAAGCAGACGTGCCAATGGCTACATTGCTTTTACTGTGAAACGTACCAGCATGCCTGAGCTAGCAGGGGGGTTGAGTTCAACAACTTCAAAAAGTTCAACTTCAAACAACAGAGTCAAAACTTTTGGCATCTAGTACTACCATCACGTACACAGCATTAACATGGTTTTATACAAGGTTTAACAGATATTGAGTAATAAAAGAAAAAAGTTTGGAAGATAATTCCCCTTGCCTGGTAAGTTGAGGAAAGAGTTGGGATACACAACTGAAAAACTGGGCTACCTAGTCGAAAAAAGAGGACTTCCAATCTAAGGCCAAAAAGAGCAGAATACTGCTCATCGAGCAACTGAAAGTTAAGCAGAAGCCTAACTTGCTTCTGCTTCATTACAAGCTTGTCACCATACCCAAAAAATTCAGTACCCTTCTCATTCACTCCTCTGTGAGAAACTGTCAATGGCCTTTCCAAGACAAGCACACTACACTTTGCTAAGAAAATTCAAAATTACCAGAATTTCTTTTCAATTTTCATAGTGTTTCACTAGTATTACACACTGGAAGATGTACTGTGTAGGTAACTTTGGCATGGCTTACACAGATTTGACCTGGTCCAAACCAAAGAACAGAATTTAATTTGTTTGCCATCACAGGCAAAACACCTCAGAAGGCAAAAAGATCTCGATAAAATTTAAGATGAATGTCACACTCAACTTCCTCCTCTCTTCACAACAGATTTAGAATTTTTCTCTTTTTTTCTATTTGAGATTTTGAACTGTAGCTAGAGATAAACTTACATAATTCACCAGTAAACTGTCCTTGACTGTTTGATCCCACATAGCCTATATCAAGAAGGTCACTGGCATTGCGTTGGTGACCTCCTCGCAAGACTTCACCTTTTCTAGGTCCGGTTGATCCTTTAGAAGAAGCTGTTCCTGAAGAGCTGTGGCCACCAGGGGATGGGAAGTTGGGTTTACTATATGGTACGAGTGCCTCTTCTAGAAAAGCAAAACAAAACAAAGCAAAATAAATACCAAATAAATTCCTATAGAAAGGAATAAACTAGCTGTTATTGCATGCACATCATATTCATTCCTGCCCTCAGATGTCTGTCTTTTGTCTTGCTTTACAGCATGGCAATTTTACCTAAGAAAATACACAACTCAGTGTTGTATCCCACAGAAAAAGAAAACAACATGAATTTAATCTTGCTTTCACGTACACTCATAAGTTAGTTTGCATTAATTATGAAAAGTATAGATTAATTATGAAGTAATAGATAATGAATCATACATACGTTAATAAAAATAGATGCACATACAATTCCAAAGCAAAGCAGCTATGATTAGATTTTTGCTGCAAGCCTACATGAATGTGCTTTTTCCTTTTCTTTCGCTTAAATTATGGCAACGTAACCTCAATCAATTTAGATAAAGAACTACAATATCAGTTAATTTAATTAGCTTCCAGCAGCTCAGTAATTTCTAACGATGTATAGTACACTGAAGATTTTTTTAACTGGTTGTGAATTACATTGGAAAATATTGTATTATACATAATGTTAGTAGTCGTAATATTTGGGGTGAGCAAATCTTCCTGCAGCCTGTTTCGTGTTCCATTATGAGCAAAAGGCTTACTTTTGCTCACTTGGCCTCTTCCATTGTGAAGACCTGAAATAATGAACTGCTTGCTAGAGCAGGAGTAATCCCCAATAAAGCATAGGACTGCATGTCTTCATACAGCATGAAGTAAAACAAGACATCACATCTGATTAGAGTTTTCGGGAGATATTGTTGTAATAATCCTAGCCTAAGAAGCAAAACAGCGGCACTGATTTATCACTGAAATAGAAGCACTACTTTATTTCTTTGTGGTGTATGATCCACTTTTGCTGTCTCAGAAGCTGAAGAAAGAGACCTTGCTAAATATAGTTGATTCACGAAAGAATATGAGTATATATGCTTAACCTTAAACACAGGAATTGCCCCTTCTGAAATCAGTGGGATATCTCCTGCTTGAATCTTACAGTTTTAAAAGTGAATCTGGGCTGAAAGTTGTTTGGGTTTGGTTTTTTATTTATTTTGCTTTTCCCATTGTCCTCACTCTTAAACAATCCGATGAGGAGAAACAGACTTACTTTGACAGAGGGCAGGAACACAAGAAGGAAAAGTAGGTGGGGATGGTTGGAAAGAAAGAGGAGATAAAAGTGCTTTTATTCACAATCTTGAATCCTTTGCAAAGGCTGCAGCAGAGGCACAATTAACTTTCGGAAATGCTAAATGAGAACCAATTTGTGGAAAAAATCCAGGACTTCATTCTTTGTGCCTACTGCCACAAGTGAGTAGGACACTGGAATTCCCCATGTGATCTGCTATTGAACAGAACCCATTTGTAAGGTAAATCTGTTGCAGAAGAGGGCAGGCAGCTGACTTCTTTCTCTGCCAAAGTATCTCCCTCTGGTCCTGCCCGAGGGACCAGAATATTTGCGCTGCAGGACGTAAGGGCATTATCAGTGTTTTGTGCTATGACCGTGTGCTGTCCTTGCTGAAATATAAAGAAATGCTTAAAAGACATAGTAAAATGGCATTTAACAGCCATAGCCTCCTAAATTATGTTACCTGTTCTTTATATATCAAGCCCTAACAATAGAATCAGATGCAAACCTGGTTTCCAAAGGCTGGCTAAAATATGGAACAGCGTGCATTAAGGCAGCAATAAAGCAAGCAGCATAAATCAGTTTAGCAGAAAGCTGGATACATTTTTAAAGGATGGAAAGAAAAGTCACTAGCATTGCAAAAGAGTTTGAAGATGACATATATGGTCAATTGATTTGTTTTTCTAGTTTGTGGACTCAGGATAAGGCCTCCTTCGGGTTCAATGAAATATTGAGAAAAAACGACCATGAATAAATATAAAGTGCATTATCATTATAGAGCATATGGTGTGTTAAATTATCTGTGGTGCCCTCAGAAATAAATGCAATCCATAAAATAAGCAATTGTGACATAAAATAAAGGCTAAGTTTTCCACAACATTCTAGCACATGGAAGGTAGTTGTCTCAAGTCCTTAGAATGGGCACACACTTATTAAACACTCAAAACAGTGCCCCATGCCCCAGGCCTGCAAAGAATATGGGGAGGTTTTCCTGATGCCTTTCTCTTTGAAATACTGAGCCTTTAATTTGAAGATACAATTCTAGCCCCTGTGAAATCAGGATATATGTGTGTAATGATGTTTCTATACCCCATAAGATAACCAAAAGGCTTTTAATATTATCAAAAGTATTGTAACTTCATCTAGCGCTACTTTCTTTACAGGGGTAGCTGAGAATGTCATATTTGATGTGCTGTAACTGCCGTTCCACAATGAAGCCATTGGCAGGGACTCAGTGATCTTGTTTATACTGAAAGCAACCAGTGGAAACATGGTTCCCAGAATTAGGTATTTTTATTCTGTTCAACTTCAAACCAAAGGTCTTGCTTTCAAAATTTCACTCACAGCTTGGTAATGTCCGAATGAAGCCCCCTAAGCTGCAAAATAGCTATTTTCTGGAAGCTGATAGCTAATAATAACTTCTTTTGGAAACATATTGAAACCTGGATAGAATAGATTTCCAGAGATCTTTGTCATTAATGAATGAAAAGGGAAGAAACACAATTAATACTATTTAAACCCCCAAATTTAGTAATATAAACAAGCATCACACACAAGAGTAGCCTTTTTTAAATCTACTAGAGAAAAGAATAGAGAGCAAGCAAGCTGTCATGCAAGAAGCTGGGATGAGAAGACAGACAGACAGATATGAAGCTCTGGCCCACCTTGTGAACAAACTTTATGAACCACTCCCAGCAGGGTAAAACTCTAATATCTCCTAGAGGAATTCTTTGTCACACATAAAGGATATGCAATTGCTCTGACCATCCTGATTTTGACAAGAACAAGCTACCTCTAGCCCTAAATTCAATGTTCGTGTAGGGCACCGGAACTGTCAAGATCAAGTTGTTTTTATTTAAAGACAGATAAATGCAAGTCCTGTAGGATGGGTATTTTACTACTCTATACCCTCCGTATCGCAGAATAACCGACAACTTCTACTTTTACACTTATGAGGCAGAAGAAAAGGAAGGGAGTTCTGGCTAACCAGGTGAGAAAAGCATCCTTAATTATAATTTACAAAGAAATGAGATGTATAAAGTATGTTTGAGCTGTTTTCTGTGTGTTTGTACATCTTGTACATTGTAATTAAAATGGCCATTTCACCAAGTAGCATGAATTTTACACACTAAACTGCAACTTCACATCATCATTTCACAACATGAACCACTACTCACTTGTTTATGCAGCTGAAAGATTATGGGGTTTTAATAGTACCATTATTGCTATATTCTAAAATATGGATTGTATTTAAAATACTTGCATTTTAAATATGAATAGCAATATTTCCTGGGATGACTTTATTCAGTAAATCCTGGCCCCATGACAGGTTTGCCTGCATACTACTATTTTTTTTTTAGAATGTCATTGATATTAGTGTGCTAGATTAAGGAGCATTAATAGCAGAATGAAATCAAGAAAAAGATGGATAATATGAGTACCTCTAGTGTTACTGTGGGAGCTACATACGTACTGGAAGAAACAGTGTAGCCCTCCAGAAAGCTCCACATACAGTATATATATATATATATTTTTTTAATCTTCTTAATTGTCCTCTTGTAGCACTCTAATCAGCACTGGGATAACATGTGATTCGTGGGTTAAAGAAGGTCCCCTAGGTAAGGTGACCTGAAACAAAGCAGTTTTCACTTCAGATCAGGCTGAGAGAAGGTATCTGCTAATACTGTAGAACTACAACTCCAGCTCAACATCGCCTCCTGCACACATTTTTACAGACTTGAAATCCATTTAGGTGATAAAGTCAGCACTCAGCCATGAGCAGGTCCCATATAAAGGCGAAAACCTATGCTGTCATCTTGCTGGGCCTGAGATGCATGTTACTTTGTCACACCCTGGAATAAGGAGAAGACAGTGTTTTAAATACAGCTGGAAGGAATGTTAGTAGCTCAGAAGGATCAGCCTCCTTGCAGACATGCAAAAACAACTGCTGCCAATTTAGAAGCAGGCGGAAAGAACTAGAAAATATGGCCCTATATGCATAAATACATACATCTAACAGAAAATACTCTAAAAATCTGTTTCTCCTTCCCTGCCTGCCTGAAACTGCTCCTGGTTTTTTCCACCGCTACAGCTGACAACATTATTAATTGCCAGAACACTGTAAAGAATGCACCGAGTCAGGTGCTAATGAGATTTCATTGTTGCAGGAGGGAAAATACTTGGATGACAAGCTCTCGTTTCACTTTGCCCTTCCTTATTTTCCAGCCTGAGCCTCACCAGTGCTGGCACGGAGGGGCGTGAGGCGATCCTAGCCTCCTGCCAGACGCAGAAACCCTCAGCTGAGAAGTGGCAAGAAGCCGTTTGCGTTGCCTCGGCTGGTGCAGCACACACACACCTGATCCGAAGGCTTGTTTGTGTTGGGCTTTCCTGAAATCTTCTTGGCGGTCTGCAGAGCTTATCCACTCCTGGGTTTGCCGCTGCCACTCTAGTGACGTCCTAGCTTGCCGGTCCAGGGAGCTCTTTGTTTCATCTATGTTCGGCGCATGCTGCCTCTCAAGAGAGCTTCCTTTCCTCTCTGCTGAGCCTCCGCGCTGGCCGGGGACTATTTGCTGCCTTAAACCCTGACCAGGGGGTGGGTCGGGTGGTGGTGGAAGATCTAAAAAATGTGAATAAGATTTAGATGAACTAATTTTTTAATTGAAACAGAAGGTCTATTTGATGCTGAAAAGAAAAGTCCCCTGCAAATGGCATGAATCACTTCATTTGCTAATTTGAAAAGGAGGAAATTTCATGTTAATCAGAAACGTGTTTTTCCCTTCCGCTAGTTTTTTGCTTAGGTTACTGTGCTGTTAGCTCTTTCTAACTTCCATAAGAATCAATAGACTCTGAGCCCTGACTTACTTGCATTTCTAAGCATGGGATTTATTTTCTGTGGGGTATATTCCATTTGGCTCTTTCAGTAACAGCAAGCAATTAAGAAAGGCTATAAAAAACTGATCTGTTCCAGTTGAAAGAGCAACTTCCCCCCATCATATTGGGGCTTGCTTCACCATCCCTCATTTTGGGCTTCACTTTCAGATTGAAGCTTAAACTCAAAATCTGGATACACAAATTTATCAAAATGCATAAAATTCCACAAAATTTGGGGGGGGAATTATTCGCAATGCCTATTGTCATTGCAAAAGCACCAACACATCAGTGAAACATGCATGGTTAAACAAAACCACCAAACAACGGGTCAGCTTTTTATCCAAGCACTATTTGAAAGTCAGCCAAGAGTTAGAGTCTTCACAGACAGGAGGATGTCCACTCTTAAGTTTAGCAGTCTTGTAAACACAACCAATCAAAATACAATGTCAGCAGAACGCTGAAAGACACTTGCCTGGTCTCTAACAACTCCTGCCCTTTTCAAGTTTTTCACTTGGACTACTAAGATGCTTGTAGGGTTGAAGATCAAGCTTCTAATCACATTTGAGGATGGAAAAGTACATTGTGTTTATTAGTCCTTGACCCAAGATAATTACAGAATCTGGATAGTTATAATTCTAAATATAATATTTTCATGTAAACCGTATGATAAACTTACAATAGTCCAGAAAAGCCTCAAATTATTTAAAAAAAATCAGAAAAAGGAAACACCTTTAGTATTGTAATGAAAACTCTCACATATCAGGTGCCCATTTTATACGTAGAATACTTGTTGATATTGCTGGTTTTGGCAATGCATAGTCCAAATAAATCTGTGCAGCCCCACCAACTTCACTAAACCTATGTCAGTTTACACTAGATACAGGTCTGTCCTGCTTTCTAGTCTTTTGTATCTTACAGTGTTGCGAAGGTTTATCAAGGAATTGAACTTGTCTCAATAACAGACATGGAAAAGTAAACCTTGCTCTGCCTGCAGGAAAGCCTGATGTTTATAACTCTAGTGAAACTAAAATTCACTTTATAAATTGGTGAGGAGGCCTTTGGAAAGAATTTATTTTGAACTCTAATCTGGCTTTAGATAATGCTACACAGACTTCTTTTTCACATCCTTGCTATTAGAGCTGATACTTGTACCTCATATATGGGACAGAAATACTTCCCAAGTTGCTGAGATGTCATTTCAGTCAGCAGTGTCTCTTACCGATAAATGAGGACGTGTGGGTTATTTGTGTCTACAAGGGAAAGAAGTTGTAGCTGATGTTGCTCCCGTACCTTTGTTCATAGCTGAAGTGCTATACCCCAGATTAAGAGATCTATCTTCTGGCTAGAACAGCCTTATAATAATCTGTCAGTGAGCTTGGTGTATGCTTTATGTTCAGCACTAATTTATTTGAGAAATTTTTAGTTATGAATATAGATGTGACCTTTTATGACAATGACTATACTTGAGTTACTGTAGGTGGAAGTGGGAGGGTATGGGAGCTTGCCAATGTTAAAATTGCTTTATAGTGTTGGCTTCCAAAATGGCATTTCTTATAATTGATTTTATTGCGATCATAACCAGTTAATGTACAGAACCACAACACTGGCATCTGCTTATGTAACCTGAAATAGAGATTACTGAAGTTGTGATTTATAAGCACTTTATGGAGATGCATTGAATCCAATAAACATAGTCATAACATGACATCCGACAATGCAATTTTCCAAGATATTTACTGTTCAATATAAACAAAAATTTTAAGTAGCATCAAAAAAAAAGTTACAATTATTGTAGTATTAAACATCTTAACATACAGTACCCTTCTTCAGAAATTGACAACTAATAGTTGTTATTAATTAGATACTGAAATCAAAAGGTTTGTACTTAAACCTTGCTGCATGTTCTAGAGCTAGCTGCGACTCCTGGAATTACTGTAGAATTATGCTGCTGATCTACTGTTAACCTGATTCTTGCTTTTATCCATCTGCAAAATGTGCATAATAATCTTCTGATGCATAGAAGTGAAATGAAAAACCATATTTGTAAAGTTCTTTGGGTATTTCAGACCTGTGGATGAGTTGACAGGAAAAATAAAATTTATCTTCTGATGAAGCTTCACGCAATTCTAGATGAATTACATGTACTATGGAATTAATGCAAGTTGGCTCCAGCCTGAGTGCAGACCTACCGAATTGTGTTAAATATGTCTGAGAAGATCTATAAGAATGGTTACTAATTCCAGCCAACCATCACTCGACTAAACCATTTGCTTTTTCACCTTCTTATTCAGATTGACTGTCACAGTAACACCTACCTTTCCTTTTTAATAAAAGAAGCTGGAAAAAAGCTTCATTTGGGAATGTGGCTTTTTATTTGCTCTACAACTTAATTTCTCTAGTGCAAACCTTCTTCCTAAGGTAAATAACTAAATATGCTCTATTATCTTGCCTGGGTATATATAAAGACCCAAGTATTTGGCATCACAAGTTTCCTCCTCTAATGGCACAGAGAACAGCCTTGCCTCTCCTCTCCTCTCCCTTCCCAGGCAAACATGTCCATATGAGACTGTGCATGTGTCTCCACACACACTTGCGAGTATGCACATACAGGATGGATGACGGTTGGCATTTCAGCTGCTAGTAAAGGGGTAACAGAGATCAGAGGAGATAGTAGTCTTATTCCCTAGCAGGCAGATTTATTACCAGATAGAGGCAAGCCAACTCACTCCAATGTGTCAATCACTTCGAGAAGTTTTGAATTGAGAAATTTAGGGATTTCAGCAGGATTTTCAGTGAGGATACCCAGAGGGTTGTCAGTGATTATCACTGTGCTTCCATCTAAATGACGTTTGTCTTCCAGGTGCCAGGTAAAACATCTGAAAATCCACATTGAGCTAGTAACTTACTAGGCCAGTGGGCCATCATCCAGACTACCACTTGCAGCCTCTAATGGCAGTATTATCAAACCTGCAAGGCAATTTATAAGTGCACTGGTGGGGATGTGACAGTCTTATTGATTTAGTAATGGAGGGACTGAGATTGAGAAGCTGTAGGACATCAGAGTACCTCATAATAGGCAGATGGATGTTCGGCCTGGGATTACTCCAGCCCTCCTTTAGAAGGCAGAGCATTGGCCAAATGATTCAGGTACCAGTCAAGCTTTGGCACAGCCTTTCATTATTAACTGGAAAAAGCAGCAAGTTGCAGCACCAACAAGTATAAGGACATCCCTTTCTACCTGTGTCAGTCATTTCTTTTCCTAGGGGTGATAATTACTGAGACACTTAATAAGCTTCTGAACCACTTTCTAGTATCAGAAGGTAAGCAACTTCTCTACAGTGATCTACATCAGCAAAAGTTGATTTGTAATACATGATAACAAGTCAGTGGCAAAGCTAATACAAATCATAAGTTCCAGTTCTCCTTTTTAACCCCCAACCATATTTCTATTCTGACTCCTCTTTGTTTTTTTTTTAAAATCATGCTCAACTAAGGAAGAGTTTTTGATGCCAGATTTACCATGACACCACCTATATACCAGATTCCACTGTTTTGTAATTTGTGCATACTTTGTTCCCAAGAAAAAAAAAAATAATCCTTGAGCACTAGAGCTAAAAAACTCATATTTGTTCCTTATGGTGGTCTGTGAGATCAGAATGAAGGGTTTTCATCATCTGAGGTATTCATAAGGTATTCTTCCTCTGTGGATTTGCTGGTGCCTCCATGGCCTTTTAGAATGGGGAATTAAAAAAAAAACAAAAAACAAAAAAAAAAAAAACAAAAGAGTTGTACAGGAAGATAAATTTGAAGATTCAACCTAGAGCCAGTCTCTAGAGGATTATGACCTGCAAGTGAAGAAAATTAAGAAGCAGGCTTTTAGGGGATTTGTGTGGATTGCTGTCAAAAGTAAGCATGAAGTTGTCTGCTTGTATGCTTACATAGTCTGGGATCTGTGTGCTATGTGTTAAATATTACAGTTTCTTAGGTCTTCTGTACCATCTGACATGGTTACAGTTAACAAAGTGGAAGTGCTCAGGATGTGTACTGGAAAGGGCAGAGAAAGGCTGGACCTCACTTGGTCAAGGAAAATTTTAAATGACAGATATCTAGTATGTGATGAGACTTAAACACAGGATGCTAGGACTCATCCAGCTTGGGAATTGGAAGACGACAGACAAACCATCTATGTTCTCATATGATGAATCCAAGAGGAAGCAGTTGTAAGGAAATGGATTAGACACATCTCAAAACCAGAAGAAAAATGTATAGTTATGCTTCCAACTGAAATCAAGACAGCACAGGATTGGCCTGGATTAGGGCTCAGAATTGCTGGATCTATGCCAGATTCTCCTACTTGCTTTTTCTAACTGTAGCTTAAGCATGGTGGCATTATCTCTCTTTGTAAAGTCCATTGCCATATTCCACACAAAGCATCCAGTTACCATTTTTAATTTCTGTACACCAGAGGTTCCTATATTCAGTTTGTTTACATACACACAGGTGGCAGCAGCAATCTTTAGCTTCCTTAATTGACAAATGTTCTTTTGCAAATTTAGCCATGACTCAGACTTGCTGTCTTTAATGACTCAGATTCAGTAAGAGTTGAAGTGGAAAACTGTACAATTTGTGTTTGTTTGTTCCTGTGGTAAGAGAGGATAGGAAAGGATCCTCTATTACTCCAGGATATTATAAATTTTTGGAACATGTAGTAAGCATTTTAACTAGGTTTATAACAGACAAATATTAAGTTAACAGTGTCCAGAAACTGTTATGGTTACTGCTTGTGTCTGAGAGGTGGACCATTGAAGGAAACGGTGTATCTTTGGTATTCTGACTCAAATCCATGAAAGAAACTCCAGTAAGTTTAGTATTTTATACAGAATAAATAAAAGAGAATAGGAGAGTCCTCTTCATAAAAAAAAATCTTTAAATCTTATCTCTTTCACTAATTTAAACAATACCAGGTTTTATGATGAAGTGACTCCCCGAGGAGTCACGCTTCCATCTGTCTCATGACCTGAACTGGATTCCTATTCATCTGCTGGTACCCACATTATTGTTAAACATTTTTATAGCAATAGTACTGAAAAGCGGAAGGATGAAGGTACCACTATGCTGAGTGCAGTACAAACTCCCATGTACACAGAATTTGTGGACCAAAAGGCTCATAGTTTGGGGTGAGAAGATATGCCACACAGAAAGGTTGACTTAACACATGCACAGAGAGAGTATTGCCAGCGCCACAAGCGACACCTGCAATTTCCAGTTACTATTCTCATATTTAATAGATCTGTGTAGCAGGGAGGCCTCTGGAATATATCCAGAAGGGGAGGGCATTAATGTTTAAACAATTCAGATCCATATGAGTGGAGTCTAAGCTACTTTAAGCTGTTTCCCCAAATAATATGGTAGCGAGGATGAGCCATAGAGCATGAGATGTGAAGCTGATGAAGACTTTCATTTCTGGAATCTGTTCTCCGCCTTTGTGATCTGACAAACAAGGAATTTGTCAAAACATACTACAAAATTGTATCTGTACACCTGATAATGTGACTGAGAGGAGAGCTCTGGTGGTTTTAGTGGCCACAGTCCACTTTGCAAGCTGTTAATATACTTTATACATGTACCTAGAGTAATAAATAGCACATTATAAATAAACCAAACTAAATACACTCCCTATCAAATCTATTTATCTAGAATAAGGAGGATCTTTATGCTAAAATCTAAAGTCATTTTTTTTTATTTTTACACCTTCCCTGGAGTATTTTGCTGGAAGATTTGTCAAGGCATACTTGAGATTAGGAGACAGACTCACTGGCATCACACCCACGCCCGTGGTCCAGATAGTGTTATGAGAGCCACTGGACAGTGTAGCTCTCACAATTGTCCTACTTTGAACACTGACAGAGAGGTCAGCATGAGGAAAGGGATCACGTCTCCATCTGCATGGCATTACGGATATCCTTAGTGTTCCTTTAATGCTGTTTTTCCCTTTGCCTGCTTCTCCCCGCTGATCATTTCAACACCTACAAGGGCCAGCCCAGAGATCAGAAAAAATGAGGAGGAGGTAGCCAGTGAGCCACCTTCCTATCCAGTTCTCCTCAAAGAGTAATAGGTAGCAATTGTGTCTTTTCCCAAACTCAGGAGAAGGCAGACAAAGATAATGGGAGACTGAGCTGATCTTAGTCATTAGAAGAATAGAACAGACATGCCTGAAATTTCCAGATGTGAAGCAGTGGTCAGAGAGAAGTGGAGATGTCAAAGACGGAAACAAAGTCACTGAGGTCAGTGGATGTCACGAATGACGTGAGGCAGAATCATGAGAAAAGCACGGCACGTATTGCTACAGCTGTTGGGTGGCTGTCAAAAACAGCATAAACCAAACATAGCATTGTGGGATGGGCTCTACGCTTCTACTTCATGGCATACTGTTACTGCTGGTGGTGATTACTTTAATTTAATGTAAAATTAGCCATAGGTCATTTCTTAATGTGAACCCCTGTGCAACACAGTCATTTTGGGGTAAGATTTATATCGAGATCTGAGAAAACCTATGAGATGCTAACATGTTCAGAGCTGAAGTGAAGTAAGGCTCCTTGAAGAGTCACTTAACCGAGCTCCACACTGCTAGCATTGCAATATTGCTCACGTGACAACCTGGGGACCCCACTTCACCAAGCAAATAAGTCAGTGTAACGTATACTCCTTAAAAGATTGCTTTACGTTCTCCCACTCGGCACATCTGCTTGTTGCAGGTTTTCATCAGGGACTTCACCACAGCACTTACCGTCTGTTATTCCCTCCCTACGATGAGGCAAGGGAGGTTGGTCCAACCGTCCTCCCTTGTGTTTTTTAGTGGGCCTTGGCCTCTGACTCTGATTGACAGCTGCGCTGGTGTTGCTGTCAGTAGAAAAAGGACTGCTCGGCCGAGGTCTCTGAGAGGAAGGGTATGCTTTGCCTAAAAAAAAGAGAAACCAGATGAAAAATTGTTATTGCCTTGAAATGGGCTGTTCTATTAATGTCTGTTCCAAAACATTAAATCTGGTCTAATTCTCAGAGGCAAGCAAGTGTCCCCTCGAGGTACCCACTGATGACAACTGCTTTAAGACACACCACAACAAGCGAAGTGAGAAAATTGGCACTCTTTTGTTTTTAACTTTTGTAATTAAAATCATTCCATCTGTTGTGATAAAACTACTGTATGCCATGTAACTCCTACCTGCTCTGTGTGCTGAACAGATGTGTCATAACAACTCCTCAGCCTTGAGCAGGGAAGGAAAACAGTTCTGCAATCATATCAAATTTATCTCCTTCTGCCTTCCACCTTCATGTTTGCCGAACCAGATTCTCATTTTAGGGGCTCCCATATGCACTGTATGTCTGGAGTAACTCCAGTGAGATAAACATAACTGATTTTGCAAGCAATGTAGCAGTGTATGTTTGTATACTTAAGGGCTCTCTTTTCTCAAGAAATAAAAATGGGGGTATATTTAAATGCTAAAATTTACCTGTTAATTTTCAGTATTTTTATATGTTAAAAAAATAATGTATTCTGACATATAGTATAAAAAAGTATAGTATAAAAAATAACGTATTCTGTATACGTATAGACTAATCAAGCTACATGTTTTCTCTTAAAAAAAAAATCTTTGACGCTGTTCTATGGAGCAGATCATTAAAAGTGTTACGGCAGGAACTGCAGGAGCACAGTTCATTTACTACATTCACTTCCTCTTATTTTGATATTTTTATTCAGTTAACTAAGCTTATTGTTTAATAATAACTGATGAAAACTAAAGATCACCGTCTTTTACTTTCTTTTATTCATCTGTATGTCACTCTTGCCAAGTATCTTAGGGATGTTAACACTTCAATTTGTTTAGAACTTGTACTTAAAATTCTTTCTTGTTTTAATTCTATTTGCAGCAGAAGATCTATAAGCCAGTCAGAACTTCTGCTCTTTCAGTGCTACTGTAGGCCCAAATGGTGTAAGAGTTAATGGAAAGTGGCAAAATGGCTGCTTGTTATTTTTTCTGGTCAACTGACCCCAAGCTAGTAAGGAGCTTTTTTATCTTCTGGTTAACTTAGAACAGGGTCTGCTCTGCTGTGAGTGATGTTTTCTAGCACTACCTTTCAACAGATGAGCTTAGTTCCAACATGCCATCACATACAATGTGATCTAGATAAGCCTAATCAGGAGTAACATGCTGCCCACCACACTGTTGAAATATTCTTAGTGCAAAGAGGGCAAAGTGAAAAAAAAAGTAGCCATAATCTCTCTAACATGGTGTTTCACATTAATACATACATGTTAGAATAACATCTCAGTATTTGACTTCAGAGATTTCCTGACTGTCTCAGGCCTGATCTTCTACCTTCTGACTGATGTGCACTCTGAGGAGGACACTGCTCTCCGGCAGGCTTGTCTCCCAGCTGCATCTCACTGCCAGCTGTTGGAGGTTACCACATCGGAACCCCTCATGTGGACATTCCCTAACTCTCCTCTACCAAAATAAGCCCAATTAAACTTAAATGGCATGAAAAGTATGCCTTTGCTAACCTGGCTTATTTTAACTGAAATGGGTTACAGAACGCCCACCCAAGCAGCTAATTCTGGAGCCAGGAGAAAGTAGTAATAAGCATTTGGTGGAAGGCTGGAAACATTAACCTCTATAGCTGGCACAGCTGCAGCCAGACAAAGACAAGTGATCAAGTCCTTGTTTCATAGATAAGGATAAAACAGCAGATGAACACAGACAAAATATTAAAATGTCATTAAAAAAATAAAAAAAACCCAAACCACTAATGCAAAGAAATTCAGATATGAGCCTGAAATTCCATCCTAGCTCAAGGTATATTGCACAGATGTTTTGCAAAAATAAACTCGCAACATGCAAGTGCATCTAGTGAGTGAGGACAAAGATTCTTCACACTTATTCTCTAAAGAAATGTGATTATTCATTCAGAATGTTGGTTTGAAAAAGAAATAGACACCAAACATTCTCTCTTTCATCCCTCCATGAAAATGAGGGAAAATAAATAGCACTGACCTAAATCAGACATGGGGCAAACAAAAATGATGTGCAGGCTCCCAAAACACATTTTTCAATGCACCTAATAATTGATTACAGCATCTTGTATTTGTATGCAGCCCGGCCAGCAAGAACTGCTGAGCAGTGTCAGAGTCTCGGTAGTAGATTTAGTGTGTGCAAGTGGAGACAAGGATGAATCCGCTAACCCTTGATTTAATTTCCCAAGGGTCTTAAAAAGGAAAACTGTCTGAACTTCATGGCAAATCACATGATGGCTTCTGGAAACTGAAATCAAAGTGTCTGGCAGGAGAGACACCTTGTGCCTGGATTTACCAGTGCCTCTTATGCTTGGCAATCAAACACTCCCACATGAGGCTATCAAGTTGGCTTTCTCCTTTCCTATCAGTGAGAATATTTCACAGCTGTTCTGATGGGGTGAAAATAACTGTCCAGACTGCAAAGGAGTAAAGAGTCAGGACCTTCAGACTCCCTCCAGAGCAATGAACAGAAATAACACTGTTGCTTCTCTGCTACAAGACACCATTTTGGATGGTGCGGGGTTTGCTGTGCTACAGCAGGTCCGTAATAGACATGTCTGACTGATCACACTACCCTGGGAGGTATCATGCCGTAATGAAACTGTGGGAAGCACTGGGGAGTTATTACCATTTGCTGAGGTTTTTGTGAGGAAAAGAGGGGAGGGCTGTTTGTTTACATGTGGGTTTTATTTTGTTTCCATTTTGCCTGCTGGATCGTTAAGAGAGTAAGAAGGTAATAATCATAGTCTCTACCACAACTGCTGGATACTTTGTTTTACTCTAAACTCTAATAGTCTGGCATGACCTAATTAAGCAAGGGAAATATAACTGACAAAAGGGTTCTCATCCTTTCCTTGTATTATCCATTTACATAGCTACAATAAGAAATTATATTTATTTAAAAGTGTTTATGTATTTGTGTGTCCATTTACTTTTGTTATGTGTGTGTTTGTGGTGGAAAGTCTACTATCTGCCTGATACAAGCAATGTTATCTTTGGGTGAATCTTTGCATTAGCTCTTACTGAGGCCAAGAACAACAAAAAAAAGGTTGAAAAGGATTTGCTCCTGTCATTCAAGATTGTTGAAGAGACTCTTCAAGCAAAACAATACATTTTAAATTATAATTCGGCCAAATGTGCCCACAGTAGACGAGTGAATGTCTACAGAAGTTTTTCTTTTGTTCTTTCAAATGATGAGACAGATTTACTCAGTCAATACTCCACTAGTGTAAGAAGCAAGTGAGGGTTTTAACAACTTTTAACGGTGAAATAACTATCTTCTAAGGATGATCATGTCTGACCAAAGTCAATGGCAAAAGTCCCAGTGATTTGAGAAAAGCTGCATCTGTTCACCCTGTAGTTTGTTGGTGACAGGACTCTGCCATTGATTCTTTTCTTCATTCTTAAGGTTCCTAAACGGCAATGTTTACCATAAAGTCATTGCATGCAGAAAGCGTGCAGTTTTCAGCCCTAACATGTGGAGACATTTCTCAAAATGCACACATTTTACTGAAGGATAGACTTCATACCAGACTAATAGTAAAAAATTTTAAGTGATAGGAACATTATGAGACCTGTGGGCAGGAATCAGCTGAGAAAGCAGAACAAATATATGACCCAAGTTCATACTTTTCTATTAGATCTGTGGGTTTAAATAATTAGTTATTATTTTTGCTATTTTGAAAAGACTAAGTAAATGCAAATACACTCTTTTTTTCCCCCAAATATTTAAAAAATATTTTTACTTATCCTTTTTTTGTTAGAAATAAAACATATGGAGTTTAAAAATATGAACCAAATTATATTTATTTTTCATTAATTTTAGAAGATTGTCTGTTTTCAAAAGCAATAGTCACTTTACCTTTGTTACATTTAACTTGGCAGATTCAGCTGGCATAATTAAAATTAAATTTTATCAAAATATATTAACTTATTGAATTAAGTATTTTTTAAATCAGCTATTAATAAGGCTTTTAAACAGTTTTTATTGTCAACAATAAAAGCACACCAATTCACCCCATGCTTAGAAGACTTCACAGAAAAATACACTTTTGCAAAAAGAGATGCAACAGAAGAGCAGGGATGGAGATAATAGTTTAAACGTGGTGTTCATCACTGGAAATGTGAATGATTGTAAGGAGATTTTGAAAAAAATGAAATCATCAAAGACTGCATGGCAGAATTAGTGATCTCTTCACAGAAATATTAAACAGAAAGTATGTCAGTAAATCTATAGCAGAGTCAGCACAGAGGGAAACTGCAGCAGATTGAAGGTGTAGATTAAAAGCTTGTGCTATTCACTACTTCAAATCACTACAAATGAAACACAATTCAAGGTTTCATTTAAAATATACTGATAAAAATATCTCCATCCACCTTATTCCATGCATGTTAGACAAGTGTGAGACGCAGGTTCACTGAAAAGAAAAGGAGAATAGGCAGAGACACCCTTCATGCAGAAAGCATCAACTTTGAGTCTACAAACCTGTTCTTGTCAGGCTGGTTCCATCCAGCCTAAAACCAGCTTTATCTGCTGCTGCAACCAGTGCTTGTGCAAAACTGCCGCTGGTAAAGATCGAGTCATCTGAGGAGCTACCTACACTAGATCTATGACTAGAAAAGTTACGGTCCTCATCAGACGCAGAACCCCATCCATTTACCATTGAACCTAAAAACAAATGTAGGGGTCTAGTGAGTTGTGCACATTTGATATTTTTTGATCATCTAAAGCTTAAAGACCCACTTAATATGCCTTTTCTCCACAGGAAACACAACATTCAATTGACAGAGCTTGGTACAAAAGAGCAGTATTCATCTAAAGCTTAAAGACCCACATAACATGTCCTTTCACAACAGGAAACACAAAGTTTATCTGACAGAGGTTGGTATAAAAGAGCACGATCAAAGCTAATTGGGATCTCATTCATAGCTTGCTCCATGTTGCTTTGATCCTGTAAACAAAATGATACATATTATCTACAAATGTGAAGGCTCCATAATAAATTCTTTCGAAAGTTAATAGATTTTCCCTGGGATTGAAATGAATGTGTTTTTTTTTTTTTTCCACTTGAGTTATTATAAATCAATATTTAGTTTGATATATGCAAAAAGAAGTCTTAATTTAGGACAGCCGTATCTCATTAGATATGGCTGAAGTCAGGCATGGGCTTCAAGAGCTATCCTGAACAAGACTGGCATTATGTCATTTTCTCAATCAAAACCTTAAAATAGATGAGCAATTTTAATGGCCTGAAGAAAGCTGACCTAAAGTATTTCATTCTACTGGACTAAATTACTTTTTTAAAAGGTTAGAAATAATGAACATTCAAAAGCAGAGCAAATATATACTCAAATTTAATACTGAGTCAGTCACTAAGCCAATGCTGGCCTCATGGCACCTTCTAGCTATGGATTACCACCACTGCAGGAGAGGAAAGTGATAATATCATAAAAATACAGTCAGAAAACCAGATACCAGGAAAAGCACAGGAAAGAAATATAGAAATCTTGACATAACTAAAACATAAAGAGCAAAACTGTGAAGGAAGGATTCATCTTCTTTACTCTTTTCATATTTTCTTTTATTTTTTCTGATGCATGAAGCATCAATCAGCTACCCAATGTGGCAGTACAATATATTTTCAAAAGCTATCCTTCAGTTCAGATTTTTTTCAAAGTACCAAAATTCTGTTTCTTTTGTGGCACAGATGGAGCTGATGGTGTTCTGTACTTCTAAAAATCATGGGTAAATGTCACAGGGTAATTCTACACTCTGCAGTGGAGCAGGAGGCAAAGGAAACTCAGCTAGCACCAAGTACCTAGCTTTGCTCCAGGAACAGGGCAGCCACGCTAATTAGTTACCAAGTCCAGCTGAGGTGCAGAGCTACCAGACCCTTTTTGGGACCTGAGCTGCTGCATGACATTGCGTGGTGCTGTGTAGGCATACCGTAATGTTCTGAGATAGCACAGACACCTATCTTAAAATACCTGAAATCTGCTTTTTAAAAACAGGGTCATGCAAATGTTGGGAAAAAAAGCCCAGTGAACCCATGAGAATCTGCAGAGAACTGGTTTTCAGAGATACGAGACACATGTGGGGAGATACATCATGGCCCTCACTTAACTATTCAGTTAGCACAGCTCAATTCATGTAAATGTAAGCCGGATATGTAGCAGTGTAAGTCATGTTCTTCAAAGCCTTTTTTAAATCCATGTCCAAGAAAGTATTATTGTGTTTAAAATTGTTAACTAGTAAATCAATAATGACCTCCTTATTGGTACCAAATTGATAAGCTAATTAACTAACTGGTGTCAAATAAAAATAAGTCATAAGTACAATAAATGAATACTGAAACTTAGTCAGCAGCATGCTGCACCACAAAGCCCAAGAACAATAGATTATTTTGTGATGCTGCAGTGACCAAACCTTTTAATGTCAGCAAAGTGGCAGGCTATAATAACAAAAGTCCATGCACTCCTAAGATACAAGAAAAGAAACCGAAGAGGTCTATGGAGGTCTGACAGGCAGAAAGTGTGTTAAGTGCAACAGAGAGTGACAGAGTTTGATTCTGCTTGCCAACAGCACACATAAAATTGTTATTTTCCAAACTGAGTCGACCTGATGCAGACAGATGTAAGGAAGCCTAGATAACAGCAAGGGAAGGCTAAACCTGAATTTCCTCTGAGAAGACCGTTTCTGAACTAACAATCAAAGTGCGATAGGACATCATAGAGACTGGAGAGTAAAAAGGCTCAGCAACAGTTATTGATGATATATGAAAAGAGATACTACAGATAAAACACTTCATGAAGATGTAAGAAAATGAAATGCTATAGCTGAGGACATTTTCAATCATGTATTGACATATTCTGCAAAATATGCAAGCACAAGCTGAAATATAAAAATATAACTAGACCTACAGGTATCAAAGGATGACACTCGGGTACTAAAAATTTAACATGTATCTTGTTAGTTTCAGGGCCCAAGGGTTTTGTATGATAAATTCTACTCTCTACACAGAGACATGTGAAAACATATACTGGTACAGAATAAGTATGGTTTTCAGTATCACAGGCACAAGACTATGGGTGTTTTAAAAGAACTTGGGTTTGAATTTCCACTCGCTCACGTTGCTCTGTCTGTTTGCTAACCAGTCGCTCAGCTGTTACACAACATATAATACACATGGTATCTTGGATGGGATGCTTTCAGGGTATGTCTAGGAACAGTTGCTATTTTTCATCTACTCTCTGAAGGGTTGGATGGAAGTTCATCCAGTCCAAAAAAATAAACCACGTTCTAAGTATGAAATACACTAAAAATCTGCAAAAGCCCATAATACTCTCTGCAATGTGTGTGCACACACCTATCGTTCTATACACTCATAGACATTCCAGGTTTTCCTAAAAATAGCTAAAATGTAATTATCAGTAGAGTTGTTATCAGACTGCCAATTTTTCAGGCTAACCCTACAGGAAAGCCCTGTTCTGGAACTCCTCTGCACTCCCATGGACAGCAAGCATTAGTGGGAACAGTGCACTCTGCCCATGGATTGCTTCCCTTTCCCCTCTCCTCCAGCAGCTGTGTTAGGAGGCACATCCTGTCAGGCTGAAGCATAGCTCAGTTCTTGTAGGGACATGAGCTTTACTGGGATGTCAACACAGTCTACAATTAAAGCAAACAATGACCCCACCTGGAGTACTGCATCCAACTCTGGGGCCCCCAACATAAGAAGGACATGGACCTGTTGGAACAAGTCCAGAGGAGGGCCACAAAGGTGATCAGAGGGCTGGAGAACCTCTCCTACGAAGACAGGCCGAGAGAGTTGGGGTTCTGCAGCCTGGAGAAGAGAAGGGTCCGGGGAGACCTTACTGTGTCCTTTCAATATGGAAAGAAGGCTTATAAGAAAGACCGAGAAAGACTTTTTACCAAGACCTGTGGTGACAGGACAAGGGGCAATAGTTTTAAACTAAAAGAGGGTAGGTTTAGACTGGATATAAGGAAAATATTTTCTGCAGCGAGGGTGATGAGACACTGGAACAGGTTGCCCAGAGAAGTTGTGCATGCTCCATCACTGAAAGTGTTCAGAGTGAGGTTGGACGGGGCTCTGAGCAACCTGATCTAGTGAAAGTTGTCCCTGTCCATGGCAGGGGGGTTGGATTAGATGATCTTTAAAAGTCCCTTCCAACTCAAACCTCTATGATTCCATGATTCTATGATACTTCTGGTTGCTGGAAGCAGAGGCAAAACTCTTTATAACTGCTGAAGTCAGCAAGCTACCATGAGGCATACACAGCACCCACAGCCGTATGTGGCCAGGTAGCTAAAGGTGAAGCCTCTACACTATTTCTACTGGTTCCTGAGCTACTCAGTTTCCCTGCACAAACAATTTTTTCCCCACCAAAGCATGCAGCAGTAAAACTCCAGCTTGCTTTGTCCTTCAGAGGTGTGGACATTGCCCAGTAGGCACGGGAGTGCTGGAGCCCAGCCTGGGCACCTCAGGCCACTACACAGCTGCATTAACTTAGCACACATGGTCACTGCTTGTTTAAAGGCATCCACTGGCCTCCTGTTTTCCAAATCAGACATACATTTGTTTCTCTCTGAATAAAGGCAGAACAAGAGATGCTGATGTCCCTTTCAGATCAACTATGCATTTTGAAATGGAATGAAACAGGCTTTTAGTGTCTCCTTTACATGCAGCTCACTATGTGTTTTCCAAGAGCACATCTGAGTTTTTACGCTTTCTGGCAACTGTAAATTCTACTCTTGCTGACAGCAGCAGTAAATGCTTTATGCAGAACAAAATCAACTCTGTGAAAAGTTGAACTCTGTTTTCTTGCTCCATAAAATATCTCTTGATGCTAATGCAAACAGAAAGCTTTGCTCTCAGAGAAAGGTGAGGGGAATAGAGGTGCTAGCTTCTTGTAGACTTCATGCTACTGTTTTAGTGGTATTTTGCAGGCAATAAAAATGCTATTTTTCTTTGTAAAGCGTACTCTTGCTTTACTTTAAAAAAAAACCCAATGCACTTGTGAAGGAAAAGCTGCTTACAACCCTAACGTTTTTGAAAATTCCATTAGACACTTTTCTGTACATACCAAACTCTATGTACATGCTTAAAGTTAACAAATGATGTCACTAAGACTTGTATGTGTATGCTTATGTGCTTTCCTTCACAAGACCATTAAGCACGTGCTAATATTAAGCCACTGCTTCTCTGCAAGTTTTTTGATGGAACAAGCGCAGACTGCTTAGGATGAAGTCGCTGGGGACTGATGCTACTTCAGCTGAAATCAGTTACAGAATTCCTTTAGCCTTTGTACAGAATAAAGACATTATGTTCTTTCGGATTTATCTTTTCAGATAATCTGACTACTGTCACGATTACAAAGAAAGAATGTCCACTGATTTTGGTGGAAGTGATGGAATGAAAGGGGCAATAGTCATCAGACCATTAATATAAAAAATAATAATAGAACGGGCGAATGCAGAATATAAATATGATCACACTTTAAAAATTAGACCTGGTCTTATACTTTACATTATACTTCAACATAAATGCCAAATATTTAAATGTATACACCTGAAATAAACCCTTAAGTTTTTAAAAAAGGAGATAAAAATCAAACATAAGTATTTGGCACTTCACAAATCCAACCATAATTAACGCCCTACATAAATATTTAATGAAAAATGAATTTATGTCACTTAGCCAAATTTATTTGTGTTTGCATTTTCAATCTTTCTAGATTTTTTGGTTTCCATATTGCTGAAAGGCACAAAAATTTCTCAAATTTATTCAAGCTGTTAGAAAAGAAATGCAGACAGAACATTAAGTAGTTGCTCAAATGTTGCTGAGCAGTAAAATACTATGATAAAGTGGCATCTTGCTGTGTCTCTATTACTTCTTCAGCACTAAAATTAATTTATGATCAGTCATCAATTCATTTACATGTCGTTTTATGCTAAATCCATCGTTGCTGATGAATGCATATCCCTAGATCCATTAAGCTAGAGTAAAGTCTGTGCTTTATAATATGACCCTGCTAATTGTTGCATTACCATTTTTATGAGATACAAAAAGTAGCAGTTTCTTATTTTCTGAGCACACATTTAATCCATGAAACACATTCTTCCTATTAAACGCAATCTGTCTAACTGCTTATAAAACAGAATCTTTTGCAATAGGTATCCCTAAACAAATCAATATAAATACTGAACTCTGCCATGGTAAAATATGGCTCATCAAGATGATTTTGTGTAATTTTCAAGAATTATTCCATTTGTGCCCAGACACAATGAATGAACAATTTTTACCATACAGACAGTGATCAGTGATTCTTTTAATCAAGACTAAAACATGCCAAATAAGGGATTTTCTTCCTTGCTGAGCTATACAACCCATGGAGATCTTTATAATTTCAGGTCAATATAATTCTATTGAAAACAAAAAAAATTATCTGTTTGCAGTGTCACTGTTTACAAGAATATCTTTCTACTTATATCAGTTTGTGTCAGTTAGGTAGAAAAGGGCTTGTTGTCATTTCCATGGTAGTTAATGGGTTTATCTCTTCCCTCAGTCGAAATGCACCTGGACAGAAGATATAAAAGCTCTCACTACTGGCTTCATTGGTGGTGCTGGGGGTGGAGAAGATAAGGGAGGGGCAAAACCAACCCCCAAACCATAATACTTTGGTCTGACAAAACCTAGTGTTGTCGTTAGTGATTTCAGTGAGAAGCAAATTAATTTCCTATAGTCGTCATGTCCAATTAATTAAATCTATTAAAGTAGAATAATATAACAGACTCTTTGTGACTATTCATGCCGTAACTTTGTACAGCAATTCATTATAAAGGCAAACATTAAACTTAAGCAAAAGAAAAAACATATTTCAATGCGTCTCTGAAAGCAAAAATAACCCTAAATAGTTGTGAATTAAAAGACAAGTCAGCAGAAGTTTTACAGCTGCTTTTCAGTTTTCTTCTTGTATTTTTTTTTTTTTTAACTCAGAATCAGTAACTAAATATCCTAACAAACCATGCTGGGAATGACGAAAAACTTTGGCTTTAATTTCATATTCCATCCAACAAACATTCAAACCTAAACTTCTCTCCATGAGTTTTTTTTTCAGTATGTGGAAAATATTAAGATATAGTTACTGTGCACTCCTCCTTCCTTTTCCCTTTATTATACATGTCAACATTATGTCTCTGCCACCTGCAAAGAGAAAAGCTTAATAGCGCAGATTAAATCTTTGTCTGAATCTTCAGTTAGCTGTAACTAAAACCGAAGGGCCTGGAAGACAACACGACTTTTAAACATTTTAAAGGAGCAACATTGTTGTTTCAGAGGAATTTAGCAGTCAGAGCTCAGCTCACACGGCACCAGTTTTTCCCCTCAGAGAATCACATTTGGCATTGGATGAAAACCTCGGTCTCAGTTCAGCCATAAAGAACAAAGTACCATTTCACTCCGAGAGTGGGCATCTTCAAGTCATTGCTGAGGCATGCTAACAGTACAGGTGAGGAAACTTGCCCTGCTCACCGTACAGCAACTCTGTTTGGAGGAAGCCTGGACCGAGGGATGTCAATTTGGATTTCTCGCAAACACCGAACTCTTGAACTCTCTGAACAGTGCATACTTCAAAAAGAACAGAAATATTGTTTCACCTGGGTCAGCTGTTCTCATTTGCCTCCATTTTTGATATAACGTTTAAAGAAGTAAAAATGTGCTATATTAATTCTTAGGAAAACGCTGGTTTCAGTCATGACAAGCCCTGTGAAAAGAAGTAGCTTATATATTCTCAGTGCAAGAAAGAACAATTTGGTTGCTCTACAGTTTTCTGAAAGCAATCAAATTAGAGAATGAGAAACAGCTTGGAAACAATGAATGTAATTTTTTATATACCCTCCTTAACACCAGTATACGTAGCCTGGAAGAGTTAACAGTAATAGATAAACAAAAATTAAAATTCTCTTTTGAAACAATTCACCCAATATAATAAGCAATTTCCTTCCACCCCTAGAAAAAAACAAGCCCAAAGCAAGCCCTCAGAAAATCGAGATTTTACCGATATAGTAACTGGGTAAAACAGTAGTTGTTTTGTTATTTGGAGAATTCGCCATTTTACAGATCATTTACACTAACACTCTGGCTGTATTTTTGTAAGGCTAAAGATGTAAGAACGTCTAACTGTTGGATATGTGCTATAGGGGCAGTCTGTCATTTTACTTCCCTTTCCAACTGCACATTCCCTTCCTGCAGTGCTGGCAAACGCCTTGCCATGCGGTGAACCAGATCAAGGAACAGATCCAGCTCTTAATTAAACAAGAAAAAGGAAAAGAAAAGCCTTCATTTTCAGCTGGATGAGGTCACATCAAGATAGTGGTGGAAGTGAGTGAGACTGCCTTTAGATCACCTTAAGTACGCTCCCAGTCTAGATTACCAGATTCTGCCCAATTTCTTCCAAAAATCTACACCAGGAAGTTTTTAACACTCCAATAATTAAACATTTAACACTCCAATAATTAAACAAGTTTTAAAACTATTAGAACAAGCTTGAATGTTATTCATAAAAGGAGAACTTGTAATAAGCACAAAAGTCTATGAACTGGAGCAGAAATGCAGCTATTCCTTACTTTGTGCTAGGTAGGGTGTTCAAAAATGTTAGGTGAAAATGCAAATGTGGAAAACATCCATTTTCTGATTTACAGATATATCAACATTGACATATTAATACATACCAAACGGAAAATATATAGTCACCTGATTTATTTATTTATTTACTTACTTACTTATTTATGTTTTACCAGTGCAAAACCCTTACTGCGTTCCTAATGGAAAGGTTTCTGAACCATTAGTGAGATATGCAAAAATATGCAGAATAATAGCCTGAAGGGGATTACAGTAGAAATTCAAGCGAAGTGACTTAACATACTCATGCACTAATAAGTTAACCTTCTCAATTCAGGGATTTAAACTTTAACTGTATGGCCTTCAGTTGGATCTGGATTTCAAATCGCAGCAGCAGAGATACAATTCTTAAATCTTAATTAGACTGGCAAGCAGTCTGGCCCTAGGGTAAAGGAAAACCTGGAAAGTGGGATTAAGCTACACACTACTTAATTCAACAAGAGAAAGGAAAGAAAATTATAGGTATTGATGCTCCATCACTGTCAAATTCCTGCAGTGTTTTCAGAATAGCGATGTTTAAGTAAGGGTGCAAAACCCTTGGAATTTCAAAGGTCCAGGACAATGAGATGAAATTCAGCAGCACTGTGGTGGTAAATTGTACTGAGTGAGTCACCCTTAAAGTACTACTAACAACCAGTGTTCTTCCACTGAGATCAAAGACTGAAGAAGCACCCACCAGCTTTTATGAACTATGGACACAATGTACATTTGGGTCTCCAATAAAGCTGTACATTATGGATACAGTATGGTATATAGAGGCCAAAGTTTAACCTAAAAGGAAATATGCTGATGCCTCCAAAAAGTCCATTATGTCCATATAAAATCTGTATTTTTCAAAAAATACCTTTCACTGCCTACATTTCATCAACAGCAATTTTCTTCATTCAGATTCTGTGCATGCCTTTCTAGGTCCCCTTTGATGATCCCTGTTGTAACTTTCCAAGGCATGCAAAGGATGAGAAGCAGTGAAGGAAGGATTGTCAAAATAATTAAATGTTTTCACTGAAAAGGAACAATTACTACATTCAGCAATAAAAAGTAGGTTCAAAATACACATTTTCCTACATAAATGTTGTATTTATTCTACAAATAAATGTTGTGCTGATCTAACTACACTTATTCTGAAGTCTTTTAACTTCCCTGTGTTCATCTGTGAAAGCATTTACCCAGCAAAATATCTAAAAGTGCTTTAAGATAACATTTTTATGCTGCTTCTGATTTATGAAATATAAATTCCTAAGCCAAGGTCTTCCCCCCCGCCCCTTTTTATGTAACTGGCTTGCTTCTCCAGTAGAGTGAACTTTTCATGAAAGCTAGGATATAATTGAGTTTTCTTTCAAGTCTTTGAAGCTTTTTAAAATTCATGAATTTTCTTATCATTTTGCAGCAAAGCAAAGTATTTTCAAATCCTTCTTTAACTTTAGAGTTTAATATTAACACATTTTAAATTTTACAGAAATAGAGTGGAATAAATTTTCACTTAGAAAGTGTTTGATTGATGATGTATCTTACTGTTAGGAACAAGTTGGTGTCACTGTTAACTGTGTTTCGTTACCTGTCACAGAGCTGTCTAGATTGTCCATACTGGAGCCTGGAGTATGCTCTAGACCTCTTAGTGGCCTACTGATTTCTACAGTTTCTTCTTCAATATCATCCTCATCATCATCATCATCATCTGGAACATCTGTTTCCAAATCTGAAATAAGGTTTCCAGATACATATCCTAGGGGCGGAACTGGAGCCTGAGGAGGTTGTGTATTGCTTTGGATGTGCCTACACAAACAAACAAGAAAACATCATCAGAATGGATTAGACCTTCTACCCCATGGTCAATAGAAGATAAGCCTTTCAGTAAGTCCTGAAGTTTACAAAATGTGCTTGTTAGTTCAAACTCAAGAAAAGTCAGTTCAGTTATTCACTATAGCTTCTAATAACAGAGTGCCTGTGCACTTTCCAGTCTTAAATATATTTCCCCTTCTGAAAGATGGAGAAGGTCAAGATTGTCCTTCTGCAGATGAGGAAGAATGTACTCAGAGGCTATATAAATCAGGTAGGAAGTCCATGGAAAAGCACAATTCTGAATCCCAACTTTGCATATAATTGTCTCACCCAATATTCTACCTTGCAAATCATACTGTGAGCCAAAATCAAATTTCACTCCTTCTGCTTAAACAGACTCGGTGCCCCTAAGTAGAACTCACCCTAAAGAGGAGGAAGTAACCAGTAGGACAGAAGAAATTTTCAAGTCCAATGCACCTATTATCAGTGAGGCTTTTTTTTTCATTTTGCATTATTCCAAGTAGTTTAATTGGTTTAACTGTGGCGGTATTAGGGCATGCATGTGTGAAATTGCTGCATGCAGCAATCACAATTAAACAAAAGAAAAACAAAGATATAGAACACCCACAGGATAGCTAAATGGCCAAAGGCAAGCACGGGACTTGGAGTTCCATTTGCATGGTCTCTGAGAGGCTAGAGAGGAAAAGAACAACCATCAGCTTTCAGTGCAGCATTCTCCCAACAAGCTGTGCCAGGGGACCCAGGCATGACTGGCCTTGGCATGAGAGCATGTACCATACTTGAAATTGCTAACTTAGGCACGTGGGAATCCTTGGGTGGCTGTTCATTAGGTGCCGTGACCTGATTCAAATTGGCAGCGCTCTGGATGGGATCCAGGATTCTACTGGTCTCTTGCTTGGACATCAGCAGAACAAAAAATTACAACTGTCACCTGTTTGGTTTCCTAGCTTTAATATATTTTTGACGAAAACATTGTGCTGTATTATTGCCTACACTTGATAAGTGTAGTAATTCACTTCATTCAAACAGCCTTTTTTTTCATAACGTAAATCTATCGGATCAGAGAATGTCACAATAAATGTTATGTACCACTGGAATCTCTCTCCACCTTGGTGTAGGTTTTAAATTATTGCTTATTCTGAAGCTTACTTGCAGACCAAATGCTTCCCTTCTGATATACAACCCCCTTCTGATTAGCAGTTCTTGAATACTTTTCTGTCTGGACACCAGGTTCTTAGCTATGCAG
This sequence comes from Ibidorhyncha struthersii, assembly GCA_013398815.1. Classification (NCBI taxonomy): domain Eukaryota; kingdom Metazoa; phylum Chordata; class Aves; order Charadriiformes; family Charadriidae; genus Ibidorhyncha; species Ibidorhyncha struthersii. The sequence goes on from VZSZ01001816.1 coordinate 218,874, forward strand.
TGTTTAGAACACTGCACTAAAGGGCACTACCATCTAACTAACCCTCAATAAACAGTGTGATTAGCTCCCAATCAAGCAAAATACTTAAGTATATGCTTAATGTTAAAGCATGTGATAGAACAACTGAAGTCAATTTCTCATGTACTTGTAGTTAAGCATATACTTAAGTGATTTGCTGGATCAAGGCCATAATGATTATGTACTTTTCCAGTAATCTCTAATGTGCTCTTTCTTAAACTTCTAGTTGGCTGGTCTCTCTATTTCTCTTCTGTTACTCCTACAATTAACCTATCTGACAGGTCCCATCTTGTTGTTTTGTTTCACCTCCCTCTACACAGCGGGGACAGGTTAACTTTGTGAAAAGAAAACTAGGAACTCTTCCTTCCCACTTGAGACAATGGAGGACTTTCCACTGACTTTGAACAGCATTTGCCGAACAACATGATATATATCCAGCCAAATATTATGAAAGCATTAAACAATTCTATGTCACAACTACTGCAAAAATAATTCATATTTACCCCAATACCTGCTGTAAGGCCCTAGTATGAAAATACCATTTTTTTCCTCCGTATTTTTTTCAGCGTTTCATGCTCAATTACTGTGACCTTACACAAGAGCAACGTTAAAATCTGTATATTCCTAAGCACATTATGAAAGTCTCCAATCAATTTCCATTTCTTCAAAAAGGGAGCAAGACCTTTCCTGTCAGCTGCAAGAGGCTTTGCTACAGAGTCCTGCTATGTTATTCACTCCCAGACTGGCACCCGTGGTTTGTAGGGTGTAGAAAGGGTAACAGCTGCAAAATGCAGCAGCGACCGACTGCACAGACAGGGTATGCATCTGTGTGCTGGCTCAGAAGTCGCCTACCTTCAATAGGCCAGCTCTGGCTGCTGCCTGGGATTTGGGTCTGTCCCACAGGCAAGCTGGGGTTTGTGCTTGGCAGTGTGGCGCTGCAGCGGGACCAAAGTACCCTGTTGATTGAGTGCAGATTGCAGACAAGCCTCCGGGCTTCGATGGTGTCCAGGGAAAACAGCTGGCTTTGATTTGGCACCGCCTGCCTACCTGCCTGATCTATTTATGGTAGCTCAAGCTGAATAACTTCGTGGCTTTATTTACCAGCGAAGAAAGGCTGCTCCTCCGCTGGCAGCGCGCCATGCGGTAACTAGCTCTGCTTCTCTCCTCTGAGATTCACAGGCTTTGTCTGGATAGAAAAGTTGTAAAAGGACAACTGCCGCTCAGGGAACATCCAGAAAGCAACTGACCTTCACCGTATCCCCAGCCTGGTGCAGTTGACAAGTTCTTTTTCAGTCTCTGAAGAGATTGCTTCTGTTTGCTTTGCAGGCGAAATGTTACTGTGGTATTTGCTTGCTCTTCCTTTAAATAGGCATAAAGCACTCTAAACCGCTAGATCCATTTTGTACATTCTAACAACTTCCTTCCTGCTATTTCTGGGTTTTTCCCTATGAATCAGAAATTTTCATGGGATTTCAAACTACAGTCAGAGATGCAAATACCTCATTCTCATGTGTAAAAGCTGCTACATCATTGCTATTTCAGGCAGCTAGTGTTCTTTTTAATCAGGAATTCAGAACCTCAATATTTTTTTAAATCCTAAAAAAATTGTATCTTTTGCTAGCCTGAAAAGAGAGTACTCTGAACTGTATAAAAGTTGTCAGTAGATGGGTGTTAACTACTTAGTTGAATATATGTAAAACTCCAGAGGAATATTATTTTTAAGTGTTTTTAGACAAGATTTAACATATTACCAAGCATTATGGTTTAAAATCCACCTACTAATGTTTAAAGCCTTCACACTGTGGTACAGTTATTCTGTTTCTTCTTTCATTTTACTGTTTTGGAAATATTACTGAACTGTTGTTGAACACAGTCAATATTCGTGTCATCAAGGAATAAACTATTATTATGCTTTCATTTCCCAGACCACAGGTGCCCCCTTCAAACATTTACCATGTCTGCTTTGCTATATCAAACTGGTAAGCCCTAGTTAATTCATCAAGGTGGGCTTGAAGCATTGGCTGCATCTCCTCTCGTGGAGAAGGTGTGAGGGTTGCAGTCGACTGTTGTCCAAAGGAGATCGCAGGTGATGAAGCTACTCCTCGGACAGGAGGTGTAGGAACACGATCATCATCTTCTTCAAGTTCATCCTCCATGCCCTGATGTAGGTAGGTCTGAACTGGCAAAGGCGGACACCAACCATCACTGTCATATCTAAAATAAAAAACAAGTAAACAATATACATCAAATTTAATCTCTGCCATGCAGTAGAGGGTATACAAGATTCCTGCTGCAGTTTGAACCCTTGCCCGCAGTGTGAGCTTTATTAAAATTAGGGTCATAATTGCTTAAATTCTCCTTACTGAGTCTGTTTAATTTTTCCCACAACAGCTAAGTAACTTGAACAAGATGTGTAACAAAAAAATTACTGACCCATTATCACATTTGTTAATGGTGATTAGATAACGTTACGCCACAATCAACAACAAAAATGAACTAACTCACTTCCTGGATAATTAACCTAGGAGAACACGTTGAAGATTGACCCAAACATGAAAATAGCAGCATTCTTAAAAGGCAGAGCAAGATTTACATAGTTACACTTATGCACTTCCTTACTTCTATCCTCCCCTTTATTTGTCTATAAATTTACTATTTGTTTTTATTTCATAGCTTAAATAAAAGGCTATGCTTTCCACATGTATTCTGGTCTTTTCACAACGCGTATAGGTATCTACTATGATGTGTAATACATTCATGTTACAGCAGCAATGACCCTAAGCATATGCTACGTCACAGCACCAGCTGTTAAGATACATTAGCACACATGTTGACAGCTCTGGCAGCACCCCACCTCCTAACCCATCTTTACTGGGACTTACCTAGACAGTGCTAAATTTCTGAACACTTTCAACACACCTGCCCCAAGTAAATTAAAAGAGTAACTACTACCAATATTCTTCAGTACCAAATTCTTCTCTCTTCATATATAAGAGATGTTCTGATAGGTTTTTGTGGTTCAATTTTTAGTCTTATACCAAAGGTGTAAGAGGTGATGCTACATCTGATCAGGGCCAGAAACAGAAGCTTTATATTCTATTACCACGTCTTATGCAAGCTTTGCCAGCAATTCAATCCTTTTCTATCTCTGTCCTCATCACAGCGCCTTCAATTCAGTGTTGTATTACAGTATCATCCCAGGATTCTGTCCCTTAGAGACACCAGCATCACTCAAAACACACAGGCCCTAGTGACGGTGGTCGTTCCCTGTGCATTATCTCCCCAGAGTAATTCCCTAATCTGAACACAGCTTCAGTTGTGCACAGCTCTGATGATGATCACACCACTCAAATCTCAACACTGTCTGCTCTTCCCATCTTCAAAATATCCAGTCAGTCTGCAGTCCCTTGAGCATCTGCACGCATTTCTTCTTAACTCCCAATGTATTCCAAAATACCTCAGGATAGACAGCTCTTTTCAAAAGGCAACCAGACAACCAAAAGCTCTCACAGCTCCTTCACTGTCAAACCATCTGACATTCTAAAGGCGATTCCCCAAGCATCATCTAAGTCACTTTATCTTCTTTCCACCTTCAAGGACTACTGACAAGGTACACCCCTTTTTTTCTGCAATGCAGGCAGGCCATGCATTGCGTTATACAGTTAATTTCTCAAAACAGTTTAAAAATACTCCTTTAAGGCTTCTGATTTGGAAGGATGGAATTATCAATTTCCCAGAGAAAAATGAATCACTGCCAATTTTCTCAAGTGTGAAGCTGAGTTACAAAAAGGCTGGGAACACTGAGACAGAAAAGTTTCAAAACCTGTATTATGAACAGAACATTTACTTTAAGCAACCCCCCCAAATTTCTAAAATTACCTAAACTACTTTTTCCTTATTCAAAAGTCTGTAGCCTGTGTTTAAAAGTACAGATTCAGGATAGCTAAAACAACCTGACTTAATCCCCCAAAACTCTGTGGGAGACATATCTTGTAGTTAAGCCTGGTATCACTTCAAATCTATATCTAGATATAATCATATATAGATACACAAACATACGTAAGTGTAGAGGGGCAAATAAATGCTGCATCTTAACACTGGGCATTTAGGAGCTTTTGAGTGATTGAACATTACCATTTTTATAACACAGAGATTTAAGAAAATGTTATACGATACATATTCAATTCCTTAGGAGACAATTAAGATATGACTAGCTCTAATTTCTCTTTCCTTGCAATATTCACTCATGACATTGCCACCCAAGGTTGAAGGGACCATCCTAACTCATGCTGCTAAAAATACAGTGCAACAGCTCTGTCACTTACTTTTACTCTCTCAATCTCATGCTTCGGTATAATGGCTTCTTCTTTAAAAGGGACAGGGCAGAAAGATACTCTCTAGTGACTTTTCAGTAATGCATAAATGAGCTTTGGATGTGCTCGCCTTTTGACCCTACTTGCTTCAAATCCCCAAATGTTCAACTTGACAGTAAAAAGATTTCTTAGTAAAAAGAATTCTTAGTTAAAAGATTCTGCACAAGTACCGTATCTTTACCTAGATTTTGTTTGAAATGGTAAGGAGCTTAAGCCTGAAGTTCAGGACATTAAGATTCGAGATTTCACATACAAGAACTTTTGTCGTCATAATGTAAGATGACTGAAAAGCCACCAGTTCTAACCTGCCTTTTACAAAAAAAGTCTGCAAGAAAAAGCTAGCAGACCTAACAGATTACACAGTAACTGCACCTCATATAAATAATACAGTTACTGAAACTTCTGGAACCAGCATAGTGAATATTGGTCACATCCACTTTCTTTTTGGTTTTCTGAGTACATACAACTTGGAAAAAATGCAACCTTTTTCAAGTACTTCTTATTAAAATCTAAGCACCTTAACTTCACTAGGGACCTCTGATTGTAATTTCATGATAATTAAGTCCCTAACAAGTTCTCATTAACAAACATGACTGTCTATGTTTCTAATAATTTTTATTCTACTCTCAGCACTTTTATTCTATAGAAATCTTTTCCTATTAAGAAGCTTGGTTCATTACGCTGATAGATTATTTTTCTTCAAAATAAAAAATAGAGGTGATAGGTAAGGGGTACATTCTATAACAATTCTGTTTCATTACACGTATTTTTGCAACAAAGAAAGCTTCCCTCTCTAGGCCTTGCTAGAAAGGATATTTTGATGTAAAAGCTATTATCTTTTTTACTTTTTCTAAAGACAGAAAGTTACTATCAGAATACATTGACATCCAGCAGCTGATAGGCCACTTTAAGGTGTAATCAATAGTAAGAAACAAAAATAACCAATGATAACAATACGAAGACTGCCTTTACTGAGTTTGGCTCAAGATCATGAATATTATCTGTGAAAAAATATAGGCAGATGATAACAAATAAGTAATAAGCATTTCCTTACTGTCAAGTTTATTAGATAAAAACCAAGCAAGAGCATCTTCTCTGAAAAGGGTTGATTGGGAGCTACTACAGGAAAAGCGAAACTTCAAAGACTGTGGTATATACAAGAGAAAATTAAGGAAGACAAAAGAAACAAGCACAGAGTTTGTAGAAGATCACAAAAAGTGGGAAAGTTTCACAGGAGAGAGGTTGCTAGGAAAACAACAGTATAAACAGACTTTATGCACAGGTTAAACAGGAATTTAAGATATCCCAAAAGCTACAACTATATTATATAAAATGGCTGCTTGGATGTTAGGTGATTATTTTTTCCACTTGCTGCTATTGTGGATTTTATTTTACAATTTATAAGCCAATAGGCCACTAGTGTTAATTTCTAGTAAGCAAAATCAGGTGTCAAAACTGTTTAATATATTTAGGATACTCATGCCACTGAAATTCACACTTGTATTCAAGAGTTACAGGAAGACACGCACAGAAAAATAAGCTTCTGTTTAGATGCCGACTTCCTTGTTCTATTGCTCAAAATGTTCACCTTTCATATCACACTATGAGAACTTTATTAAAGTCTTCAATTTTTCTGACTGGAAGTTCATTTTTCAATTGTAATTCACAATATAATTACATCTGCATGTAATTAATTCTAAAATTAAAATACACCGAACTTGTAATACATAGTATACATCAAAGCAAATCAAGAAAAACAAAACAGTTTAAAAAATTGCTTGCTTTTTTTTTTACCCAATGTGTCAATATTAAAGGCAACATAAGGAATGCAGTCTATGATTCATTCAATTTTAGCATGTTGAAAACCACAGAAACAAGATCAACCCCTGATATACAGAATGACCATTAGTATTGGGTACATCCTCAGGAAGTACAGGCATCGCACATTCATTGGGTTCAGCGAAGTTGGTTGCAAATTACTGTAGCTCAAGACTGATACTCTAATCTTCATTTTTTTGTGTGTTTGGTAAAATGCACATTAGGTCTTGTTACAACCACTATGAATGAGATATCACAAAAACCAGAAAAGAGTAATTCAAAAGATAATCAGAGGAAAAACTGAGTCTGAATTGTTGGGAACCTGGAAGGCTGGTGATTACCTTACCCTTAACTAACCAGCGCTGTCTTTGTGACCAATATCATTCCTTGCAGCTAAATAATGAATACTTTACGCAACTGAGGAGTCAAGCCCTGTGTCACCAGGGATTTCTCCAGAAGGTATTTCCAGTTACCTTTTATGCTATTTCATTGTCCTGAAAGAAAATCCAAGCTGTTTAGCTTCTATACAATAGCTACTTTAGTCAAATGGCTGCACATGTGTTTTAAGGATATAAACTGATAGAGACAAATATTACATGGCAAAATCATCTCAAATTTATTTTAGCTTTTTATAACAGAATACAGAACATAATGATTATATGCACTTTTTGCCTTGAGATTTAAACAATACTTACAATCACTAAGGTTATCCATTTTCCTTATATTTGCTTTGAAATTCTAACTCTAACAAAGCCTGAACAGACCTTCATTTTAAAAGGAACTCCGCTGATTACACAGTTAGTTATTATTCATTTTAAGAGTTGAAGGACTTGGTATAAACTCAAATATTAATATCTAATTCTTCTAATTTTCATTATAAAAGTAGTGATGATCAATTCATGCTTACAGCAGAGGTAACACTTGAAATATCTTTATTCATTAAAGGTATTACAACAATTTTTAAAACATGTGTTTCATCCTTAGGAAATATTGATTAATCCATGTATTTGAACAGACAGAAATTTGTCCCTGACAGAACAATGATTCTCAAAGGCTTCAACAGAGCTGACCCCAGTAAACTATTTTTCTATATACTCTGATTTTCCTCCAGAGTTTGATAACCTGGTATTTCATGTAATTATACTTTATAAAAAGCAACCCATAATTGTTCTCTGTGCAGGAAATGTCTCTTTCCTCTCATTTAGTGCTTTTTGTGTGATTTTGTGTCCTTGAGAACAAGTTTAAGCTATCCAAAAAAGTGTAAGGTTCCAGAAACTCAAGACCTGTTTACATAATAAAAAAACAAAAGGCCTATAAATAGCATGCCTTCCTCAACTGTGAAATTTCCTCTAAAAGCAGATGAGAAGATTATTATCCACTGGTTGATCTTCTAAAATTAATGCAGTTTAATGTGCGGTTTTTGTTCTGTTGGCTATAATATTTTTAAACATCAAACTAGTGAAAAAATACAAGGAGCTGGATTATGTCATCCTTACTCACTCTGAGTCCCATCATCTGCAAGCAGTTCCAAGAGAATTCAATTAAGCTACACGTGAAGCGAGATATTTCTCAGCATGAGTAAGAAGAGAAGCCCTACATGATGATGAAGCAAGGTCACTTTTATTTCCATCTTCAGTCTCTGTCAAGAGAAGCTATTCAAACGTTCCTCCTCCATAGCCTTGAGTAAGTCTATAGGACAAGGCGCTGTCTCTTTTTTTTTTTTAACCAAAACAGAATAATATTGTCACTTAGCAAAACTAAAAAAAAAAAAAAAGCCTCATCTCTGCAAACTACAGATTTTTCTTCAAAAGAAAAAGAAGAAAATTACCCTGCTTCTTGCTGATCCACCCCATAGTGTTCCAGCTCTGTGCCTGGGAGTGGCTGCACGGGAGGGGGTGGGAGGGGAACACTGGCCCAGTTTGAACCATTATTTTTCTGGGGCTTGGCAGTATTTTTGTTTTTCTTCTTTTTCCCTCCTTTGCCACCTGCAAATCCGAAAAGAAAAATAAAATGTTAGAGATATAATGCGGGGGAAAAGCTAGCTATTTACATTTCTTTGAAAGAATTCTGGTTCCAGATGGCATGCCCCAAAAAAGAAGATGTATTTATATCTCAGCAGAATCAGCATCAATGTGCTAACGCTGGTACAAGGTTATAAATAATAATAGAATGGAATGGAAAAATATTCTGAATAATTGCTGAAAATCATTTATTTTTAAAACTGCATACATTTGCACCAGAGTAGTGCACAACCAAGGAAAGACGTGTTTTTGCTGTATCAGAAATATATTTATTGGTTTATTCATGTCTGATTTATGACTACTTGAATTCACTGTTAGATAAAAATATAATAGACCATAAAAAATTATTTCATATGTCAGAATCCAATGTGCTTACAACACCATTTTGCATAATCTCTTTCTGTGAAAAACACGAGGTTAAGGACGTAATCTAAAAAAACTGCCATTAGACTCAGTACCTTTCAGCCAGAATGACAAATGTAAGTTGTCAAAACAAAAAGACACAGGGTTTTGCTGATAGGAATTTACTAAGTTCCATTTTTTTCAAAACATCAGGAAGTCATCTGTAATGTTTTAGGACTGTTTGTTTCACAGGACTCAAATATCCTGTGCCTCTATGGAGAAGAGGTTCTATTTCTGATGTACAACTCTAATGGAGGAGGCTGGTAGAAATAAGGTGAGCAATGCATTTTGCTTAACCTCTCTTCTCTTTTATCATCATCCTTGTACCCACTTCTCCAGTTGAGACACTTCCATTTGTGGGAAAGCGATCTAACAGAAAAAGCTCTCTTCCCACTTGTTTAGCTTCTTTTATTTTGCCCTGACTCATTTTTCTTGTCAGGAATTCATTAAGAGGAAGAAGGGCACAAGATTTCAAATCCCTTGACTGCTTGGAGACCCATCTATTTATTGCCATTTTGTTGTGGCTTTCAAACTCTCTGGACTGTTGGGTGGAAGAAGGGAAGAAGGGTTCATCATATGCTTTTTCAGTGGGGTACCCAGATGGCAGTCATCCCTTGCCTGGTGCAGAAAGCACAGCGTAATCCATTTTACCCACTGACATCTCTTGCTGATTTATAAGGATCAGCCAAAAAAAAAAAAAAAATGTGAAAAGTTCTTGTCAGTAATGAATCAAAAAACCCACAACTGTCTTGTAAAGCAGGGGTGCACCGTGTGTACTGGAAGGTCACACCCTCTTTTCCATGGCTTTAGCTTTAGGCATAGAGACATCCAGAAGCAGGTGCAATTCTAGCAACAGAGACAAGCACATCATGGGACTGTTCATCTGAGAGACTGGCTTTCTTCTGTTATGTCCAAATGTCAGCTGGACCAAAACAGGAACGAATAGAGAGGGAAGAAACAAGGTGATTCTGTGATTCAGAAGTAGCCAAGACTTCTCCTTTCACCTCCTGTTGTGGCTGCTAGAGACAGGCAATGTACTGGCAAGGTTTCTAATCAGACTGGCTGGCAGCAAGACTTTGCTTTCCACTACTCAATTCCAGACCAGAGCTCTTCCTTCCTTGTCTTGGAGTATTTATAGTAAGTCCAGCCAAGATCCTGTCATTCACTATGTTCAAATTGAGCTGATATTCCATCTATTAGGACGCAAGACAGGCTCTTCCCTCTTTTTGTAGTCTGTCAGAGAGAAGCTTTCTTGAAAAAGGAAAGAACATTTTGATCAACAAAAAAGAAACCCCGGTAATGGTGGCAATGGAGGAACAAATACATGAACTTTCTGGAGCGAAAATGAAGCTTTCAAAGCACAGACATGGCAGAAAGCAGAGTTAGAAATAGGGTCACAGAAAAGTACAAAGGAAGTATGTTAATTTTAATTTGTGGGACATGGGGGAATTTTTGAAAAGTCAACAGGAGTAGGAGCCAACAAGAGCTAAGGCAGAAGGGGCTGCTTTGGGAGGAAAGCACATGCATGAGAGAGAGAGAGAGAGAGAGTGTGTGTGTGCTGCAGGGGTATTTAAACTAGGAATACTCAGAGAAGAGAAATGCAGAGAAGAATTTCATCTTAGAGATTAGTTGAGGTGGAGAGGAAGATTCTGGAAGTGTATTGTCTCGGTAATCTTAGGAGACCGGTAAAATGGAGGTTGGATGTATGGGGTGCTAGTATGGAGACACTTGGATTTGGGGGGTTTTGGAGAGAAAGGTCAAACATAACGTAGCTATTAGAAAGAGTGAAGCAGAGAGCTGAGGAACTGTTCAGATCAAGAAATAAAAGAAAGGAACTCCAAGGTCATTACTGGTAGGGAAAGCAGCCTACACTGCACAGTTGGGCAGGAGATTTCTCTTCTGTCCCCATGGGCAGAGTTACTCCACTGCCAGACTAGTGGAACAGACACCTAATACATAACGCCTGATGTGTGTTTGAAAACTGTTGCACCGAAGCCTAGTTTCCCCATAGCAATGATGCTTGATGTTTCAATGTCTCCTTGCACTGAAATTCAATTATATTGTTTAAATCTCTAGATGAATCAGGTCCTGGAAAAAGAATTTGCCAGTCAGGCTGATGATCATATCACTGACATAAGCTGGGAGCTGTGAAAACTAAAGCCACAAAATTTCCCTGCCTCACAAAGCAGTTGAGTTTTTAGCTATTTTCCATTCCACAGTGGGATAGGATTTCTCATGATATTCGAGAGAGACAGAAACTTAGTCAGAATAGTAAGTAGTACTTAAAAGTACTAACCAAGCAAGTGAGAGAACAAGTCCCTGCTCACCCTGATGAGGACTAGGTAATCAAAGTGACTGACTCCAGTGATGCTCTAATTATCGGACTATTTGAAGGTCTCCCCCAGTTTCTCATGTATTACAGACATAATTAGCCTGTATTAAAGACATAATTAGTGGGCAAGGGAGAGCAAGGGAGAGCAAAATACTGACTTTGCAGTCCGATAGTCTGACACTCATCTGAGCATTGGGGCATTCAGGTGTGAGCTGCTCTGATCACAACAGGAGTGCCCTGGCCATAGAAAGACCATCTAACCTGAAGTTTCCACGTGTCATCAGAAATTTTACTTCAAACTGAGAAACACTACACCAAATAAGTTTCACTTGAAATACTTGTTCGAAGTCCAGCATTTGATCAACTGACATTTTCCAATGAAACTTTGTATTTTCTGAGAAAGTTCTTAGGCAGTTGTAGCTGTCAACACCTCTAAAGTGTGATACTGCCCTCTGATAACTGGCACATATGTACCTCAGCATACCAATTTCTACATTTTCATGCAGCCAGAGGAGCAAGCCGATTTCCTAAGCTACTTGCCAATACATCTCACATACAAGGAACAAGAACCTTTCTTGAAGTATCATATGAACTTAGCTCCCAGATACCTCTCTGTCAATGCCATAAGCCTATTTTTCTACCTCACTCAAATCAGCTAATACTCCCATTGAGAACACAAGACTTGCAAACACATTTGGCAATTTGAGCTATGGGCTGATGATTATAGGCTTCTAATCTCAACATTAAATTTTAATAGTCATTTAAATTGACATAAAAAAGTAATTTCTAGGGTTGATCTTTTACTGTTACGATTGCTCCAACTTATAGCGGAAATTCAAGTCTACGGATATAGTACGAAGTTGAAATTGAAATCCTTTCAGCTCTCTCATATGTCAGTTAAGTGAAATTGCAGACTTTCATTTTAATTGCTGGCTTTTCAGTTTTTGTCTTGAAAAAAAATGACATAGTTATACATGACATAAGCAACAAGTACGCAAAATTAAAGAAATCAAGAAAAAGGTGTGTTTAAATATAATACACAACCACACGTACTACAATAATTTTCATCCAATGAAAATGCATCATGTTTCCAATATAACATGCAGCACACACATAAAATTTACATTCTCTTGGTATGTAGACTTGGCACAATTTTTGAAACCCTAGTGATCTTGCAGGGCCCTACATTTATTTCAGAGCTGCTTCACTGAAAACCAGCATTTAGAAACAGCTTGTGGGAGTGGGGAATCTGTTAACAACTCAGCAAAAATATTAATCTCCTCGTGAAGTTCAGCGTGGGGAAACCTATAAACTGAGGATTGATGCGGAAATATATGTGCTCCATGAACTGCGCTGTCAGGGAAAGCATGCGACAAGGCAAGGTTCGCAATTGCGCCGACAAGCGCTGGTTGGGAGGCTTCTCCAGTTATCTCCCAAGAGGTTTTGCAAAAGGCATTTTGGGGTTGCTTTTCTTTTTTAACAGAGGCCAACGTGAGGCTGTTTGCTGACCTTCCAGAGGACAGGCACCCTCATGCCTATCTGCAAAGCGTGCCGGGGAGGTTCTCCGCCTCCCTGCCGAGCTGCTCACCAACACCCCTCCGTCCCTCACCCACCCACGGCGGTGGAACCAACCTGAGAGGCTGCCACTCCTTTCGGAGCTGTTGTGGGAGCTGGTGGTGCTGAAATCCTGTGACTGGTTGTGTGGCAATCTATTAGCCAATCCCTCAGCCACGCGGTAGTCAGGGATGTAAAGCAAGGCTAAGGGTTAAAGGGCAAAGGTCACAGTGGCATCGTGTGATTAGTTGACAGCACAAGCACATGCAACACATGCAGTTAGCAAGTCAACGGCTGATGTGGTGGGGCAGCAAGTGTTAGTTTATTTTTCTTTAAATGTATACCTATCCTAGCCTAATGGAAGGCAGATGGCTTGGCGATTAGCACAGGACAACGAGGATTAAAAGCACAGAATAATATATTTTGTGACTGTGTGAGGTTCAGCATGCATGCAAGGTCTGTAAGCATTAGTTACGGTAAATATGAACAAAGGCTCACATACTAAAAAGATTTTTCTAATTCATGCATAGATGATACAGTACAAAGCCAAGGGCTCTGGAAAATAAAAGCTGTAATTACCATTGTTGCCTTTGCCTTGGTCTGGGAGAGAATAACCGAATCCCATCAGGTCATTTTTTTGCTGAATTGAGCTTTTCCACTGAGGATCAGGTAAGTCAACAGCCAACTCATGGATGCTGTTGGAATGCAGTATCTGGGTGGTGGCATATGGCGTGGCTTGTGTTATTTGGCTGGAACTGTTGTAACTAGTCTTCGTGGTGAAGTCAATGCTGCTGTAAATGGCTCCATCAGAAAGCATAGTAGCGGTTTTATCTCCTTGCCCTGGCACTGGTGGCAGCACATCTGTGGTGAACACAGGGGAATGAAACAAATCATTGATGCACAGGAAGCCTGAAAGTATCAAGGTTTAAGATGAAAAATAAATGTGTCATTTTGCACGTTTGCATTTCAGCTGAGACAGGTCCATGAGCCAATGAAGGGAAGATGATGTACAACCATCGCCAAGCTATCAGCATCTGTGACAGGCCTACCACTTGTCCTTCACGTCTCACTGCTTAAAACCATCTTTTTTTTCCCATACCTTCAACTGTGAAAGTGCAGTTTGGAATAGTTCTGTACTGAAGAATGTTTTCAATTGTTCACTCTATGTCAGAACCAATGAAACTGTCTGGGCTTCAGGGAAATGATGAAAGGAATGAATCTACAAATCACAGAGGAAACTTTCCCAGCAAATACGTAGCAAAATTCTTAAATGGATGCCAAAGCTCACAAAGTAGTTTTTTAAGAGCATCACCTTGCCTTCCTTGAAGTTTTACACATTAGCTTATCTAATTTTCTTTTTGACATTAAATAGTACATTTTTCTTTTTCAACAAAAAAAAACCCAAACTGACAAAACCAAGTTGTTCCTGATAGGTGAAAGAAAATCTGTTATTCTGAAGGGATTTAAGTGATCAGTCTCTTAAAATGGCAAAGCAGTGTTGATAATGGAGAACAACTTGTTCAAATACTCCAGTACATTTACCTGAAAAACAGTACAGCATATTTAACTAAATATCGTTGACTTTTTTACATCTTTTGAATTCTATCACACACACTGCAATTTGTACCTTTAATCAGTTAGATTGGCAGTCTCTCTCCTTACTAAACATTGCAGTGACCTTTGCTGGTGAAATACTAGATTTGGAAGCTGAGACTACTGAAGTGTGAAGAATCTAATGATGACTGGCATAATGTCCCACGGAGAACCACAGCTCAGTAGATAACCCTCTTCCTGGTCTTTCAGAGATCAATATATCAAACAGTACCATTTTTATAATTTATTTTGACTCTGAAAAGTTTAATCCATTCTGGAATTTACTTGTTAGAAAAATGGATCATTTATATACCATTTCTTTATATAGCCGGATGGCAGACACGGATTCTAACTGTCAAATTGTACTTGAGATAATGCATACTCCTATAGTGAGGATGTTCAGATCCCATTCTAGGTATCACAGACTTTTTTATATACCTCAAGCCCCAAAGAGAAAAGACGATTCTTGTATCTAGACAAGGGTTTAGGCTCAGTTCCAGACTCAGACACGGGTTTTGTGCAACCTCAGGGAATACAGTTCTACTCTCACTGTCTCAAGACTTTTCCAGCAATAAGATAAGATACCATGGCCTCCTCCCGCTGTTTGAGGTGTTGGGGTTTTTTTGTTTAGTTTGGCTTAGTTTTGGTTTTTTTTTTTTTTCTGGGATGAACATTTAGACCACAGAACTATTTCCTACTGCAACCATGTGTGCAACAGTGAACATTTTAATATGGACCCTAATAACATCTGCAGTCTCAGGGCAACAACATAATATTAACAATAAATATGGCAATAACGAGGGGTCAGTAGAGAAACTGCAGAAACAGAGATTAAATTGAGTCTATCAGTATCATTTGGTTTTGCAGACAACAACAGTGAAATGGGCACAACCAAGTATTTAAAATGCCTTAATTTTATTAACTAATATCTGCAGATAAATTGTAAGTGCAAAAAAATTACAATTAATGCAAACTACAGGTCATATTTCAAAATTACTATCTATCTGCACATATCCAATGTGCTTTCTAGGGGCAGTACACAATCATAAAAGCATCTATGTGCAAATACAGTATGCGATGTGAGAGACAAGCGGAGTCCTATCTTTCTTGCATTTCATCCACAATAACAAGATTTTTTCTTTCCACATTTGGTTTCATCAACATATAGTGGATTGAAGTTCAGTAAATAAATTCTGTTCTTGATGTATAAAATGAAGTCCAGCTCAACCTGTCTGTGTGGGATTTGCAGACTCATGGAACTAAAAAAACAGCAAAATGCTCACCTCTCAAGTACTCAGACATACATTTATCTATTAGAACATGTTTCTGGCAACTGAAGAGGTATCATTTCTATACAGTCATTTTAAAATGGAGAACTATACATTTGCACACACTTGAAAGGAAAGTTGCATAGCTTCCCACCAGCCAAGAATTTTCCATCATTCTTACTAATAAGCTGAGGTTCTCCAGACATTCTGGGAATTTTCAGTTTGACCACAGATTACTCTTTTGACCTCGATGAGATGTATACACTGAGCACTCAAAGAGCCATTAAAGTGCCATTTTACAAAGTGCCATAATCACCTAGTAAAAATCAAGTCTGATTTTCCAACCAAGTTGTCATAGTAAAAAAGCCCACACTGTACACTTCAGACCAAAGATGAACACACATTTCCCACTGGACACTTTCCCTAAAACTCTCCAAAATCCAGCTTGTTTTGTAAATGAAATAGTGCTGAAATACTGCCTGAGGGAGACTCTTTCTTGCTGCCTTGTGACATGCAGTACCATTTTGTGGCCTTATGTGATTCCAAACCTAATCTGTGCTTCACACTCACAGCCTTGCTCTCAAATGCCTATCTAGGACATAACACGGACATCTGACTTCTAATCCATCTTTCATGTAGAAGCAACCAAACTCAGCTGCTGAAACAGACAGGGATAAGGGGTCCCAAAACAGCCAGAATAAAAGTGTGAGCTCAGCTGTAAAGATCATGGGTGGAATTAAGCTACTGAAATTCCAAATGTAACTGTTGCATCTCTTGGACAAATTTGGACCTATGCCTCATCCACACTGAAGTCAAAAGCTTTAAAACATGGTTCCAATTTCAGTCATATAGGGCTAATGCTAAAAGAAAATGGTAATTTTTCTGTATTATGTGAGCTTATGGAAAGATGGAAAAGTACTGAAGGGTTTTCTTTTCAAGATATTCACAAAAAAGAAGCTAGCAGATATTCAGTTGCCTTCTAAATATTATCAACATTTGTGTTTACTTTATAATATTTTTGTAAGACAAGAGCTTTACAACATTTTTATATGCAAAATAAATCCAGAGTGTCTTGTAAATTGAAGTCACAGTAGCCAAACCACAGGCAAGAAGTTTTGCATGAGAACATAAAACCGATGTGAGGGATGGTTTTCGGGAGCACATTCTGATACAGTTCAAAACTGAATTCCTTTCACATTTATCAGTTTGATGGTTCTACATATTTTTTGCTTTTTAATGTATTTTTGATATATAAAGTTGTATTGATTTTTATTTACTTATTTATGTTTTAAAAATATTTATACAGTCATTTACATTAGGAAGTCTTGTTCTGAACACTACTATGCAGAACTAGCTGTGTTGTAACATCACAGAAACCAAAGAAGTAACAGGGAGATGTGAATATTACTATGACTTTTTAAAATCCCAGTCATACATCTTGAAATTCCCCTTTGAATAAAATGTTTGAAAGAAAAGAACCCCTCTAAAGATTCATCACCGTAATTATAAATCAGTACCTCATGTCCCCAGAGGGCCTCCCTCAATTCAAAATGGAACTAAAGCCCTAAAAAAATCTAAATAGTTCCTTTTTATTTATTCTTTCCTCCAATAAGAGGCAAAGTTTCTGAAGGACTTTGAGACCTTCCTCATGGATTATGGTTGAGATTGAGAGCAGTGCCTCAGCAGGAAGGGGGGGGGAACAATGTTTTTCTGTCCTCCTCCTGCTGAAGGAACATCCTTCCGGCATTTTCTGAGTTCTTCTCTGTTCTTATGGACATCCTCTATCCCTGGCTACATTGCCCTGCACAGCAGATTGCTCATCTCCACACAAAAGGGAATGAGTTTGAGCAACAAATACATTTCTCTTGAGGTGATAAGCAGACCCTGTCTCACCACTATGGGGTAAATTACAAACTGGACCTACATCTAAAGAAGTAGAAAGAGACAAAGCAAAATGAACATTTTAAAGTCAATTTTAAATCAAATCTTGAGTCAAACATAGAAAGAACTATAACGATAAAAATATTACACAGTGTTTATCATAGTTGTTAACTAACAGAAGCCTATTGTATAGTAAGTATATGGTGACTTAATAAAATGAAACCTACCTCCACGACCGAAATTGCCAAGATCATTGGGTCCACTAGTGCTGTTGTTTACCGGCAGACTGGTGGCAGGCCAAGAGTCTGCAAGCCAAGGATAACTGGGGTCACTTGCATTCAACAGACCTGGTCGACTGAAGCAGAATAAGAAAAAAAGATATACATACAAATATATATATATATTTACAAAATTAAAGTATCTCTGAGACAACTAGTGATTGAAGAGACCATGTCACTGTTCTTCTAACACCGTGGGTAACAAACAGTTTAGGAGACTTTAATTTATTTCAAATTAAAATTGTGTAGCCTTTGATGATTTAAAGACCTTGAGCAGTTAATTAAGGATATATACAAATCAACTTTGTCAGTAGAAGTGGGACTAGGCATTCGTCGTGATTCTGCCAGAATCTAAATGAACTCCGTTGTCTGTGTAAAACAGGGGTTAGGCAGCACCATCATGGGATCCTACACCAGGGCTGCATGATAAATTACCACCTCAAGGGAGCCATCACTCAAACTGATTGCTCCGTATCAGCCATTTCCAGGACTTTGGGCTACTATTTCTTCCTTCCCTTGCATTCCAAATGGACGCCTGTCATCTACAGGCTGGTAACTCTTTCTCTGAGCGCTCTTGGATGGTTTAGAGGCAAACAGGTTTGAGTAGGATTAATGGAAAGTCCACAGCTATCGTTATCTGCCACTACTGCATGGCTTTTATATCCCTCTAATTCCCAGCTTTGAGAGCAGCATTAAACAGCGAGTATGTTGAAAGAGAAGGTATGCTCGGGCCATAAGGCACTGTGTCTCTCTCACCCCAGCATAAACAGCCAGAAATTTAGCAAGGCAGGTGGATTGTTTGCATTTGTATTTAACAGGGAAAAGAAATCATTTCCTGCAGACACCCCCTTCCCCCAAACAAAAACAAAAAAAAATATCCACAGTTCTGCAGCTTTTCTAGGTTATTAATGCACTCATGAAGTTGGAGCAACAACTCCGATCATTGTATGTTATAGACCCCCGCCTGGTACAATCCCTAAGAGAAACATCGGTTTCTATGGAAACGGCAATAAGAAGACCCAGCCGCTTTCTTGCCACATCTACTCGCTCTCATTAGGCCTAATCTCTCTTTGCTAAAATATTGATTAAATGGGAGATTGGAAGTTATTACCAGGGCCTAATTACAATCTCCATATTGGCAAAGGGAAAATAGATGAGGATATATGGGCCCGTTATCAGCTTTTATCAATTTCAATTGAGTAGCCAAAGTTGTGGAATCCAGTCCTATCAATCTACAGCCTATTCATCATCCATGAATCATTTATTTCGTGATCGATTAAGTGTAATTGTTCACTCACAGCAATTTAGGGGGAGCCAATAAGGAGTCTTAAACAACAGCAACTTCATTTGCTAATGTCTAATTAATGCAATAAACATCCCAGTAACAAATGAACACATTCTTTGTGATATTTACTACTCATTTCTTCCAGGGCATCTGGGAGATATGAAACATCTGGGCTTGATTCCCCCAAAGTGCACAACAGATAGGTCATTAAACCTTGTGGTAAGCTACTTAACTCCTCCTAGCATTGTCAGTCTTCCAAATGATCAGTTATTACCCAAGTACATCACCTATCGCATTTTTCAGATCCCTAATTCTAAAAATAAACAGGGTGGAAAGACCTTTATACAAAAAAAACATACCTTCCATTGCTCATTAGTCCTCCATCTCCTCTTTGGAAAGTGACTGTGTTTTGGTTGGAAAAACAAAACAAACAAACATACACACACACACGCACACACATATAAGACAGGGAAAAATCAATTAGTAATAATTAATAGTAACAATTCGAAGTGCTCAGTGTCTGAGATCGAAGGCCTCTTGGCATCATCACATAATAAAGTACAGAAAATATGAGAAAAGGATCAAACACGTTAGGGTTACAAGTTGTTTAGGATTTCACTGCACCTTATTGACTAACATCAATTTGCTCTGTAGCTCACAAGGCAAACCCGCCGCCTGGGTAAAAGGCCTGAATTTACCACAGGCCCCTTCATATGACTTTGCGTTGCAAGACTGTGCCATGTGATGAAATTGTTTTCTTGGCATGCTTTTGCTTCAGTACGTAATGACATTGCACCAGTGAGTTAATAACATCATGTCGTAATGCAGTAATATAATGTCACCACAAAAATATGCCATTTCCCAGGACAAATACAAAGAGGTGGCAGCTCTATTAGAGCTGAAGGGGTGAAAAAAAAAGCATACAGCTGCACCGTTTCCATTAAAAGTACAGTATAAGAACCAGCATCCACACATAAATGCATACACACCAGCATCGCTGGGAAGAAAAAAACATTTCCAGTCTTGCCACAGCGGATACCAAGGATACGTTCAGAGGGAGACAGTTGTTCTTACGGCTCCATTCATGGGTGTTTGACAAAAAGCAGCCTATCACTTATATATCTTACTATCAGGACTACATCTCAGAGCAATATAGGTAAACCCACATTACTGGTGAGATGCTAATTGATAACATTTGATGCTCCTTTTTGAAGCACTGGCAAACCTTTTCAATCAAGGCCAACAAACTACACTGGTTCTCAGTGGCAATATCCCATTATTTATTGTCAGGCATAGATAAGGCACACTATTAAATAATATCAGTGTCCTGGACACCTGCATCCTTACAGGCCCCTGACAAGATGAGGGTTCGAAATTCAGAGAGGAATGGAAGAGTCTGTGGCCCGTTTAATTTAAAATAGACTTTGGGTTGGAAATACTATTTACCTTTGCAAGACAGACATTCCCATCATTAAATTATAGCTGCCAGAGTATTTGCAAGATTTTCCAAATATTAGTCCAAACTATACTAATTCAAGATTAGGTTTTCTATTATACACCATTCTAATCAGACAAAATTACTACACCCAATAGAAATGCTGTGATCATGAAAAAAAATAGCAATGACATAAATCTACTGGGAAAATACTTCTGATACCGTCGAGGATCCTTGTCACTTTATTAACTCCTAGGATAATTTCACAGTCTACATTCAGCAAAGGGAACAAAACTGGCCCCTCTGGAAGCCCTATGGAAGAGTGCTTGGGTACGGTGATTAATTACCCTTCACTGCAGAACAGACTGATATCAATATCAGAAAATCACTGCAGTCATATGTCACATCAAAATGGTTAATAGCTGAATTTTGAAAGGATGTAATCAAAACAACTAATGAAAAGAAAATCAAAATGCAAGTATGGGAAGTATTAAATAAAAGTCTGCTTTGAAAAAAAGACATGTTAAAACATTGCAGCTCATTAATTTTAGAATTGATGCTACTTTCATTCACGTTCTTTCTACCAACTGTCAAATGACTGTATTGCTTAAAAGTGAACAATCTGAAGTGCTGTGGATATCATGTGTGAATATGCAAAGAGGTGGATACTCTCTGGCTGTGTTTCAAAGTATGTTGTTCAAAAGTACATTAGGTGCTATTTCCTTTCTTTTGCTTCCCTTCAAATATAATACTCCTTTTTTTCAACTTTCTGCATTTGTCAAAGAGACGAGAAATAAGGAAAATGAGAAACAAAGATGCCCTCTGTAACAACCCTTATAAATAAAGTTTACAGATTTAAGGGAATTCCACTAAAACATATTTTCTGAAAACTTGTAGGGACTAATGCTTTTGTTTAGACTATCATCTACCAGAAATAATTTTAAAGCAATATTGTCACCACTTTTATAGCACATACAGGTGTGGGAGATTTTAACTGTGCATGTCATATGGAGGAAAAAAAAATCAATACTTGTGGTCTTCAAAATATTTATATCCCTTGTCTATCTTTATAAAGCAAAGCTAAAATGGGGGAGCTAGTAGGAAATTGCAACAATGTTTGCCAGACACATTTTATTTTCCAGGTAGTGAGGCATGGAGAAAACTCCAAGGCATGCTGTGAGAAACATATCAAGAAGACATGACATTGAAACCTCTTCGCTAGAGCTATAATTCCTGCAGATTGGCTGTGGCATATGAGCTTGTCACAAAAGATAGAAATAAAAAGAGTAAATGCTATGATACCCATCTGTGTATCCTGGTGGTAGTAACTGTTTCCTGTTCTTTTCCTACATTAAATAATCTTACACCCTCCCAATATAAACACTGTTTTTAGAAGAAAGGTTCAGCTTAGTTTATTAAAAAAAGAACTTGCCTTGCAGTGACATTGTTTTTCTGGGGAAGACTGTGCCTGGCTTATGTGATGTGTATGGAACTGGGAAGGAATACAAGTTCTTTCATTTACCCTCCACCCTGTATACCAATGCCCAGATGGTTATAATCTTCATGAAAAAATAAACAAGGAAGTGTTTTAGTTACTATTCTTGGTGGAAAAGGTTCTGGAATATCAACTAAGCTGGCCAAAAGTCCTCTTGAAGAGTGGACGTGTCATCAGGATGTTACAGAAAAAAAATTATATTCCTGATGCCATCCATAAATGGGCTACCTGAGGCTGGGTAGAGAAGGTGCCTTTCTTTTAGCATCAATATTGTGAAAGGAAAGACAGCTAACAACAGAAGATATGGTCAGGCTGCCAACACAAGCACTATGTTTATCATTCCTGCTGTACATTTTGTCAGCATTTTTGCCTGCAGTTTGATTTCTGCAATTACAAAACAAGTCTAAATGCCTCAATAGGAGCATAGTTAATGCAATGCAGGCTTGTAGATGTCACTGTAAAAATAAAACACACAGACAGCTGGCTTTATTCATCCTGACTCCACTTCAAAAAGAAGCAGAGCAATTTCAAGGGGCAATGTAAGAGGAGGAAGGGAAGGATGTCCCTATCACTGACCCACCCATCTCCCTTGCTTTTTATCACTGAGGAAGCAAAAAACCTCTTTCAGCACTCTTTGCATCTGATATATGTTCTTAGAAAAGCTGAAGACCCGCAGGGATGAGATTGGTTTTCAAAGGAAGATGAAAAAATAACCTCTGCATAGAGAGATTTTGAAGGAATCCCCACCAGTTTACACTTCAAGGATTGTAAAAATGCAGAAATATAATCCAAACTGCATTTTAAACGCATAAATACTTAAGGAAATTATATTGTATATATTTGTATGAAGAACAGCATATATTAAGGAGCTTTTCACATGCTTTTTATTAAATATATAAGGAGGTACCCAAACCATTTACTAATATTATCTGACAAGGTTAAACTTAATCTTCATGCCTGCTAGAATTGGAAAAATATGAATGTATAGTAAGCTGACATTCTGCAGCAAGAAAGCTTTAGAAAGCTTTAGAAAGCTTTCTGTACGCCTATCTCTAGTAGGCCACATTTTCCTACCGCAAATGAAAACTTTAGAGTTGCTAGCCAAGTCTCATTCTTTTTTCTGATAAGCTGTTCCTCAAATAGGAATGTAGATTAATCCTCTTTTAATAAGCATTAACTCAGAACAGATAATCAGCATATAAAAATTCCATCAAATCTTCTGTCTACCTTTGGATGATTCTGTCAAATAATTTATCCTTATTTAACAGTGTCAGGAGTTGCACATAAAATGTGCAGCATTCCATAATTCTCCATCTATTTTTAATTTGTTTTTGTTTACTCAGTTTCATGAAATCTTTAATCCCAAGGAGCACTAGTCACTAAATAAGCTTACCTACTCATAAGTGAAAATACATATTTACTTTGTTTGCATGACTGATGGCCTAGACACTTGAAAATATCTGAGTATTCAAGTGAGTGGGTACTGGCACAACAATGAGTTTCAGGGCACAGGAAAGATAAGCAGATAAAAGAAATTTCTCTTATTTCTACAAATGGATTCCATGCCTTTGTTTTATGAGTCCTTATACCAAAACGTGAAAAGAGAATTGCAACTTCCAGTGCAAAATAAACAAATTCTGTTCTGTCACTGTTATACAGGAATGAAATAATTCATCTATTATATGTGTTCAGATATCTATTTTGTGCCATCTATCTTTACTTGTATCATATAGAAACCTACAATGCATGTTTATATCCAGGCAATCTGAGTAAAGCGTAACCATAAAAATCCCCCCAAACCCAGCAGTACTTTAGCTTTTACCAAAACTCACAAAATTAAGACCAATACATCCTTTACATCACAGAACAGATGACTGAAAAGAGGTAACATTTGTATTTAGTGTCTCTGTGCCAGATTTTGGTTTGCCGATAGAATGCATAGTCCCGAAAACACATACTTCTTGTACAGCCACAGATGATGACGCTACTACTTACCAGTAGTAATCTAACAAATATAGTAAAAAATCATATGCTTTGTAGTACTGATATTACTGAGAATCAATGCCTGGTGAGTCATGATGGTGGAAAGAGAAGTGGAGGAATAGTGATGTACAGATTTGTGGCTCAGTAACTATTGGAGTCAGTTCAACTTCAAAAAGTAAAAAGATTTAGCTATGATTTTCAATGTCACTTTATTTGTGACCATCTGAGCAATCGATCAGCTCTTATGAAAATGTTCACAAAGACAGAAAGCTTAATGAATTTAATTCGATCAATTATTCTTCTTTGGCACAAATCTTTACCAATTGTGTGACATTTGTGTTTGCTCTTCTCCTACACAGAGGTTACAGTAGTTTAGTCATACAGCAGAAATTATACCTCTTAGGAGTCTAACAACAGAATACAAATAACAAATAGTCCCACGGAATGACCCATAATCTGAAAATGACCCAAAAGAACATTTTTAGCAAGTAATTATATAACTGCAGGATCCAGACTTTTAAAGAACTATTTTTAGTGTTTTAAGTTCTGCACATATGCCAATACAACTGAAGAAAAACAAAACAAAAAACACATCAGAGATAACTGAAAAAAATTGTTTTTTGTTTTATATCTGAAATAAAGTAAGTGTATGAATGTTCCACTAATACATTCAATCCTCTTTATTACACAGACAAATCCACGCGTTCTGCAGCTTTCTGGAGGAAGAATTTAAAGCAGATTGGACAAAAAGTGTGCACCTTCTAAAATCTGAGTATATTAGGATGAATTCATCTTTAGTAAATTTTTATTGACAGCTGTCTCTGATGTGATTCTGAAAGCTACCTACCACTGTCTAAATATTTAGATCTGAAACCAAACTGTTTATGAATTGTAACTTTGAAAGGAACAACATAAAGTTGTGAGTGTAATCAAACCTCCACAAGCATAGATATGTTTGTCTAAATTATATTACCAATGGCAAATTCAAATATGAGAGAACTAATGATGTTTCTTGGGGAACTCTGGGTGTAAAGATAAAAAGCATGGACTATGTTCTTTCATAAGAACAACTTTTTTTTAAATTAATGATTTTTTTGGACTTGGCTACTGGATCACTTTGGTTCTAGGTGCCTCCAGAAATGATTACAGGCCAGGAAACAGAACTCTGTTGTGCTGTTATAGTTCTATAAAGTCTATGACATGTCAAAACTATTTTTAAAAAAGCAAATTTTTGGCAGTGCCTCTGACATGAGCCTACAATCTGCCCTCACAGTCCAGAAAGCCAACCGTATCCTGGGCTGCATCAAAAGAAATGCAGCCAGCAGGTCAAGGGAGATGATTCTACCCCTCTACTCTGCTCATGTGAGTCCCCACCTGGAGTATTGCATCCAGCTCTGGGGCCCTCAGCAGAGGAAAGACATGGGCCTGTTGGAGCAGGTTCAGAGGAGGGCCACAAAAATGATCAAAGGGCTGGAGCACCTCTCCTATGAGGACAGACTGAGAGAGTTGGGGTTGTTCAGCCTGGAGAAGAGAAGGCTCCAGGGTGACCTTATTGCAGTCTTCCAGTACTTAAAGGGGGCCTATAGGAAAGATGGGGACAAACTTTTTAGCAGGGCCTTTTGCAACAGGACAAGGGGTAATGGCTTTAAACTAAAAAGGGGAAGATTTAGACTAGATATAAGGAAGAAATTTTTTACAATGAGGGTGGTGAAAGACTGGCACAGGTTGCCCAGAGAGGTGGTAGATGCCCCATCCCTGGAAACATTCAAGGTCAGGCTGGACAGGGCTCTGAGCAACATGATCTCATTGAAGATGTCCCTGCTCATTGCAGGGGTGCTGGACTACAGGACCTTTAAAGGTCCCTTTCAACCCAAACCATACTATGATTCTATCATTCTATATCCTAGTTGCTCAGCACATGTGGATCAACTGCACTGAATCACGCACAGTCACTGTGGCTCCAGCACAAGCCTGTGTCATGCCAATGTATGCTACAAAGACAATGGAAAAAACTCCCTACAGTTACAGACAGCTGACAGTGGCATAATCATAGGAACCAAATGCAAAGATGCACTATTTCATCTTGGAAAAAAACCCCATGTTGTGTCTCAAAGAAAAGCAAGTAAAGTGTTCAGTGTAGGATGTGTTGTGCCACAACTTATGCTAACTTGAACAAACCTGCCCAGAAGCCAGAGGAGCAATTACTGAGCCCCTCGAGCTTCTCCACAAGGATGCTTCTCTCTCACAATGTCACAGGGCCCTGGAGCAGACCCCACCACCTTCGCTTATCTGCCTCGACAGTCATCTGCTCTTTCCTGCTAAGGTAAACACTGTCGTGGTTTAACCTCAGCTAGCAACTAAGACCACTCAGCCATTCACTCACACCCCACACCTCCAGTAGGATGGGGAGAATAGGGAGAAAAAGGAAAAAAAACTCCACCTCATAGGTTAAGATAAAGACAGCTTAATAGAACAGTAACAGAAGAGAAAATAATAATAATAATAATAATAATGGCAAAAGCATAGCTCAAAAGAGTGATGCAATAAAACTGGTCACTACCCGCTGATCAATTACCCAGCATGTCCTGAGCAGTGATCATGGATTCCTGCCCCCCAGCCAACCCCCATTTATATACTGACCATGATGTCTATCGTATGCAATATTCCCTTGGCCAGCTTGTCCTGTCTATGCTCCCTCTCACCTTCTGTGGGAAACTGAAAAAGTCCTTGACTTAATATAAACATTACTTAGCAATAACTAAACCAATTTTTTATCAACATTATTCTCATACTAAATCCAAAACACAGCAGCTACTAGGAATAAAATTAACTCTATTCCAGGTGAGACCAGGACAACACTCAAGCTGTGGCTGAAGATAAGCAAGAGTGAGAAAGCAGCCAGCTGAACATGAGGACCAGTTCAGCAGTGCAGTAGAAGGAGTGGCCTCTATCACATGGATGACAGAGGGAACGGAAGAAGAGACAGCTTTGGTAAGTGCAGCTGAGGGACCAAACTACATGCCAAAAAATGTACAGACTTCTGCTGGAAAATGCTGAGATTTATCAGCCTTTTACACTGTAACACCGAGGTATAATTATTTTTTATTTTTTCTCGAGCTTAGGTATGAGAGCAGAAGCTAATTATTTGTATTAATTATTAATATTAATTGTATATTCTATTTTTCCTGGCTATCCATATGTTGACTAAGCTGTTTGCAACCTGCTGTTTCAGCCACACTTTGTTTATTCTTCACATATCTTTAATCACGCTTACAATAATGGTCTACCGTATGCTATGTTTATTAAAGATACGAAAACTAGGATATCAGCTTTGAATTGGGTAGGCAGAAAAAAAGAAAATGCTTCAGTTTCAAAAACACTGTAAAGGCAACACATGCATAGGTTAATCACTAGATTGCTTGAGGATCTGAATGCCTCATGGTTAGGCCAATGTATATGCAACTAACCGCTAAAGTGGAAGGAAGTTCCATTTCTCCAGTTTGATCTTCAAAAATGTTCAAGATATTTTTTTTAAGCTTTAAAGTAAAAATTCAGTTATATATAACTAATGCCTGTTTATGTTAAGTTAGTTCAAGCATCTTGTCCTGCAAATGACTCTCAAAACTGCATTATTTCGAGGAGTTAGATGAGTAAGAAGTACACAGAATTACAGTGACAGAGACATTAACAGCGGTGGATTTTATGCTCCCCTGGAATCACTAGGAGAATGAATGCTACATTTTTATCACAGATAGGCAGCAGAAGTATTCCTCCTTGCATTTGGTTTTAATTCTGCATATCTCACATGTTCATAAACACTTAGATAGCTAATGTTTGCAATGACGTGTTGGTGAGGTAAGAGACAGACTAATGGACAGTACCTGCAGGGGTGAAGGTGAAGGACTGAACTGCAAAACAAGAAAGCAAACACATTGTGAGTTACACACCCTGGTAACAAGCGTTAATTGCAGGGCACGAGTTTCTTCTGGAATTTACTCAGTTGTGGTTGAATAGCATAAGCAGGACATAACAGTTGAGCTTAAAGCACTAACCAGCCAGCAGCCAAAGAGAAATGATGGTTGGAAACATGAGCAGCGAATTCTGACATTTGAAGACTTTCTGTGTGGACATGCTGTTCTCCAAATTGTAAATATTAGGATGAATTTTGAAGCATGATTTGTTATGAACTTTCTTTGCTGAAAGCACACGTTATTTGGGAATTCTGTTGATGGGAATTCTGTGTCATGATGCAATGTTCACATCACACTTAGATGCAGCAAACATCATGAAAAGGAATGAGTTGCAGGAGACACACTGTTTATAATTATTATTATAATTATTTACAGCTATGCATTTTAAGGTATAAAAGACTTCACTCTTATCGTCCCCCTCCCCAACATGCCGACACACATATAAGGCTAATAATTCTGCTTTTAAAAAAACTGAGTAGTCTTAGCTTGTGTCCAAAGTTTATGTATAGGACTGTTTCCTAAGAGGAATAATGGTACAGCTGTCTCTTAATATGAAAAATCTTGGGATCTAGATAAACACATGTGTAGGTGTGTGTGATATAGATTAGTTCTCAATCAACGCCATTCCACCTCTCAAAGAGTAAAAGTCATTGCTGTTAAAAGAAAGAGAAAAACATCTCGGCAAAAAGCATAACCTATGAACGCTACAGGCCATGTGGTGATGCAAAGTGAGGTTCCACAGAAACCGAGTCAGTACAAGAGCCACTGAAAGGCTCTCTCCTCCCTCTGCTTCCACTGCTCGTCCGAGTTCTTCTTGGGCTGCCTTGTTTCACAAAGCCAGTGGAAAACTAATCCAGCAGGAAGGATTGAAAAACAACACAGAATAGTTTCTTTCTGGTTTCGTCAGCCCAGTCAGGACACTGAGGAGTCTGGTGATGGCTAACACCAAGGTGAGGAGGCATAGTAGGACTATTTGGCTGTGAGTAGGGAGTGAATGTTGTTTATTTGGGAAATTGTTAGAGATGCTCAGCCACTTAGGGAACCTGTGTCCTTGGGTTCGCATGTGATAACTTGTAAATAGAAGAGTACCAGGGTAACTTTAGTGTGATATAATGTCAACGTTAAATATGCTGTGTCCTCAACTATGCAAATCTTGCTCAAAAAAGAAACGTTTTCTTTTTTAAAATGTTAATAAGCACTACTAGAGAGCCTACACCAATATTTGAAGAACAGCTCTTTTGTGTTAAATGAGGCTTCAGAGTGACCCATTATATGGTAATTCACCCAACTTCCTAAAAACCCATAAGAATCCTGAAGCACAGAATAATACACAAGAAAAAAAAAAAACAGGTTGGGGGATGAAGAAAATATTTACAAATATATTTATTTTTCCAAATGTATTTTTCAAAAACTAATTTGTAACTGAAGCAACATATTTGGTGCAAGAGGGATCACACCGTGAGGGCGTTTCAAGGTGTTCTACCTCCAAGACAAAACTTTTTATGGCTTCTGCCATTGGTAAATTTTGACCGTGCTTCTCTGTCTAATACACCACTCTCTTCTCCTCTGTTCCTTTAAGTACCTCCATTCATTTCCCACGCACATAGCTTCAAAGACATGGAAATGCATGAGAATGAAGTAGGAAAAGACCAAATACTCTTTCAAACCCTCCTTATAAGGGTCTAGTCTAATTCACATTTGAGCACATAAATGGGGCTGGAATGCTAACAGAGTGCCTTCTGAGCGAGGAGCAAGAGGTACAACTAATCCTCTTTATTCTTTTTTATGCTACGTGTGCTGGAGATGTAAAAATAAAGACTGTCTTATGATAATGATGAAATGCGGTACCGAGCAATGCATTTAAGCTTCTCATACACCAGCATTTTCACAGCATACATTTAAAACAAGCATACAAAATTCACCCAGGTCACCTTTGCTGTACGTTCAACATGTTTTTTAAGTAGATTGTACTAGATGGTAATAAATAATTACTGTTCTTACCAGCATAATTGCTGAGCCCCTTCCTCTTCTTTCTGCGCCAGTACAGCCAGATGCTGAAACCCATCAGAATTACCCAACATGCACCACCAATGCCAGCTATAAAGGCAGGCTGTTTGACAACATCAGTGATTTGCTCAGTTATGCTGTTGTTATTTTCAGTGATGACAACTTCATTACGACCTCCTGCACAAAAGAAATTTGACAGAACATTGTTTTTATGGATTCTGTAATACAAACAGGAACCAAGTACTGCAAATGAAAATAAAACAACACACTAATGCACCTCAAAAGAATTATCCGCAGTAGGAGAGCTTTAGTGAGTACCAATGCACACCTGAAAACCAGTGTTTCTAGAAAGTAAATCCATAATCCATTGTGATTTTGCAAACATACATATATTTGAAAAGATAGCTCTATCGTATTCTCTCAGGTAATCTAACAGATGACAGACCACAGCCTTTTTTAACAGTATATGTTTGTTGGTTTGTTTTTACATAATTATAGACAGAATACAATGATGAGAAAATGGATCATAGGAAACCAATTAAAAAAAAAAAAATCAAGAAATAGCTTTTTCCAGATGAGAATCCAAATATAAAATATGCTAAAACATCAAAAGACCATTCCTTCTCTCATTGTTGTCAGCATGCCAACAATTCTTACTTAACTCAAACTCATCTGTTTTTGCAGTGTGCTAGAGTTTCCAAATTTAAAATAAAAGATAAAATATATTCAACTGGGGCAAAGATGCGTTTTCTGGGAATTATTTAGTGGGGAAAACAATCCATACAAAAACCAAGCGCACCAGCTTGACTCAAAGCAGAAAATTCGGCAGTTAACTGTAAGCTCTCAAACATCACAGCAACAGATGCTATTTTTTTCACCTAGAATAGGCATGAAAAATGCTTAACATCAACCTGTAAGAAATAGTTATGAAGTGACACACCAATTAAAGTGACATGCATCAAAAATTACTATATAGGATCTCAATTTGTGTATATTACATCAGAAAACTGTACATTTCATTGGATGTTCCCACTGTTTTTTTTCTCTCTCTTTCTCTAAAAGGAAACTTTTCTAAAAGGAAAACCTTCGTGTCTGGCTTGCAAACCAATGCTTATAAAAAATGTGAATAGGAATTCAGTAAATGCTAAAGCATATAGTTCTAGGGCCAGCACTTTTCTGCTTCAAACCTCCCCTCGTCAAAAATGGTTAGTTTTAAAATTAGGAAATGCAGAACATATTTTTCTGAAAAAGAAAAAACCCAACAAAACAAAAGTATATTGATTATAAGTACATTTGATATAAACTGCCCACATCTGCAGTTTCGAAATTGGTGAAAGGATTATCCATCATTTCCGGTAAAAGCATTTATATAGCTCAATCCTTGAAATGTTTATGCAGTATTACCAGATGCCTGTATGTATGCTGAAGAGCTGCAAAAGTAGCTACTCTGCTGAGACAAAAAATATGCAAATACTATGATTCTCAATTACAAGAGTCTATCGCACACATGTAAAGGTAGTAGAATATGGCAATAAAACACTGCAATGGTCATTCAGAGGAAATTATTAAAAGTATTGTAGCATTATGCCTTTCTGTGACAATGTACATATTCCTTCTCTATAATTCAGCAATGGTTAAATTTACTGCTCGCTTGTTTCAACAGAACAGCCCCTGTCAGCACACTGGCTTCAGCCTAAAGCAAACAAACACATCGTTGGCTAAAGCAGATGTGAGAAGTCTGACACTTCCAGTTTTATTTCCACGGACACCTCTTTGCAGGAGACCCAGAGTTTACACCAGTCAAGTTGGGGATGAGGTTCCCTCCCAGAGGGCCGGTCGGGCTGAGTGTGCCTCCCCTGCCCAGGCTGCCCCCCTGCCGCGGGGACCGGCGCTGCCCCAGCCGAGACGCAGCTTCAGGCCCCAGATTGCCTTCGGAGCTGGACTGAGTTGCTCAGGAAGAAATGCGATGCACGGCATTACATTGCTATCACACTGTTAATGATCTCGGTGATTTTATTAGGCTTTCTCTCTTTCAGCATCATGTCAATATTTAGTGATGATGACCGTCTGCTTTTGCAAACAGACTGCTGAAACCGCGCTAGAGCTTGGCTTGCTTTCAGTAGTTCTGTGCAAGAAACAAAACAGGCTTCCCGCAAACAAAGTAGGTCCCACAGAAGGATGCTGACAGACTACACCGGCTAATGTATGAAAAGGCAGTACACCACTACTGGTATCATGTACCAGCCTATACTGGCCATGCTGGTAATCTTTACTAGCGTCAGGGCCTGTTAGCTGCAGACATCCTTTCCTATTTTGTCTTGCCGCTGCCAGAGGCCCGATGGTTTCCAGTCCTGATGCAGTAAGTGAGAATAAAACTCAGCGAGCATCTGTGACAAGGAAAGGAAGGGAGGCAGCCGTGACTCCTTCATCGGATTTCCCCCTTTTTTTCTGCGCATGGGACCAATCCATAGGTGCCCTGTAGCGCTGGAAAGAGGAAGTGCCAAGAGTAAAACTAATAGAAAGAGGCACTCTACGGCACGTCCATCCAGGCACACAATTGATTTGCTAGTAGAAATCAGCATGGGAGCTGATGTTTCTCTAATTGCCATTAACTTTCAGTTAATTTCTGTGCCCTTTGGAGGAGAGGTAAAAGCAGCGGGACAGCGAGGAAGCAGGTAATGTCGGCGCTGCTTCGGAGGCAGCCGTGCTGCCGTGGAGAAGAGCAGGCAGGGAAGCGCTTCAGAGACACTGGCAAGAAAAGAACAACTGCTTCCCACTAAAGCCTCCAAAAAGTCTGAAGATCCTGTTTTCTTCTCTACGGTCAGAAACCAGTCTTTCGAGAATGGAGGATGTAAGAGCAAACTGCAGAGAGCTTGGGGAGAGCTTTCAGTGGACTTTATGCTCTCCCTTTCTTCTAGGGGAAGGTGAAATCTGTCTCCAAACTACTTTCTAAAGTTTTCAGTCTGTCTGTTTACTTTTACCCTTCAGTGTCTAGCAATTACAACTGCAAAAGTAATAATTAATTTACATTTCAAAATAACGTATGCTTTGTGAATTTGATGACTGAAAAATACATGGATACAGATGAATGTTACTCACTGACATTTGCTAAAATTAATATAATCATTGGGCTTTGGGGAAACAAATGGCATTAATTTTGTACTTCTTTATATAATATTTAAGCAGAAGTAATAAATATGTCATCTAAGGTAGCAGTGTACTATTTCATATACTGCAGGTGTTTCTGTAACAATGCTGTCAGTTCAACTAATTAGAACATAGACAAGGGAAGTGTGCGACCTGTAACGCTCCATTGTTCCTGAAGACAAAACCATAATGAAATATAATGTCTTCCTCCCATTGGAGAGTAATGAAGAACAAAACTAATTTGTCGGACCAGAAATTAATTAGACACATCAGATTCGATTGTACCTATTACTGTGAAAGTTTGCAGCTGTTCCTCATATTATTATGCCAATGATGGAATGTAAGAGCGAACAGGCTAACTAATGAAGAGAAATAATAGTTATACCATTAACCAACGTTGCTGTTATCTCCAATTTTGTTTCTAGTTTTCCAGGTGAAATTTTTTAGCATATCAAAAGTGATCATAAAAATTTTATTCTTGATTCTCTTTGAGTCTTCCATAATGTTTTTCAATGTCCTGCTTGAAGTATAGGGACAGGTTTCCTGTAACAGTGAGACGATTTCTAGCTAATGAAATAACGTACTTCCTACTGCTCCATATTCTTCTGGTTTTACTTTCTGGATTGTCATAGGTATGTTATCTAGAATTGGTCTGGGAAGTCAGTAGTTGATTATCCACCACAAAAATCAATTCTTTTCAGAAAAAGAAAAAACTTCTTCTTAGAAGAACATATCCTATATTTAAGAACAATATCTTCTTTCTTTTTATACACTGGACTCTGTGTCAGAGAGTCTTCATGACGATGAAAGTTGTACTCTTTAGCAACACGGCTTAACTCTTCTGCATCACTGACCTGCTCTCTCCATAATTCAGCATTTCTGCTATTGTTCATTCTGTTTGCAAGCTGTTAAATAGTATAGCTAAGCACCAGGCCATATAGGAATCCATTATAACACAATCATTCAATAATGATTTCCCATTCATGATGATATTTTGAGTTTTATTCATTAGGTCATTTTTCATCGATGTAATGATTTTTTAATATACCTAAAAAATTAATTTTCTTATTTTATGTTCTTGATTCTCAGTCAAACAGCGAGTGGTACCAACTCAAATTTTCCAAAAATGGTATCATTTAAACATTATTACCTTTATCAAGTAAATTTATAGTCTGACAAATAACTGCCAGCAATTGATAAACAATACAAAAATGGAACCTAAAGAAAAGGGAGATACAGACCATACAAGTAATAACCACATCCAGGGAAAACAGAAATGAGAATAGAAACAACCCAGACAGAAGAGACTCTCCTTTACTTTTCATGCAAAGAACTCTTAAATTTGCAAAGATGCCACCAGACAAACTTGTTGAAGCAGACATCCTGGGATCATTTAAGGGACAAATAAATATCACTGCAAGTTTAACAATGTAAAATTTAGTCTCTAAATACCAAACAGTTTTTTTCTTTCTTTTATACTTTATTTGCATCCTAACATCCTTTTCCTCCTTCCTGCAACAATACAGATCTCCCTATATTTAACTCTTGATTATACAACTAATTTTTGTAAGGAAAAAGCCAGGATGAAGAACTGTACCCAGATGCAGGGCTGAGCATTCTGGGACTCATTCAGCAAAGAACTTTGGTGCAAGTTTAACTCACAACATGTTAAGTGACACAAGGCAACTCACACGCTTAAAATGCAACACACTTAAATGTTTTGCTGGAACAAGCCCAGTGTGTTTAGTGCCTAGCTAGACGGACGCCCTAGTGAAATAAGAAAAAGAAGTCCTGCTCAAAGCGAACACAATGACAAACTAGTCTCATGAGATCAGTCATTTACACAGAGGGCCAAAATTCAGGCCTGTTAGATGACAGGTTTCTTGCATTTTCAAAAATCAATTTCTCCCTTTCAGTTCTAGAAAAGGTTTTTCCACTTTGTTGTTTTTGTGGTTGCCTTCTTCTAAAACCAGTGCTATCTTCACCTCCACTTTTATATTTCCTTCTCCAGTGACAATATATTCAAAGCTGAAGTATGCCAATTTCTCTCTTGACACACAGGGAACCTGAATATCATTAAAATTTAAGCAATGTTTAGGGGATGGCCTTTTCTACAGGTCTGCACATAAAAGGGTAGTCCATGTTTGTTTGGGACATTGCATTGACAACATTTTCTAAAAAGAAAATATTTAATAACAACAAGACCCACAAAGAAACAAAAGCCCACTTAAGTAATAACTAAATTAGTTCATACAGATAAAAGTAATAAAATTCCTGTATTACTCACTCAAAAGAGGTACTGCTCTGCACAGCTCAGTTCAGTTCTGCTAAATATGGTTGCTTCTCCTGTTCTTACATTTTCCATATTGTTCCTGCCTTTTTATTTTATACTTGAGAAGAATTTCAGAAGAAACAGAAACTGTGTTTCCCTCAGGTCAGGAAATTAATTCAGCATGGAAACCACTAATGAGAAACAGTCATTTCAAAGGCAGGGATGATAATACTACCTTTGCTCTGCATTTGGACTAGAGGCCACTTATTCTTTGACAGAAGGAACTTGTCTGCTTGGGATACCTGAGAAACACTGACTTCAAATATTTGGAAAACCAACTGTAAATAGTGCCTTAGGCACCAACAGTATGAGTAAGGCAATATTACAGTCATCTGAACAGGAAGAAAATGGAGCTCGAGCTGTTAGTTCCATAAATCCATCAACCTGCAGAAGTGGTAAATTCATAACAAAAAATATTAAATCAGTTTCACTAGATTATCTGCATTTTCTCATATGTCTTGGGAACATATTTCCCAACATTGGCTGCAAGAAATCTGCACAAAGAGAAGACACGACGTCAGCAGGCAGTGGGATGTTAAAAGCTAACTAACTAGCTCTATTCAAATCTCCTCTTTTCTCCATGGATTTTTATGCATCCAGAAGGGATTTATGAAAGCATTTCTGAAAGCCAAAACAGGCTAAAACAAAACAACAAAACAGACAATCACTTACCAATTATTATGGGTTGTGGCTCACTTTTTACTCCCACACCTGCACTGGTGCTTGCAGCAACTTCCACGCGGTACTGAATACCTGGATATAGGCCACCTATTACTACAGACCGAATGGCTGCATCTACTGTTTTGTTGATATGAAATCGAGTCTCATTACCTAGGCACCAGATCTGGGACAAAAGTTGATGTGTTAAAATATACGAAATTCTTCATACTCATAAACAATCATGCATAGATAAGACATATCAAGGTATTGCATGACAATCACTTATTTTGGACTTCTTAATGATCTTACTGTCCAGGAGTAGCTGGAATCAGAATGATTTAGCTCAGTAAAATATCCCAGATTAGCACAGGATCGAGCCAGCTGTAAAGACTGCTTGCAAATACCTCTCTGGACTCTGGCTTTCCACGGAGTGCAAATTCTGTGGGTATGCTTCTTAGAAGCACAGACCAGAATCATCCAAGTGAAAAAGAGGCATTATACTATAATTGAAATCTTGTTCAGATTACCACCAAACCTTTCCTAAAAAAAAACTCACGTTTCTTTCATTCTTAATTTCCCACTGAATAGCAAAAGGACACCAAAATAATACAAGCACTGGCTGAAACACTACTTAAAGTACTAAAGAAGAAACAATTTTGAAAATTGTTTTCAACTTCCTTTCACTGTACAACAGGGATATGTGAAATTTCTGAAATGGAATAAGTACAAACTCATTTTTTAATGCTGCTTTTGTGATTACTTACATTGTTCAGGAATCCATGTATCAGTTCCTGACTCAATTACTCTCTAATTAAACAGAAAAAACACTCTATAGTCTCAATTGGCATTTTGTGATGAGAACAGTCTATGATTTCAGAGTGTTATGTCTCTCTCTCGCATTTTTCCATAGGTTTATCCCAAGAAGTTTCAAAACCAAGACTTTTTAGGGATTCTTCTTCAGTTAATGTTATCTGCATTTACTGGTTCTGTATTATTAAAGAAAGCATTTACTACCACTCAAGTAA
Organism: Ibidorhyncha struthersii; assembly: GCA_013398815.1. NCBI lineage: Eukaryota > Metazoa > Chordata > Aves > Charadriiformes > Charadriidae > Ibidorhyncha > Ibidorhyncha struthersii. The sequence goes on from VZSZ01001816.1 coordinate 255,752, forward strand.
ATCAGTGCACATAAAGATGTCATATGTACACTACATAATTATAATAGCAGAAGAAAGCACTACTGGTGGAACCACCATCAGCAACCAACTGATGCATCTAAGCAACAGTAACGCTCTCTTTACCCTTATTCTTGACCCTGCTCAGTGTTTTATCACACCTTATACTTTTTCTGTGAAACACCGAGGAAGATTTGCTGGGCAAAAGAAACCCCTGTTCTCCTAAGCTCAAGTAGATCTTATTTGCAGGCCAGAATGCATTAGGGTGAGAAACTATCGCATTCATTCTTTCACTCCTTGTCTGCCCTGGTCTTAGGTTACAGCAGCTACAAGATGCCTCTAATTAAAGGCATTTAATTCACAAATGAATTTACGGGCACTCTGATGCTTGAAGTGGAATCAACCGATCTACATTCAATGTGTTAGAAAATGTACTGTGAAAACTCAGCAGTCATTTTATACTCAAGGAAGTATTAGACTCTTTGCACTACATTCACTGTAGCCAGCTCACTAATCAGGCAGCCACCCAATCTAACACAGAGGGGCTGTAATAGGTAGTGACTCTAGCTGTTTATAAAAACAGCCTAGAGGTCTGAGCACTCACCTGGAACACGGCTTTTATTAACCATCAGCCCACTTAGTTTCATATCTACATATTTTGTGGTTTAGGAGTATGCTTTACTAATTTGCCTATAAGCCCTTGACGGTTAATATTGACTTATACTGGAGTCAGTATCAAGATTAATTAAGCCAAAAGATAATTATTAATTGATATGAAAATGAGATCAATAAAATACTGGGATTAATAAATCTTGATATTGACTAAAAGTGAAACAAAAGAAGTGCTATGCTAAACATAAATATTGTGAGCATTTACTGCATACCTCTGACCAAGTGATAAGCTAGAAGAGGTTGAACCATTAGTTGATTTAAAAGTCAAGTGCTTTCTCCCTTCTTGATGCTGTGTTCCCTCAAGATACAGCAAGGCAAAAATAAAAAAAAAAAATTGCATCTTTTTGTGTGAAACAAGCTGCATTCACCACTTCCACCCTTTGTGGGACTGTCAAGAAAGCTGCCCTGCTCTATTTCAATTAAAAATTTCACACTAAGTATATAAGCCAGCCACAGCACAGTTATTTAACAAAGTGTGCTCCATGGTCACAAGCCTGTGACAATGCTGAACCTTGCTTGATCATTTTCTCCATAGTACTTCACCCCAATATCACACTGCACTATTTCCATGTTTTGAAAATATACTTGTGCAAAAGTGAGCTTAGTGGGGAATTACAGACTACAACAAAATTTAAGATGATATATAAGGATTGGATAATTTGAGCCATCATAGAAACAAAGAAGGAGAAAATACAACCAGTGGAGGCAACTCTCATGTAAGAAACTCTGCATATAGTAGTGGTGTTCAACTTGTTCCTCAGAGCAAACAACCTGTCACTTTAAGTTGTGAATCTTGATGAAGATAGTACTTGGAAGAAGTCTTGTATTCTCCCAGAGCCATAGTCCTTGACTTTGACCTTGAACTGTTAGGATTAGCATTTTTGCAGGGGAAAGAAGAGCTATTTTTTCTGCGAGATTGAAGGCACTCTAAGTCAGAGACTTTACTGCCTGTCTTGAGAGTGCAGGAGCCCTTAACAAAAAAAAACCCCTTCTTCTCATTCCACAGCAGGGAAAAGCAAGAAAGAGAAGCACTGTAAACTAGCTGGCAATTACAGCTCTCTTCCAGATCTAGTTCATGGTACTTTTGCTTTTAATGTAACAGCAGTACTGCTTAAAACAAAAAAAAAAAATTAAAAAAATCCATAAGCAGTCAGTCCTCTTTCTCCATATAATTACATGGGCAGCTGTAAACGCTGTCAGAATCTAAATCCATAAACAGCACTATTGTTCTGTAATTCAAGCAGGCTGTTTCCTTAAACACACAACCCTCCCATTACACATCATTTCTACCTTATACTCCTGGATGACTCCATTTTGGTGATCTGGAGGGGGAGGATCCCAGGAGATGCTGATGCTCGTGCTGTTGTGGTTTCCAACTGTCAGGACAGTAACAGACTGAGGAGGGGCGCTTGGAGCTACACCAAGGAGAGGGAACAAACAGAAGCGAGACCTTAATCCATTTGCTAGAGCACGAATTTTGCTGAAACAGTGTAAGAGCAAGCAGACAGTACACAAAGTTCACACTCCCTGCAGGCCTAGGTATGCACATTTTGTTAGGCACTGGCAATTTTGAAAAATGCTTTCCTGAAGAGAAGCATAGCGCTGAATGACAATGTGGAATTTGTGGCAATGGGGAATCAATACAAATCACTCCTCATTTATTTATATTTAGCATTTCTTAAGTTTGCATTGGAATTATTCTCACGCTTGCATTTGTTTTCCATAATATGCACGGATAGCTATGGATATATCAACTAAGTTATAATGTGAGGCTGCTTCACCTGGCCCAAAAAGTATTTTGATTCTTCTTTCCCCACGTGGTCTAATAATAATGGGAGCAACAGATGTTTAAGGGTCATTTTTTGTTTCCTATTTGCTCTCCAGGAAGATATTAACTCAACAGGTTTAAACAGTAAACCTTGCAACTGCTAGGTAGGAAAGGGTTAAACTTTTCAGGGCTTTACATCAAATGCCAGTGAGTACGGTAGGTGCTAAGTTAGGTCAGAAATACACTTATGTCCTCTTTTCCCTGGCAAATTGCTTTCTCTGCAGAGTCCTGTTCAGTTCAACCATTCACAGCTGTTTGGCTGGTCACTGCATATCAAGGCCATACCTACAAGACAATTGCTCGCCAGTCCTGCTACATTGGCTAGAAGTGGGGAAAAAAATAATAATCGTAGCTGATAGCGATCAGAGCTATGCTGACAAAGCCCCTTTTGCAGCTACACCAGCAGCAGAGTGCCTTTGTTGGCTCAGGACATGTTTGGGAAGTGGCGCAGCAGCTCCATTATAGAAAAGTCCCCTCTGTGAGCATCTGCCGCATCTCCACGCGGGGGCTCTCCCACCATAGCTATAGCTGCCACGGCAGAGGCCTGTGGCATATGTTCCTCCTCAGCCACTTCAAACTTCTTGTGAGCCCCCCTCTCCCCTCCCATGCTTCTAGGCGACTGTTGAAACTCCACTGCTGTGGCAAGCGAAGTCACCAAAGTTGAGTGTATTATATTAAGGTACAGCCCCTGGGGAAAGAAATTATTGATAACAGCTGCACTGAACTGGTCCTAGGATACATACAGTCCATTTATCCCAGTCCACCTATCCTGTCTTCAACAAAACTAATAGAAAGAAAGTGTGAACTAATAAAGCAAGCATATAGCGATACCTCCTCAGGACAATTTTTCAATTCACTGATGCCTGTTGCTTAGACACTTTCTATTCCAGGGTGATATCTTTGTGTTTAATAACTCCTCATGGAATTTTTCGTTCATGTATTTGTCATCGTCTTTAATATGATCTTCAAACATTTAACATGAAATATGGAAGCTTATTTTGAAGACTTATAGTAGAACCTAAAATATTTATCACTCCCCCCTGCTCCAATTTCGAATCTAGATAGCCTTCCGGTTTTGGGCATCTCACGTTGTGTGTCACGGCTCCTCGACTCCAGTCCCCTGGTCTAGAGTATTCCTACCCAGAGAGGACACCTTCGCTGCTGAGCTCTATGGCAACAGCACTCTAGTCTTATCTTTAACTGCATATTCCTGACTGCATGAACATTTTTGGACAACCTTTCTTGGAGAAGCAAAGAGCCACTGGCTTCTTTGTATTAAAGCCTGGCAGTTTTAACACAACTAAACACAGCCACAGATATCAGGAGTATTCAAGTTTCCTGAGTTAATTCAGATTTCCTCATTGTTCCCTGTGGGCTCTTTGAGACTGGCTATGTTCCCACTTTGGATGCTCTTCAGCACTTGACCTGGCACAGGCTCAAGGAGCCAAGCTCAAATCCTTACCCTGAGAAACCTGAAGAGCTGGAGTAGCCTGTTGCAGGAATCACACAATTTAAGACTAGGGTATCAGAGGTGGGGACAAAGGCTCATACAAGATTACACCAGAATAAAATATTTTAGAGGAAGAATGACACATATATTACTGTCCTGTGAGGCTGCACATTTCAACAACTGTATTTTCTGATGCTGGTTCAGCTGAAAAGCAGAGTGCTTGGTAGTGTCCTTGTGACCTTGAATGACGCAGAGAAACAGTGTACTGGAGGGAAGAAATGGAGCTGTATTGTGGACGCTGACTCTTAGCCAGCGCGAGTGAAGCACAGAAAGGTGGCCTTGGGCTACTCCTTGCAATCGTGCAAAGCATAAAATTGGTGAGGTTAATAGTTGCATTGTGTATTTTATGGCAAGTGAAATAATTTGCCATCCAGTAAAAAAATTAGCATTTAAAAAGTCTTCAGGTTATTCAATAACAACAAAACCATGAATAAATGTATGTGTGTGATATTAACTAGAACAACATTTTACATGAAAATAAAAATCATAAAAATGGCAAATCTTAACACTGTATAACTCATTTTTGGTTTTAACTACAATGGAACAACTTGCTGAAATGTAGTTACTTTTATCCGCAAACACAAACGGCATTCAGAAGTATAATTTCTTATATACAAATACCTGGAGACACAGAAAGAGAGGGAGAGAGAGAGGAGAGTAAATGATAAAGAAACATAAAATTAACGCCGTACTCTTACATTTAAAGAAAAACATACTGTACTCATTTGTCTTTGCATTTAAACTGCATGAATATTCTAGTTGATATTCTACCAGTGTGTGTCTTTCTTTTTTTTATGATATATGGTAAGTTTGAAGCAAAATTAAAATTGCAGCTGATGAACGCAGCTGAAAGCATCATTTTAAGAGCTCAAGTAAGGCAGGAAGGAATTGACAGCAGCTGATAAAAACTAAGGAGACTTCCACTACCAACTGTGATATTTTTGTGGTGACAAACAATAAGCAGAACAAATACTACTCCACAAAGTTATTCTGAAAGAGATTTAAAACAGTGGATGTAACTGAAAAAAAAAAAAAAATCATCTATCTTTAGAGCAAGTGGGAAAGAAATAGTGAAAATTATAAAATATTTTATTTAGCTCCTTTTCGTATGTGTATACACATATATGTATATAACAGTTCGGCTTCCTCTCTCCGATAATATCAGTCTGTAAGCTGGCACTGTGATATAAATTAAGCCACTCGTCTGACACTGCTGCAGTTATTAAATAGACCACATTGAAAAATAACATTTTTAAAACCGTTTTCTCATTTCCCTTGCTGCTGGCTTGTGGAGAACACCTTGCCTGCTTCTTGACAGGTCAATTATTCCAGTGCTCAGCTTCTTCTTACAGATATGAAAGAACCCAAATCGCTGCTCATCTTTTCCAGACGCAGTCAAACAGAATTCCATTTGTTACCTTCACAAGGCCAAAGAGGCAGGAGATGGATGGATACTGAACTGTGACAAATGTCTGATCTAGAGGAAAAGTCTAACTGCAGCAAAATTGATTTTTGGAGGTAGGCCTCAGAAGTAACATTGCATGTAAAATTCAATCCAGCAGAAAGCTGCCACTACCTTTTGGTCGCATTTTGCCTTTACCAGGGCTATTCGTTTTGATGTCGCAAAAAACTTCCAACGCACGTATCACTCTTCCAAATTATTTTCTAAAAATAGTATACCTGACATTTTTTAAAAGTCAAGTCTAAAAAAGCTCATTTTCTAAATGGAATCTCAGGCGACACAGCAAGTGGAATACCTTTAAATAGACTGCCATCTTTCTTCACTGGATGAGAAGCAAACCACTCTCATTAAACATTTAGTTGATGTTATTTTCGAAATATAGGAACACCAATATAATTACAAAGATAATGTGAGGAATTAAAGGAAATATCTTTAGAACTGCATCTACTGAATGTCTTAATTTTCTCATAGAAGTACTTAACTTTATACCCGAGCAAGAGGAAGAATTATTTACAGGGGCTGACATTTGTCTGGTGATAATACTACGTGTTATAGGCTGATGTTTTTTTGAGAGAGACACTTGTAAACAGACTACTTGAAGATTATATTAATCTACCAAGCAGATCCTAGGCTGTGAGTTATACATATCTGTAGGCAAGAAAAGTTTTTTAAATCTTCACTATGTGGAAAGTTATTTCACATGAACAAAGTGTCCTTTAAAGTAGGAAATTACCTGACAGGCTCTGCTGGGAGATGAGCTTTATAAAAGAAAATGTCATTCCTCAAGTATTTTATAGAAATAGGCAGGAGGTACAAAATCTTCTCTCTTTTTCATGAGTTCTTAATTTACCTTTAGCAAGAGCCAGTTAGATGAACTAAATAAACAACAAAAATCAATTGAAATTGGACAAGAAAAAAAACAACTGTTAGTGAGGGAGGAAAATCCTACATTTTAACTCTAGAAAAGCAATTTCGCCTGTAGAAAGATTTTTCAATTTTCTGTTTTTTAAAAAAAGCTTTGTTCAGACTGCTGCAAAGATATTCTTTACAGACTGATTTAGGCTTTATAGTCTGAACAAACAAAAGGGAACTATCAAGTCCCAAATTCTAAACCAGACTTGAACAATGCCTTCCTACGTCCTCTTCTACGTGTTGCAGGACACTGAGTTTCCTCATCTATAAAGCAGGGTTGGCAACCGAGGTATCTTCAGGATTACCTACTGGTTGAGCAGTAATCATAACAAATCAAAGAGAAAAAAGCGAGTAATAAGCAAGTCTGTTCTAGAATTAAAAAGTACTTGGCAATCAGCACTAAATTAAACCTCAGGAGACTATTGTAACACATTAAGATGCATCTTCAATAGGAAGAAACGAGTCCACTCAAAACCCATGGAAACCGTAAGAACATTTTGAAACTTCACCAGTATTTCTTTCCCCGCCTTTGAAAGAAATCAATGAAAGAGAGAGAAGATGAACCCTCATTTTTATGATCCTCCTTCTAATTTCACAGGAGAGATTCTCCAGGCAAAGGTTGCATTAGATACATAGAAAGATAGGTTTCTTGTACATTTCTAAGAGAAAAGATAAAAATCACTTATATCTCACCTCACTCCCTTTACTTTTCAATAAAAAAGCAGTCCTGGACAGCATATGTTTTAGCAAAACTATGTATCATGCTACTTGCTATAGAGAGAAATGCTAGAAATTTCAGTAGTGTAAACTGTTTACTACGTCTGCATCCTGCATGTTTCACATAGGCTTGAAAGATACTTAAGGAAACTCTCGAAAGGACTAAATAGGGCAGTTTCCTGAATAGTGTGCTAACAGAAAGAATAAAATGGCAAGCCCTTGAGACTGGAGTTCCTTCAGACTAGTCCTTCGCTAGTCCCCATTTCCCAAACTGTTCATCTAGATCAAACACTTATCTGCAAAAGGTTTCATTTATTAGCTTAATTTTCAAATGCAGACCAAGGTCTTTTATTGCAGCAAGACTGGTTACAAAAGAACGGCTGTTGTGCACACTTTTTGGAAGACCCAAAGCCATTTGCACACTAGAAGGACATATCAGCCAGAAGGATACAGGGCTGGCCCAGTGCTCTCTTCTGGAGTACCTACAGCACAATACTGAATATTTTGAATTCCAATGCCAACCCTGTATCTCACAAACAGAAATCATGTGGAAAAAATAGAGCTGGACATACACAAACACGCAATGAACAAAATAGTCACTCTTGATTTCACCTCCAGTACTAGGTATGGAAGTCTGTTGCTTTACTGACTATTTTACTAACCTTCCTCCGTGGTACGAGCAGACTTTGATTCACTGTCCATTCCTTGGAATTCATTGAAATAAGGGCGAACTTTAATTTCATAAGTGACCCCCTTTTTCAAGCTGACAAGAACAGCACTGCGCTCAGTTGGGACTTTGACCTCCAAATTCTGCCATATGGCTGGAGAAGGCAGGCCAGACGTTTGGCGATACATTACTCGGTAGCCCTGAATAAACTGGGATTGGCGGTCAACCTAGAAATGACATGAAATAATATGTCAATAAATATATCAAAGTAATCAAACCATATAAAAAGAAAACAAAACATTTGCCTAGAATACTTTTGTTCTTAAGAAAAAGAGAAAAATAAGTTGTTTATGCTGCTGAATTTAAAAATTAAACTGCCTTCTTGTACGTCACTGTTGATTAACTGTCTATAAAGAGCATTTTTCTCACATTACCCGTTAAATAACATTTCTTTCTATTTTATTTTCTCCAGCTGTTTATATCATGATAAATACCACCTTAAATCACAAAACAAGCCCCCAGTCCTGCAACAAATCATGAAAAGAGAACTTTGGCATAATGTTCACTGCATGTAAACTTATTAAGCACATCTTGGCTACTGATGTGCTGAAATACGAGAAGAAAAGAAAAACAAATTCTTTTCAGAAAAGGACAAGTCTTTGAAGATGCCCTACATGCTTTCAGTTAGTCCATTACTTGGCTCACAGCTTGTCTTTTCATGAGATGCTCAGGAAAGTAAAATAAACATAAGGCAGATGCAGAGAAAACAACTTCCAAGGACATGAGCTGTTTCTTGCATTTAAGCAGCCTCTTTGCATCCTGGGGTTGTGATGCTCCCAGGCCATCAGATGGAGATGGAATGTCGGGTTTGGTTTTATATTTTACGCGTTGCTAGGCAAGCACAATTCAAGATTGGACCATACATAGAAGTTTAACAATTCTAACTTATCATAGCTATAAATAGGATTTTTATTTGAAGGGAAAAAAAAAGTGTTTGATCTTGGAGAGGTTGCATGCATTTTTTTCTTTTGGAGGGAAAAAAGGCAGGAAACAATGATTTGAGCTATTATGATGTTTGCATGAATTTTGTCTGAAAAAAAAAAAACAGTGAAAACAATTTGATGGATAAAACCAAACCAAACCCAGCTGCTTCTGTAGCCATCTAATAAAGAGCCAAAGAAAGTGAAGCACAAATAACAAGACTACACAAATAGCTGTTTGGTAATTTTCTGGGTTATAACTAAGATTCAACAAGTAGGATTTCTTTTCTGTTCTTGACAATTTGGTAGCTCAATGATAATTCAGAATTAGAGATACATTTGTTTGACTTCTCTTAAGAATAAGTGAATTTAAGGCTGAAAACACAAACCAGGGTCGATTACGCTTCTCTTATAATCTTGTTACAGTTTACTGAGGCATTCAGAGGGGACGCAGATTCTTAGACATTAAAAGGCAGGGCAAGCAAGAAGAAAGCTTTATTTATGAGAGCAAAGCAGAAATGTCTTTCATCAAAACTGTCACTGTTAAAAACCTTGCAACATATGTTACAACAACATTAAGCTTGCATTTTATAAACTTCTCTACATTCACTTTAAGTGAATTTATGCACTGAAAGAGGGATATAACTCACAATAATAGCTTGTTAATACCAAAAGAATCAAGCTGTGTTTTTAAGAAGAACATTAAGCAGCTGTTTCCAGAGGAAGGGAGTCTGTAAATCAGAGTAAACTGTTTTTATCCATGTTTGACTTTCATTAATTAAATGTTTTACGGACATAGACTTTATGAACCTCATGTTTACTACAAAATTCAGCAAGAATAACACTTTCATGGACTTTGTAATAGATTCTCAACCTAAATTACAATATAAGGCTATGATGTTTAATAATCGAACACTGAGTTTGATTCCTGCTTAACTTCTGAGTTAGAAGCTACACTGAAAGATGGCATAACTTTGTTAGAACTTTCCATTTTGTTTTTGCTGTCCTTTTTAGCTCTACTGACTGCTGCTTAGCGGAGAACATCTGAAAATTCAGAATTGTCTAGGCTGAACAGTAACGTTGTGTTGCTACAAAACGGTATGGAAATCATTTTGTACGGCATGGCACAAACACAAATGCACCCACCACCTCACTGAGAAGAACTGGACCCCTATACATACCGATAGTATACTAATTTTGAGTCCATCACACTTTTGTGTCTACTTACACACAGGTAATACATGCAAATCATTCATACACCTCTTTTCCCACTAGCATTTTAAGTTCCTAACCTAAAAGACTAAACAATACAAGGAATATGAAAAAAGAACACTGTAGCACACGGCTGTCAGGTATATGGTATAAACTAGCTTGATCTGGGGCTCACACAAGTTTCATAGAGCTTTCAATTGGAAGTTTGATAACAACAGGGCTGTGATCTGCACAAATTTCAGATTACTGACATTGATTCCATTGTTCAGGGTCTGGCAGGGTACTTACGAAAGAAAATACTATACATTTTTAATGCTTTCTATAAACATCCAGTTGCATTCAATATCAAGGACAGAATAAGCAGATCTCTCTCACGCCCACTTAAAGCTAGTCTGAATGAATAGGGCCTTTCATACAGTCAAAATGTCGGGAAACCACTTAGAGGACACTTCACTTTTTGAGAAAGGTGATTTTTTTTCTTTTGTTTGGAGTTTTCTGATAGTAAAAAATTACTCTTGGATAATTCCATGGATTAACCAGATATATTTGTGAGGTATAGGACAGGTATATTTCACAAACATATATACACACATATATGTGTGCACCTGTATATATATACACATATACATACATATGTGTATATATCTATATGTACATGCACATAGAGTCTTTTATAATACAAAGCCTATGACTTCATAATTTCCTTTGTTTGTTATGTGGTAGTTATATGTCACTCCAGCAGCAGGCCACTAAAAATATGTTTAGCATTAGAGAACCGTATTCAGTTGTGCTAAGCGTTAAACAACTCTGTAGGTTTGGTACACGTTCACACACAGGCAGAGTTGCAGAAACATGCACCATGATTTGATGAAAGAATGTAACAATTTCCAGGTATTCTCCTTTCTCTCTCTCTCTTTTTTNACAAAGTACTTAGCATTATTACAAAGATTGCAGGAACTCTGCACTGAATACTGGGATCAGAGAATATTTCTAGTCTTCCCATGACACTTTTAACTACTCTTGAATTTGTACAAGCAGCAGCGACATCCACTTAAAAGAGCTGCAACAGTTGCTGCTCTAAAGACACACTTTCTCCCTCAAAATACAGATGGCAGAAAATGCAGATGCTCCTTTAAAAGACAGAAGAGCAATTACTGGGTAGGTTCTGTTCAGCACTGACCTAATGCTTTAAGGCAACCTACAAGCATAATTGGTCCTGCACGCTCCTTCTCACCCTCTTTTACAACGAATACGTAGTGTGGGAGGTATCTACAAAACTGACAACAGCTCTCCATTTCTGCAGAACAGGAAACTCATTTTCCCTGCGTGTTCAAATCTGCACATACTGCAGCTGAACATGAGACAGGTTCAATGGGTATTAGATCATTTGGGTAGGCTATTAGGTTGTTAAAAAGATGGCAAGAAACTCATAATGCAGCTTATGCTGCAAATATAAGCTCCTTTCAGGCAAACCTGCTAATCTGCACCCTAAAGACATTTTGCAATATGCTCTTTAGTATGTAAATTTCAACCCCAAAATATCCCTTAGTAATACTCTGCCTTCACATATACCCACAGTCATTCTCCATCTGGGCAGAACACCTTGCACGCTGTGCTGAACTCACTAGTACAGACTCACAGTAATCTCTCAAAACTCAAACAGCACTATCATTTATCTATCCTACAGGAACAAGACAAAAGGTGATGATACACTGGAAGACTGTCTAAAGAACTTGACTTCTGAAGCTTCCAATGAAGTACATTCATTTAAAATCAGTGTCAAATTAAAAGGCAGAAGTAAATAAATCCGCCTTCTAAGAGGCTACCAAGCAGAAGGACGTCAGGATTTCAAAGCAACAATTCTTTTGCCATATTAAAGAACTGATTTTTATTCCTGCTTGTGCCACAAGGCTCCTTTATAATGGTCGGAAATTTTTCACATTGGGCCACAAATGAAACTCTTAGTTTAATTCCCAGTGAGGCTAGACATGCTGAACCATAGTTGAGGTAAAAATGCACTTGGAGTACACCATATGCTGTTGCAATGCAAAATGTTTTGGTAAAAATAAATCAGGCCCAAGGTTTAAAATTAGCCATTTCATAACAGAGGGCATATCTGATTCTGTAAGTCTTATCAGCAATAAATATCTCTGCACCTCACCTCTCTATGTGTAAAGTTAGGATAATGACACATTTTTATCATTGTGATGTTAAATTCAGTATTATTTGTGAAGCACCCAAATGTTACAGTTGAGAGCATGACAGATAAGCAAGCATGTGAGACAAACTAATAATTTTTTATTCAATGCAAGGTTTCAATGGTATGAATTTAATAAGACCTGGCACCACACAGTGAATAAAGATGAAAAGAAATGTTGAATAGCTCCATGAAGAAGAGATCCTGTATGTGACCAGATAATTACAGCTACACTTTAATACTTATGCACAAGAGGAGTAAATTTAAGTGACAGTGAAAACCTAACTTCTGACATTCGTCTTTTATTTAACACTGACTTTGTAAGCCCAAACTTCTTTTTAAAACAGACAAAATGTGTGTATATGCATGTGCATATTTTAAACTTGTAACACAGTAGCAGAGAACTATTTCTGAAATTTTAAACTCAATTTTCAAACAAAAGAGACAGTAAAACCAAAACAATCTCACAAAGAAGGGAGAAATTGGTGTTAATTTGCTGTGAGTCAGGATGCCAGAAATTTAGTACTCAAGGAAGTTCCTTGGCATTCACTCTTTGAATTGCAGAAAGTCAACACAAAGAGTCTTACAACTCTCATGGCACTTCTGTACTTTTGTATGATAGCTACACTATCTAACCATTTTATATTAATGGTGTGGACTTTATTCTCTGGATAGAGTAGCTTTTTTCCTAAAGACGATGGCTAATTAATTGGTTTTGTTCTGGTTGCTGTAAAATTTCTAATTAGCTGTTCCAGAGATCTTTTTTTTGTGTCTGTCTTCTCTCGGGCAATTCCAAAAAGTCTCTACAGAGGCCTGTATGCTTGTCAGGTGGCATAGAGTCACTGCTTTGAGGGATCTTCCCAATAAGCTGATATCTATAGCTTCCCTAATAATTTACCTTTACCTTACCATGTTTTCTTCACTCATTAGTTGGTAGGGGCACCAAGTGACTCTTTTATACATACATATACACACCCACCCATATACATATATATACATATATATACACATATATATACACACACACACACAAATACATACATATATTTTTTTCATTATAATGTAATGACATTTGCTACATTACATAAAACTGAATTCTGTTTATAGTTGGGCTTCCTTCTGTAGTATATGCTAAAGCAAGCACAACCCTATGAATCTGTATTTCTGATAGCTGTCACACCCAAGAAAAGACCACTGAAATCTGTCAGAACAAGGATGGTGCATAAGCCCCCGTAAATATGGCTGAGATGTGCAAAACCAACAGTAATCCTTATAATACGCAAACTATCACCACACTTCTTATCTCTTGTTGTATAATCCCGTGTACACATTAACCTCTTAGCAATATTACATGTAGAAGAAATGCCCTAAATATTGTAAATACCCCTTCAGCAGAATTCATCCTACGTAATACAACTACTTCAGTGACTTGCAGTGCAGTACTGTTTCTCTCACTCTTCCACCCATGGCTCTCCTTCCTCTGGGGCAGATACCCCACGAGCAAAGCACTCTCTTCTGGTGTGCAGCTCACTGGGAACTCTCTCTTTCTACAATTACAAATCCTTTCCTTCAAGCCTCAGGAAGGGGAACATAGCATTTTGAAAGCCAAACACTATATCGGAAATTCTACCCAGTAGTTTGACCCCTCAAATAGAAATGTTGTTAAGTACTGCCAAGATGATTTTGGTCTTCTATAATGAAAGGATATCCACTGATTATGGGTAAAGCTTATGCTAGAAAACCAGATGCTACACAGTGGATCAGGCATCAGCACCGCAGGCTTCTGACTTCACTGTAAGTGCCCTATAGGAAAACTATTTTTGCACTTCAGGCTCACCAAATAATAGGGTATTGTCAGAGGTCCCTATGCCTTGAAGTAGAAAGTACTTTTTCATACAGCAATTTCATGTTGATATTTAACTTTGATTATTTTTTGACATGCACAGTAATGAGTCCACAGATCAATTATCCTTTAGATTATGATGTCAAGCATACTCATTTTTATAATATTTTTCTAGTCAGACAGCTAGCTCGTTTTGAGCTGAACACTGAAGACTTTGAACCTGCCTGTCTTGAAAGAGAAAATAAAAAGAGCATTTCATTACTACATATATATGCCTGTATACTGCTAGTTTATCAGAGCACTCACATTGGGCTCAAGACTGGAGCTTTTCAGGGTAGTAAAAAAATGCAGGGACAAATAGGAATAATTAAAGCCCTGTTAAGGTAATAATAACAGAAGCCTTACCGTCCAGGTGACTTGAACCGTAGTGGGTGTCAGCACAACAGGATTATGCAGTCGTACAATGACATCTCCCAGTTCTTTCTGGACCTGCCTGTGATCCACACCTTGTGCTGGTGGGCTGATATCTGCCAGGACAGGCACACACATGAAAGTGTTATTTTAATGAGAAGAGCTATATATGGCATCAGTAAGAATTAGTGAATAGCTTAATGACCTGATTTAAACACCCTTTATAATACTGGTTTTTAACAATAAAAACAATACAGTACTAAGGTTTAAATATGAATTCCAAAGCATATCAAGTAATGCAAACAAACCATTCACCTTTAGCTGCTTAGGAAATAATGAAATATAAAGATTTTTAAATGAGTATTCAGTCTCGATGGCAAAGTTTTCTCAGATCTGGTAAGTGATGAGAGAGACACAATATTGACTAGTTCCAAAATACTCAGATAATAATAATGTTGCCCAGATGCCTGGAACCAAATTGTTTAGTATAATTGAAGAAAATGAACAGGTTTTATTTGAATTTTCTTAGAGTATACATGACATTAAGTCATTATATGTTTCCAAACTTTCACTAAGCTTCCCCTCCCCACATACCATGCACACAAGAAACCAAACACTAAAAATAGCATTTTCTTCTGCAAAGAAATTTTTCCCTTTACAGATATAGATCATGAAATCTAGTGCAAATATGAAAAAAAGAATTAATTTATGAAGCCAGACTGATTCTGATCCAGTAAAAGGCCAGCAAAAACACTCTACCACAAAAATTTTCTCTTCAAGATTATGTCAAAGATTCCTTCAAAGTGTGTGGAGAAATTATTTCTTCTGGCCAAAATCTGCAGGAATTTGATCACTTAATATACGTATATGGAAAACTGTGACTCCATCTCCAGCATCGCACGTGGGCCTAGTACCTAGTCCTTAGGGATCCCGTTTGGGTTGTGCCATGAGGAATAACCCCATGCATCAGTACAGGTTGGGGGCCGACCTCCTGGAGAGCAGCTCTGTGGAAAGGGACCTGGGAGTCCTGGTGGACAACAGGATGACCATGAGCCAGCAATGTGCCCTGGCGGCCAAGAGGGCCAATGGCATCCTGGGGTGCATCAAAAGGAGTGTGGCCAGCGGGTCAAGGGAGGTCATCCTCCCCCTCTGCTCTGCCCTGGTGAGGCCGCATCTGGAATACTGCATCCAGTTCTGGGCTCCCCAGTTCAAGAAGGACAGGGATCTGCTGGAGAGGGTCCAGCAAAGGGCTACAAAGATGATTAGGGGATTGGAACATCTTTCATATGAGGAGAGGCTGAGGGATTTGGGTCTCTTTAGTCTGGAGAAAAGAAGATTGAGGGGGGATCTTGTTAATGCTTTCAAATACTTGAAGGGAGGATGCCAGGGGGATGGGAGCAGTCTTTTTTCAGTGGTGCCCATTGATAGGATGAGGGGTAATGGGCACAAGCTTGAACATAGGAAGTTCCATCTTAACATGAGGAGGAACTTCTTTACTTTGAGGGTAGTGGAGCACTGGAACAGGCTGCCCAGAGATGTTGTGGAGTCTCCCACTCTGGAGACATTCAAAACCCCCCTGGACGCTGTCCTGTGCAGCCTGTTGTAGGTGACCCTGCTCTGGCAGGGGGGTTGGACTAGATGGTCTCCAGAGGTCC
This sequence comes from Ibidorhyncha struthersii, assembly GCA_013398815.1. Lineage (NCBI taxonomy): Eukaryota > Metazoa > Chordata > Aves > Charadriiformes > Charadriidae > Ibidorhyncha > Ibidorhyncha struthersii. The sequence goes on from VZSZ01001816.1 coordinate 271,815, forward strand.
CTTCCAACCCTGATGATTCTGTGATTCTGTGATTGTGTTAAACTGAATGAAGCTGTATTACCTTTGCTAAATAGGAACTGAAAATACAAAATATGTCAGAAAACGGAGAAGGAGATGTGCTATGCATCTTTTTAGTGATAGTTGCTGAAAATCATCATTTTCTGTTACATTGCACCAAAAGGAGAATGTTGGGCTACAGCTATTACCTAGCTAATATATCACCATAGCAGGTCCCTTCCCTCCAATTTAGACAGAAATGAAGGTACTTTCTAGCAGCCAGTGAAGTCTGGATCCCTTCAATGACACCTTCAAGGATCTTACAACAGGGTTCTTGGTCAACAGAAGCCCTTACTATGCCAGTTGTCTATATGGATTGCGTAATGCCTGTTAGAAATACACATACTGATTATTTCTGCTGGAATTTGCTTGTAATTTTTCCAGAAGAGTGGATTTGGAACAGAAGCACAGATTATATTCAAAAAGGCCTCATACATTATGGTCATGCCTGTCTAGGCAGCTGTGAATCCTGTTTGATTTTGCCATGGTGTTCTCTAGCCAGACACTTTCCCTTTCTGGATCAACATCATGTCCTTGTGAAAAGAATACATATATAAAACATTTTTTTCCTCCTCTGATGGTCATAGATACGGGAGCAAGCAGCATGTGATTTCTTTTTATCTTCTAAATATTATTAAGAAGAAATATCAGTGCTCTAAAAAATGAAACATTTTAATATAACACCTGAGTTTGAATCACATGCCTCCAGATTTTGAAAGAGTAGTTTTTGATCATCAATATCTCAGCTTCATAATTCTGGATTGTTATGGGTTCTGAGCCAGCAATAAACAATCTTGCCATCGGCTTCTAGTGATATTCAAATGAAAATGGCTCCACGGATCTCCAAAGGGAATACAATCCAAATATGGATGTCAGTGAAGGATTTTATCTAGCAAATTATGCCTACTTAAAGTGACCAAAAAAACAGAGAGATATAATAACACACATCTGTAAGACAGCAACTCAGACTGGTTTATGGGAGAATAATTTATGCTGTTATCCACAAAAAGCTATGATACTTGGTACAAAATACCTACAGCTACCCATGGCTACTTTTTAGGTTAAGTTATCCTGTGGTATATGACAAAAGTACTTATATTCCCTCAGGAGAAAAGACATTTCTACATAGTATGTTTGTATGAACTGCATTTCATCATTTTAATGGGACACAGGTCCAGAATAAGGGAATAATATGGGCTAATAATAGTAAGAAATGAGTATCAAGATGTACATGTGGAATTCTGTTTTCTGTTGTGTACCCTTGGAAACACATGTGTATGTGATGCTCACAGTGTAATGTCTTGTAATGTCATTTTCACATCACTAGGACACTGCTGGTGGAAAAGCAGTTGATCTATCTATAAGGGTATCGTCAAGTACTGGAATAATAAAATCATGACTCAAGCAAAACTGGCTCAAGAAGCTATATTCTGATCACAACTAAGAGGTCTCTAAAATTAAATTGGTTATATGTTTTCTCTAACTTCTCTTTTAACAGCTTCCACTGAATTTACTCTTAGTTACTTGTAATTTAAATTCCAGTGACGGGATTATATATAGTTTCTTTAAAGTGTTTTTTAATATATGGTTTAGTCTATTAATAATCCGAACAAAAAAATCAACTCCTTACTTAAGAGTAATTACTGATTTCTCTGTCCTTATTTGATGTAAGTCATATAAGGTAAGCCTTCTGAAAGTGCCTGATTGTCTACTCGTAGTCCACTGGTGAAAATATGTATAAAATCCTATTACTAGTATTTGCTATATTTAGTACCAGGAAATTAAATACTCAGCTATTAAAACTTCCACAGACACCTGTTGCAAATTAATATTGTATAGCACTGTTATAGCTGCTTTTTAATTCCTCCATGGCCACTGTGAATAGTCTTTTTACCGTGTGTCAGCTTCTTCTGTGAGCCTGAATTCAATTCAGGCATAATTAGAAATCACATCCAAACATTATGTTAATTTTCAATTGATTTTATGATTTAATTCTATTAAACTGGAGGCTTGCAAAGAAGCTATAAATCCTGTACATGTCTCAGTGTGCTTGACTGCTAAACAGCTTCTGGAAATGGAAGCTGCAACACATGCTGTAGCTAATTAAAAGACATGTTTTTACTGAAATCAAATTGCTTGTCAGTATGTCAGATAAAAAGTCTATACTTGACACTCAAATGCCAAACAAAGTTGTTTTTTTTAACTAGGTGATAAGTTATGCAGACTACAAGGCTGGTGCAATGAAAAGCATGAGTCACCCTATAATAATGGGAGAGTAAGAAAGAGAAGAAAACTTGTGATATTCCGTGGATAATCAAGCCATGAAATTCCTACCCAACTCACTCCTTCAGCTTTTCAGAAAGCAGCTCTGTTTCTCCTTTTACAGCATTGATTACTATTTTGAGGGGATAATTATTAAGGACAGCTTTATTCAGAAATAGACTGGTATGAGAGAGGCTGGATGCGATGGTTATGTGATAAAGAAATACCACCCTACTCTTCTTTCTCTCTTTCCATCTAGGACCAGCAAAGGAGTCAAACCCCTTACACTGATACAGTGGAGGCTGATACAAGATGCACTCTCCACACACACCTTTGTAACTTCCACAAACAGAGGCAGAGGATCTCATTTTAAATTAACTGTGAGAGGAGCTCTTACTTTGGACTCGAAAAAATTATAATTAAAAAAGTTTATTAAATCCTGTATTCCAACCTGTTTAACACAGAACTACACTCTTGAATGAAGTATTCAAGCAATGTGTTGTCAAAGCCAAAAAGATCTGTGCCGTGAAAATAAATTTGTTTGTGGCTGTTACATGCAGTTAGAGCTTGACATACTGTGAACAGAATTCAATCGTCAATTCAATAGCAAAGGAGGATCACAGCTATCACTTATATCACCACCCTATATATGAGGGATTTCACTTGAGCCTTTTCTCTTGGTTTATGCAGTGGATCAATATACAGAATTCAAAAATCCAGGTATATAAACTGAAGACCAATATTTCCCTCAGAATAACTTCAAAATATTCTTAGCATACAGATGCCTTAGCTTACATGAACACTCTGCCTAGATGTTGGATCAGATTAATCAATACAGGTATTTTGTGCAATTCTTTTGATTAAAACTAATGCTAAGCACTGTGTTTGTATAACCCTATTATAATAATAGAGAAAAAGTAAGGACACGGAGAGAAAAGATACTGAGGAGAACAGGGTATTCACAGCACTTTTCAGAAAAGCTTGAGTAACTCATTACTTTCAGTAGAAATCAGGCATCAAGGAGCACACCAAGTCTAAGTGAACTGCAAGCCAAAAGGTCTCTAATGTACAAAGGAATAAAGAGCTAACCTACCTCTCCTAAACTCCAGACTGATACAGCAAACATTGGATTATTTTTTGTCTTTATTTGTTAAGCTCGATTCACAATTCCCTCAGTGCTAAAACCAAATGGCCAAACTGACCTATTGGTCAGCTCTCAGTTCCTTCTTTCTAATTTAGCTCAAGCACGTAAGTCTTAATGACTATTACCTTGTGTTCGGACAGGATCTGACATAGGGCTGGGATCACTCAGACCTTGTGAATTGATAGCTCTCACCATAAACAGGTAGATTGTATTGGGGCGCAGTCCTCTCACAGTGTAGAGAGTGGTCTTCACATGGTTAGCCACCGTTTGCCAACTATTGCTCACAGACTGACTGCAATGAGAAGTGGGTTGAAGATTATAGACTAATACAAGAGAAAAATAAATAAGTGAAAGGACCTACTTTTGTAACCCTATATCAGGTCTAAGTACAGGAAAAAGTAGTAAAAGCAAGGTAAAAATAAAAATATTTGTTTCAGTTAACTCATTGAGATGAGATTAAAAAAGTAACACAGCTGTCAAAAGTATTTCTCCTTACAACAGAAGCAAAAGCTTTTGTTATCTCTGTAAAATAAATACCCGCAAAAGGAAAGTGTGGAAAGCTGTAAAGTAAATTTGAATGATAAATAGGCCACTCTTGAAAATAAACCTTAGAAAAGAAAATCCTGTTCAAAGAATAATTTTCTCTACTGCTAAGTAAATTATGTCAATAAATTTTCATTGGAATAAAAGTGTTCTCTTTGAACTAAATTCATACTCAAAGTTACAAACAAAGCTTCTGAAAACATGCTTGTAAATGAAGGAAAGCATATGAATATTTTTTTCTGTCACTACATTTTCCACTGGACATTAATATAATTAGGTTACAATCCACTGTATGAAGAGATTTCAAGTGTGATTGTTAAAACAGCTTTTAATGAAAATGCCTGGCTTTTTTAGAAGTTATTAAAGCTTATCTAGGGTGAAATATCACAAAATTTGAAAGAGAAAATTTTGTTTTATTGTGCTTTGTTGTATAGCATTGATAAAAAACATCTTTAAATATATTCAAAGGAAAAATAAGATGGAAAACTACGAGTTTTATGTTGTTTCATTTGTTTCATTCATGTAATGCATAAAGGATAAGTTCCAGAACAAAATCAACAATCTGCTCCTATGGTAATGTTCTTTGCATATCAGCATAGCAGGACGAGGCATTATTGCTATAATTTCTTAAATTTGCATGCATATGATTTTGACAAATTCTTGCATGAATTTTAATTAAAAGATGAACTAAATTATTTGTCATTTTTTGAACATCTTGATTAAGGAAAACATTTAAGAATGTGCCCATTTTTAAGCCAAAGCACATATTACTGATACATGTGAGAGGTGGCCCATGCTTAAACAAACTTGCTGAATTGGAGCCCAGGAGTTCTTCATACCATTTCATACCATACATATTAATTGCTGCTGTGTGGAAAGGAGCAGCTGGATTCTCTTTGGCCTCAGGCTGCAGGATGAAATCCTACATTATCAACACTAGCCTTTTCAGTTAAAAATTTTAATCTATCTAAAACAGTAAAAAATAGAAATTTAAAGTGCTTTGACTCTTTAATAGGTGCTGCTTTAAGAAGAACAGGAATTAAAGTATGCAGAGAGGCTTCAGGATTACCCATTATTTTCATATTATTTGTACTACGATTGTCAAGATAACACTGGCCCAAATGATCTGACCTGCAGCATTCCCACAGGAGACTCTCACTGATCATTATTGCTAAGGGAAAAGCAACAAACAATGACTGCATTGTCCTGTTATAGTCCTGTTAACCTGAAGAAATAGACGCTTTTCTAATTAATCACTTAGAAAAAAGTGATAAATTAAAAAAAAAACCAATTTAAAAAATAAGAATCAACGCCTGCCATAGCAGCTGAGTTTTTTAATGAACTTCTAATGATACGTGTAGAGTCCAAAAGAACACCACAATACCAACAGAACAGCTGGTACCACAGTTTAGGCAAAATTATAAGGGAAGGAGATTAAAAGTGGAATAATTCACGTACCTAAAAGCCTCAATGATATATGCACTAGCTGGTAGGCTTCCAGGGGTCCCTGGTTGCCAGGACAGGGTGACACTGTTCTTAGTAACATCAGTGACCTGAGGTTTGGATGGTGGCCCAGGGAGGTCATTCATATCATAATTTTTACTGACTGTTGCTCCACCAGATTCTGTGAGGGGCAAATACAAAACAATGACTTTTTATCCTTGATTGTATAAATTTGATCAAAGTAGAATATTAAAATGACAAACGTGCCAAACATCTCCAAAATCAGCATAACCAATGTTCTTAATCTGTAAAGAACTAAGTCAACTATTGCATTGCCATATTTTTGGATTAAGAGTTATCATTCTTTAGGTACATACTGAAAGAAAAAACCTGCAAAACTCAAAAGGTTGTATATAAATATATTTTAAAAAGAATAGAAAGAATAACAAAAAAGACCAGCTTTGCCGAAATTTACATAACATACCAATACCTTAGTTGTCAGAAAGCTGAGAAAGTTCCTATATCCAGATCAACTCCAGTACTCACAGTGACCACACTGGACTTTGATAGGCCTCTGTGTAGGTGTAAAAGGTTTCTTGCCCAAGCCACTTACCGGATGAATCCACAGTTTACTAATACTCCCGTTCAGAATAGTTCGAGCGTATCGCTGTCACCAGTAACAAATGCAAATTGTAATGTCAATGGGCATGTAAAGATAACAGCAATGAACTGCAAGGTGTGTGAAGGAACCCAGTCTTCCCACCCAAAACTTCTCCTTCTCAATCCCAGAATTTCTAGAACGGATTATTTGACTCAGACTGCTCTAATAACATCTAGACTTTCATTTTGTGCCAACTGAAAACCAGCCCCTGGGCGTCACTTACCTGTCACCTCCAGCACAGCACTCCAAGATGTCTCCCCACTGGAACTTGTAGCAACACAAGTGTAAGTCCCAGTATCGGACAGCTAGACATAAAAAACAGTTAGGGGCAGTTTTAACAACCTTTTAGAATCAGCTGACAGAGTTTACTCTGATTTTCTTTTTCTAAATATTTCTTGGTAAGAAGGACTTAGCCTACATTTTATACGAGACTAGAGGGCACCGGACCTTTTCAAACAATCATTTAATGATAGCTTACTTTTGGAGAACTATAATAAGATTGCTTGCTTCTAATACTTTTCTAATTTTCATATTGTTAATGGTACCAGCACAGCATGTAAGTTCTGCAGAAGGGATGTTTTAGACAGTGTCAATCTTTGTGTTGGTTACAACAAATGTAGATGAAATCAGGTAATAATATAACAACAATTAACTTCGACGATAAAAATCTCACCGTTCATCATCCCACTTTACAAAGCACACAATATAGAGGAGCTCTCCTACCACTATGTATAAAGCACGGTAATCTGGAGATGGAAGCAGAAAAGGGAGAGTGCTGACTCCAGTGATAAAAGAGAAGAATTATATTCACCATCAGATGACTTGACGGAAATAGGACTGCATCCAAGAAGCTTTATTGGACTTTAAGGAATTGTAATGGGTGTTCTACTAAATGCAGATTGGCACTATAGCGAGAGTGCTTATACCTCACTCTTCAAGGAGAACATCAAGGCACATAAGTGAGATGCTCTTTAGATTACTTGTTGACATATAATTTAATTGATTTTTAACTCTGTCATGTTTGAATTTTGTTGGTATTTTCTTCAGATACACTGGGACTGCAGTGTACCATTCTTAGGGGCAGGAAGCAACTGATTAATGCCAGTTCAGTAGTCCAAATGAGCATGACTTGCATTTTAGGAGGTGCCTTTGCTGTGAAATATGAGCAAAAATTAAACCTCAGAGACTAAAAATATAGAGGTACTGCTAATGAAATGAGAAAGACTCTTGAAAGAAGGCATTTTCCAGAGGAGAGCACCTTATTGCATTCTGAAGTAGTGTTCTATTTTACTTCTTCCTGGATTTTATTAAATATATAATTCTTCATTACGTGATAATTGTGTGAATTTCTCAAGGCTACGGTTCTCAACTTCATTTGTGTACTACCATGACAGATGGTGTATGGCATACTCAATGAAGTATGTGGTATACACAACAGAGTAGCTTGCAGAAGGCAAACTCAACATATAAAGCAAGCTGGAGAAATGCTGCCTCTTGCAAGTTATGGTGAATTATCTAACTTCCAGACTGTGGATGGATTAGATACAGACATTGTGTATTGATAATTCAATTATTTATACTTTTTTTTGTGCTGTAGAAAAAACAACAGGGGAGGTGAATGGAAAAATCTTTGTTATTCAGTAAAATAAGCAGTTTTCTTCCTTAGTTAATGCAACGTGTCTAAATCTGGTGTGGTACGCTTCTACGGAGCAGAAGGGAGTTTTCTGTCAGTGTTGACCTGTCTGAAAGGGTACATATGTGAGTTTTTAATTGTTTTCCTCAGAGCAACTGGGAAGATTAGCTCATCAGAAAAATCTCTAGGTTCCTGTGTATGACTGCAGCCCATGGTTCACTCTGCTGCAGACTCCTGAATAATTTGATTTACACACAGAGAGTTGCATAGCAGAAGAGGATGGTCTCAAAGGTTTAAATAGTAGTGCCTCATCTTTACCCATATCTTGAAATCTTTTATGATTGCAATAGCGATTATTATTTGTGAGGGGAGGAGAAGGTTGTGGGTGATAAACACGAACTTGCTTTGAACTTGGGTGCGTAACTGTACTTGGACATATCTTGTGGACACTTTTTGCTTAGGAAGTGCTGCTAGTCTTTGCTCAGGTAGACTTGAAAGAAAACTTAAACATTCCAGATTTAAATCCATATTTAATTCATAAAAATTGCAAGGTACGGGAGAAATCTGGGGTTTATGGTTCTGTGTGTTTTTTTCATTCTTAAGTCTGAGTCAAACAGTGCACATTACTGCAATCGAGGGGTTTATAAAAAATGTCTTTCTGAGCCTTTAAGGAAAATTGGTTACTAGTGAATAAGCCACTTAAGGATCAATAAAAGCTTCATGTCTTTCAAAACCACAGTCACTACTAATACTGTTTTCTTCTCCCCTTGCAAGCAATTTTTTTTCCTTTCGTTTACAGACCTTTTGCCTCTAACAGCAAGATTAATGCGCTGGCACGATTCAGAACCAATTTCATTGTTTGCATAGCTGCATGCAGACAGGTATCCCAGGAGCTTCTGCCTCATGGACACTACACAGAAGCCCATCGTCGATGCCTGAAAGTTTGTTTGAAATCACTAAGCTTCCACCTTTAATTGCTGCTTTCTAACACTACTGGGGAATCTTGACTATTCAAGCGCGCTCTTTAATCCAACTCTACAGGAAAAATGCATTAACCTTCATGGCCTAAACCTGCCTTCAGCCCAGGGAGGAAGGATAAATTGTTTACTCGAGGAAAGCTAGCATAAATTTTTTAATAAATTCCATTTTGTTGCAAGGAAGTTAACAATTCACCTACGATCACTGATGAGATGGTATCAGAAAACAAAACTGCACTTTACGTCTTGTCCTCAGTAGCTATGTTTATTGACATTTTTTTGGATGGCAAAGCTAAGTGCAGAAATTACCGCTGATGAAATTAAATGGTTTCTGAAATTGTCTTTAAGTTCTTGACAAATAATTACATTTACCTTACTATTTTTCCATATACATGCTTGTCCACATACACACAAACAACTATGCATTTTTATTTCGAACAGGGAAATAGTTAAAAACCCAGAGAAAGATTAGTAACTCAATGTTTATCAACAAAATGTGACATTATTCTATTTGGAATATTATAAGATTTCTTTGTACGTTTAAGATATCACATTATCTCATGTGTCAAAATATAAGTATTATGATAGACATTTCATTATGAATAGAAATCCATCTGCATATGACTGCATGTATGTTACAGTATTAGATGTCTTCTCCTACTCACAGCCTTATGGAACATCTCCAGCAAGTGTAACATTGGAATAAATCAGCCAGCTCAAGACTGCCAAGACTCATTGATGGAGAAAGTGCATGGCCAAACCCTAATGAACTCCAAAATCACTTGCTAGCACAATAGCTCCTTGGAAAATTATGATCAGGTGTTGAAAATGAACTGCTCTAATTTTTAGCAGAGACAACAGGCCAGTGGCTTCATGGCATGACTGACTTAGAAGATAAGGAAGGCCTGTCCTTTTACATGTCTATCTGTTCCCAACTCATGTGTTTTGTTACAATGTACGTAAAATTTTAGATACCAATTCTATTTTTAGGGAATTCTAATAGAAATCTCTCATGCTTGTTTGGCTCTTCTTTTTGTCCCTCCTGCTCCCCCCCTACACAATGTCAAAAAATGAAATAGGATGTGGACCTGGTGAGAATTTCATAGCAAAAAAGGACAATTAAGTTAATTTTGAAGACAACAGACAGTGAGACAGTAAAGCTGCTTGAGACACACACCAACAGCTCAAGATTAGCCATATACCACTTGTAGCACTTGTTTTGTTATCACTACTCACCCGCAGAGTTTTAATCTGAAGCGTCCCCTGATCCTGTATGGATGTTCGAGAGTCTCTGCCCAGGAAGGTGAATCCTTCTTTTAACCAGCTGATGACAGGAAGGGGGTCACCCGTTGCCTTGCACTTCAGCAAAGCTGTCCCATCCACTGCCAGTGTCTGATTGACCGGCCCCTGGAGGATGATGGGTGGAGGCCTATCTGTCAGGACTAAACAGTGACACACGTGTTGGCATCCACACCTCTAACAATCCTCTGCTGCAGTTAGCCCTTTCTTTGACACAGTACCAATTTTAACAGACTAGTTTAAGTTAGCCTTTAAAAGGCTAAAAATATTGGTTTGGAAGACCCACAGATACATATTAACAATTAACTGGCATATTTGAAAAGTGTTTTTCTAAGAATTTTATTTCACCCCTGCAAGATAACATCTAGACATATAAACTTCTGTTAGCAAAGATCACCAGGCTCATTTGATTATGACAGGATGAAAATTTAGACCGTGATCCAGAAAAGAACTGAGGTATATCTCTTATTTCTTCTAATTTAGGAAAGCACTTAAAGCACGTTTAATGTCACATTAAGATGTGCTTAATTGCTTACCTGATTTAGTGCCTAAAAGAAAAAATCTGTTAAAGTTCAAAGTGAAACAGCGTAGCCATTCTAGCATGGGTACCAACTACATCCCCCATTCACACATTCAGTCTTCATCAGCAAAAATATCTAACAATAATACAAAACATTTTCATAATCTCAGTGATCTAAATGACTGTACCACTCTTCCCAGCTGAGAAAAATTCAAACTCAAACAAGCCATTTAACAGCTTACTTATCAAATCATTTCATCACCTTTTAAACCCATGAGCTCTCTTAATTTTTTCCCCCTAATAATTTACATTTGCATGCTTGAAATACTGCTTAAAGGAGTCCATAACCAGTGAGTGAATGCATGGCTGCATATAAACTTCATTCCGTGACCAGTGGGATATCTTGAAGTTGAGGTAAAATGCTCATGTTCACTCTTCTTGAAAGATCAATTTTTCAGAAATAATTCTGCTGTTGAACCTATTCTCTGAGCCATCTGTTAAGCAGCAAAATATAACTCTTTGTTTCAAAAGAATGTGTCTATATGAAATGAATATGAAATACTTTACTATAAACAAGGCTATGACTTCTGCATAAAATCAGTATAACAGAACTGAGAATTCATTTTTATATATTTACCTGCTGCACTGTTGCTGTTTTAAATCTTTGAACAACTGAATAATTATATGATTGGTATTAAATACCAATACAGGCAGGATTAGCTCCTAAACCAGTGTAAATTAGCCCAATGTCAATTGAGTTTGACTCATTCTAGCTGAGAAACTGGTTCATTACAGTCTGCACACAACACCTGACTCTAACAATGAAGTGAAAATAAATTATTGTGAAGCAATATGGTTTCTGTTGCATTTGAGATGCGAACCTCTGGAACCTCCAACAGATCCAAAGCACTTTCATTGTGTAGTTTAATACAATAAATATATTAGGGAGATGTTAGTGGTACATTTTATACCTAAAATAATTGTTTCTGAAATTGTAATGTTGCAAAAATACTAAGTACCTTCTTTTGTTAACAATATACACAAAGGATAGAATCATTAGGAGCACCTTGGAGTATGAATTAATCACATTATTGAAATTGAAACTGAAAATAGAAAGCCAATACAGATTATTTATTAACAACAGAATGTGAAAATTATTTTGGAAATTCTGAAATATCACCCACTGAACGCAGACATAGGACAGAAAACACTATATTACAAGAAAAGAGAAAACGTATTGCATTTTCACCTTGATGTGCATTTTTTGATCTTAATAAGGTTCGTTTTGACCACACAGTTCAGCCACGTGGGGAAATAAAAACTGATCTCAGCTCATATGTACTATCAGCATGAGTATATTCAAACGAAAACTTAGCTATGTAAGATTTCATTTAGATTTAACGTAAAACAGCAAATCCCAGTTTTCTAGGTAGCTAAAACTTTAGGAAAAATAATTACGTAAGGTGCTAACTATTCCATTGCAATTTTTTGCTGCATCTAATTGCCTTTCATATGTGTAGCAATGTAGGTATTTTCAAAACGTACTGCATTAAAGATAACGTTCTTTGGCATGTAATTAGTTATTTTACAGCCCAAATGAGGAGCTCATAATCCTTTAAATAGCTCTGATCAATAGTGTAATTGAAAGTCTCCTGGCCAGAAGGAATCTTCATTTTCAAGGGTGTTATGGGTGAAAGACCACTACAGGTTTCCATGACACTAAGGCTAAAGGTTAAATGAACACTTAGGGTTTCCACTGATCTGTGAACGACTGTATTGTCTTCACAAGTATGACTTGTAAATCTTCTCAAAAACGTGTATATGTGCTTGTATTCCTACTACACAGGTCTCCAGTACAAGGATTCAAAACTCGGTTAGAGTTTTAAAAAGATACATCAGAAGAATTCTGAGGAACAGAGAGATAATGAAAAATATCCACAAAAAGGGTTTTGTTAATTTCTTTTACAATATTTTAGTTTTTTATTTAAATTTTATGTTGTTTTCTCCTAGCAGAAAATGTTTATATCCATTCCACGGAAGCATTCTGTGTGGCTAAAATATATTTGCATAGTAAAAGAGAAGTTGATTTCAAAATTAATCTAATTTTTAAAAATGGTTTTGAAACTATTTGTCAGTAACTCTATATTCACATATTCTGGTAACTGAAAAATTATCAGAGTCTTTTTGTGATAAAATGCAGCTTAAATTTTGAGCAGAGTATTAGAAAAGAACAAATTATATTTGTTAATGAACAGTTTATTCACTACAGATGCAACTTGGATCAACAGAAATCATGTTTATGATTATGTTTATTATCATGTTTATTAAAATAAGAAAACGACAAATGAAGTCTTTACTTTGGCACTTCCAAAATCAACATTTCAAAAGTTTTCCTGGTGAATTAATGGGGAAAATCAGACACAAGCCACAAAATTCTTATGATGAACACTAGCATGACAGGGCAGGGTGCTCTCCTGAGAGGTGGAAAAGCAGAGACCAACCCTTCCTCTCGCTTTTTTGAGGAAGAGCTTCACAGGAGGCTGTGAAGTTCTGAATTTGTCCTGTTTGAAACTATCACACACACTATGAAACATGTAATATACATTTGATCAGGGATGGGAATCATGGTGGCCAGACTTGCAGATGAGTAAACTGTGAGTGATACTAAACTCTTCCAGGAGGATTTGAGACTTATCCCAGAATATTCAATAGACTTATAGTCAAAAAAATAGCAGAGGAGTTTGGAAAAATGCCTTAAGTGTCTATTCCAAATCAGTGGAGAGGGAGCTGTTGAGGTATGCTGCCAACTGCTTCTCTCTCTTTTTCTTTTTTTTTCATTTTTGGACAACTGTTCTGATTTCTCCTTATAGGTCCACCCTTTTTCTTTCATTCAAAAACCCAGAAATGTAATCTTTTTAATTAATTGGCTACCCTAAACCATTTCATTCTTATGTTGCCATCCACTGGGAGAGGTTAAGCTTGCTCCTCCATTCCAATACTCATCCTAAACTCCAGCTGCTCGGTAAATTAGCATTGGTAGGCTGATCCTACAGTTGAGCATGCAGTGGTCGAAATTTTTATTAATACATATAAACAATGACTAGATTAGGAGAAACTGAGATCTTGTCAAAAATACTCTGTGCTTGATGGATAAATTTATAGAATAAATTACTAATTGTAAACTGTTCTTTTTATCTTGAGCACAGACATAGTTAGATGGAAGCACTTGGTTTATTTGCATGATGTGTCATTTTAAGACCGTGAGCTGCATATTCACTTCTTGAGTTTGAAAGGATTGCTAAGATTGTCTCAATTTTTAAAATGATTTTGCTTTTCCAGATGTGCATTAGACACTGGATGGTATCATAGCCTTTCAAGAAAATACAAGATTTGAATTTCAAATACACTGAAGGCTCTTAGCACAGTCCATAATCAGCAAAATTATCACTCAACTCAGCACATTTCATCACAGCTACTAATCTCTTCTCATGTGAACACTTGAGTTAAAAATATTTCCAGTAAAGACTTGTAAGTGCAAAAATGTAACAACTGAAACACTGCTATATATGGTATAATTAAGCACTTGTTTTTCTGCACATGACATATGTTTTCATTCTGTATTGGAACTTCAATTGGATCTAAATTACTCTGGATCAAACAAAAATGTGTTCGAAATGAAAAAGATGGCTCGCCACTATTATTAAATCATTAACCAAACAGAAAAATTCTGGGCTATGAAGTAAAACTGAAATCACCAGCCAAAAATTAGAACACTAATGCTTAAGTATATAGCTAGCATGCACAGTGTTTATCTTTTATAATATTTTTAAAACCATTAAATTAGATTTCCCTACTGATAAAAATCATTAGCTTCCATAACTCCTGCTCAGCATCAACCAAAACAGATTATTTAGACATTTATGGTTAACTTCCTAACTGAAAGCAATTAAAAAAAATCTGTGATCTAATGGTACATTTATTTATATAATCTCAATTCCACAATATGATTCTGGCACTTTTCTCCCGACCTCACCTGCCCTTTGACTCAAGGATGAAATGGTATTTCTATAAAGCAACCTTGTATTCTTTCATAATGATCATGCTGACAGTGGGTTCTGGAAAGTGTTTGAAGAACGCAGGCTTTGCATTCCTTGAGCAGCAGAGCCACCAGCTAACTCTTTCTCTAGCAACGTGGAATGCACACTGCCTTTAATCAGAATTAATTGTAGTTGAGTTTGCATTTTTAGCAGGGACGCCTTTGTAAGCTTTCTGTTGTCTTGTTAAATAAACTAACGAAAATTCCAAAGAGGTCATTAGGATTTATTAATTTCCCCCTCTCCCCCCGAGAAATAGATAAAGATGGACCACAGGCCTTGTCTGTCAAAAGGAAGAATTTCTCATCACTAATATCCTTGAACCTGATTTGATCCTTTCGGCCCCTGTTGCAGTAAATCTGTACAGCATCAGCAGGTGCAACCATTAACAGCTCAATGTCCTCTTAGCCAATGTTTGTGTGTTCTATTTATTCCAATCACAGTCATGGCACTGAATCAGGCAGTGCTATGGACAGATATTAAAAAATACTGCCTTTCCATTAATTTTAAATGACCTCTTAATCTACATTTAAATTTGAATTGAATGAAAATGCATCATTTTGTCAGAGACCATGAGAGAAAGGACTTAAAGAGACTGCAGAGTGAAGGTTAGCCTTTAGTCTCCAGAAACTACTTTACAGAAAAGCAATGTGCCTGTAAAGATGCAGGGATAAGCAGAAATTATCTCTCCTTGTCATAAAAATATAGACAGCTTTTGGAAAACAAAGAAAAGGCATCAAATTAATGCTCAGACCTCTATAACATGAGCCTGAACCTCTCTACCTGTCACTTGTGATGAATATGTTCTTGTGAAAAGCCAGATTATTCAGAATTAGACATCTTTTCAAACTTTCACGGTGCAGGCAGGTCTCTAAGGGAACAGTAAAAGTAGACCTCTGCATATAACAACAGTTTTAATGGCAAAAATTCATCAAAGTCTGTCAGGAGATATTTAATGAGTCAGTTAAGATAAAGAATAATGATGTCGGGGAACGCAACAATCTCCTACCATAACAGGAATTCTGTTGTTTTCTCCACTAACATTAACAGATGCAAACTGCGTTCTACCCACAATGGGATGAAGAGGGATATCAACAGGATTCCTGACATATGAAAAGGATTCATGTTTGTAGATGGACTGAGGTAAACTTCAAGGTAGGATAATTTTCAAACCCAAAATTCTGAAATGGAAAGCATCAAGACAGATCATGTAGTGCTTTTCTTTTCCTTTCCTGAAAACCCTACCCATGCATTTACATGTCTCTTTTCACATCTAACCCTACTGAGAAACTCTTAGAACACAGCTCTGAGGTAAAGAAATATCTTGGTGCCTTATTGTCACAGGGACTAAAGGCCTACATGTTGTAGTTGTTCTAAAACAACAGTACTTCAGTAAGTTCAGGACAACTGTGTTGATTTAATTGAGCTAAGGACACATCCCAAACTAGCTGCCTAAGATAATATTGAAGACTGGGACTGAGGTGGGAATTGAGCCTGATTTTTCTGCATCCCAGTTCACTGCTTTAATCACAAACCTATTCATTCTTCACAATATTTTTTGCAGTCCTATTTAGCTCTAGTGAACCGAGAAGCTTGCTTTTTCATCAATCCATTCTAAGCCAGTTTGTACCTTGTTTGTGTTACTGAGGAACCTCCAGAAAGCAAGCAAAAGGCAAAGTAGACTTCGATGCCTTATTGATACAATAAAGAATTGAAGAAAGACCCTTTTTTCATTGTATTTTCTGTAGAAACCGCTCTGTTTACTTGTATGAATTATGTGATCTCATATGCCTTTATTTACACTACTTCTAAAATACTTTTGACAGGAAAAAGCAATAGGAATTTCCATAGCTCACCATCAGTGACCTCCAGCTGAGCTTTTGCTAAAATGCTTCCAGCAACCGTCAGTGCTTGACAAATGTAGTAGCCTGCATCAGAGCGCTGAATGTTGGTAATAGTGAGGTCTCCGGTTGGTGACACTGAATACCTGCTGTTGGGTTGGAGAGGCTGGTTTGGGAAGAGTAGATTCTGCAAAGACAATTAATCTCACATCAATTCAAAACACAAAAGCACCGCTTTCCCTCAGCTAGAGAGACAATGATTCTTCCCTAAAAGTACTATGTATAAACTAGAAGAAAAAGTAAGCATGGTTATGACCTTATGAACACATAGAGCTAGCTTTCCCTGCCTTGGGCAACTTGCAGTTTAAATTAGAAACAGCTCTTTGACAGCACACAGTGGTGTATTCTGGCTGGGGGTCCAGGCGAGGAGAAATTTTCCAACGATCGCACTTGAGTGATTTGTATTTGTGACACATTCATCTTCATTCTGAATGTAATTGAAATAATATACTTAGTTGGCTGTCAAACCAGGAGGACGCAATACTACAGTAAACATTAGAAAACTAGCAGAAAGACTTGAATCCTGGAGCACAGCACTATTGTTTGGCTGTGAATATGTTCTGGGCAATGAGAAAGTAAGAGCATGGCACAGAAGGAAAGCTGGGAGAAAAATACAAATAGGTCGTAAAGTAGGAGAAGCTGGCAGAGCATGAGATCTTAAAGGAGAAGTAAGAGGAAATTAAAACTGAGATATAGCAAAGGAGAAAAGCAGCATGGAGCTTGAGGGTGAAGAGAAAGGGTATAAATCTGACGTGGAACTCATCAGAGAGAAAAAATAATTTCATGTAGGATAAGGCATCAGTTAGCACAAAACAGGGAGATTAGCTTTTGCCTTTGGGCTGGATTGGAGAAAAGAGAGATGTCAATAAGAATAACTGGAATGGATGTAACAGTCATTGCATATGATGAAGGACTGAATGAATCAATAATACAGAAAAGGACGGAAAAGCTTTTAGTGGTGAGGGCTGTGTTTTCAACGAAAAAGTTACACTGTCTGACACAGCTCTTGATGTGAATAAAAAGAACAGGAGAAGGGAGGCAATGTAAACAGAAAGATCAGCAGCGTTGTCCAATGAGACAGAAAGGGGAACAGATTAAACAATAATTAAACAACAGTAATTCCAGTCTGGCTTTTATGTCAACTCAACAAGCCTCTCTGAAAAATACAATTGTTTGTATCAGGAATATTCCAACACACTGTTACCATGCTGTGATAAGCTTTCAGTCATTACTGCAGATCTGTGTACTTCTGCTGTACTTTCTAATGGTGACTCCCCACTAACTTTTAAGCCTGCCTATATGGGCTAAAAAGAAAATTTAAAAGTATAAAGTAGGGAATTAAATGAATTTTCTATAGGTCTGCTTCTTCTGCAGTAGATCTTAATGGCTCACAAAAAAAATATTTGGAACTGACAAGCAACAAACTTGGATTTGAAAAAAAATCTGCTTTGAAGTGGAACTCACACCTTTATCTCTCTGGTTTTGGCAACAAAAGGAGAGAGATATGCTTTAAATAAGATCCGACACTCCAAGTATCATTCTAATTGTATTAACCTACTAGGCTACCTGTTACCCTAGGGTGAGTCTTTCCCCTTATTCCCTTTCAATGTCATCGTTCAAGAAATTTTTCACAGCAAATTCTTCCTCAAAAATCAATATTCGCCCAGTAAACGTGTCAGACCCAATAAGAAAAAAAGTGTGAAAATTCTGAAACAATTTCAGGCTACAGGGCTAAGTGGGTCTTGAAAAAATGCCCTGTTTTCTGAATCGCCTTGAAACTTTCAGAATAACATCTGCCTAGCACAGATACCTACTGAATAAGGGTATTACCAAAACTCCACTAGATTTTATGAGAAAGCAGAGAATTTTGGTATGGCTGAGCTTGACTCCATTTATCACTCATTATGCAAAGTGTAAAAAGAAACAGAATGTAAAAGACAGTGCAAGGATCAAGCTCCTAATTCTTAAGAGGAAAAAGATCCAGAATGTTCTTCATCACTGCATTAGAAAGGGGAGGCTACCCTTCTTTTTCCTCCTCAGCATGGGTTTATCTGTTCTTGAGAGGTACCAGATCCCAGTGAATATTCCACACTTCAGGAGGAGCTCATCAGACTCATGACTCCTTCCTTCAAAGACCAGATACCTATGAATTATAACTTGTCCTAAATTACAGTACAACCCCTTTTTAAATGTTTTTACAATTTCACTGGTTTTAGTTAGCTGTTGGGTGGCTCCTCTGGGCACAATGGTGGCATGCTGGGCTGCAGACGGGGGGACCAGACTCATCCCTGATGTAATACTACTGAATTTATGTCAAGGAAGAATTTAATTTTGAGAGCGTAAAGGTTACACGTGCCCTGTCCTGCTGCATTTCATTGGCAGGCGGCTGTTAGGCTCTGGGGAAAAGGCCACTGAGTACAAAGGACCAGCTGTTTATGCACAAGTTGGCACAAAAAATGACTCAGGAGGGAACAGCTCCCCTCCCTTCCAGCTGGTTGTGCTCAGAAATACAGGATCAAGAAATGGATTCACAATGAAAAATGCCCTACAATTACTGCGGTGGGCTAACATGACTGCATAACATTACTCTGAACACTAACAGTGGTGCTGCTAACAGTTTCTTGAGTAATAGCAGAAGCAAGCACTGTAAAGCCAAGAAACAACTTATAGCTGGGCACACAAAGGTGAAAAAATTCATGTATGTTCAGTGGACAATGCCTACTTTGACCAAAATACCATCCTTCAGATTTGTGTGATGATATACAGTATGTGGAAATTCACCTATTCTATGGTGTTTCGTTGCAAAATCCGGCAAGTTGTATATTGAGACAGTAACATTCACCCGTGTTACTTCACTGATGCTCAATTAAGATTAACACGGGGGTGTAGTGAATCACATTGAGCTATGTTTCAAGGTTTGATTATAAACCATGTAAGTATCAATTTTTATGTTGCATTTATTTGCCAAAAAAGACCATTCTAACCCTCAGGGATCTGATTCTCAATATGGTAATTAATTTTCCAGGTTTGTAATTAAACAGCTTCAACACGGTACAATCAGTAGGTAATAACATTCAATTAAAGACGCAAGATGCATTTTCACCTTAAAATGTTTTTACCCTTGAAGTCATACCAATGGAAGAGGATAAAATAGAGTATTAACACTTTTCAATTACGCTAAATGACTTTAATCCTGCAAATGATGTCCTACTTTAATTAGAAGCTCTTCTCTTTATTACAGCATGATGGATGTCCACTTTATTAGATTCAAGTGTGACACTATAAGCTCACTTTACATAAACATTACCATGTTATTAAAATGCTCTACAAGGAAGGGTTTTGAAATGTTTGAAGCACATCAGTACTTCCTACTTTAATTTCAATATGGTATTCTACTTTCCCCTTGGAACAATTTTCACCTTAGTGAGATTTACAATGCTGTGCTTTTCCAGGATGTGATCCATGGAGGCTAGATCTAAAGTTCTCCGAATAATATGCTGAAAGAATCACACTGAAGACTAAGCTTACTGTCACACAACCTTACACGTATAAAGTAGTAGTGTTGTATCTTTGTAAGCCACAAATGCAATGTAGCACAAAAAGCTGCGAGCGTTGGTCCTGTTACTCTGGACCAGTTATCTGACCTCGTAAGAAGGTGAAGCAGAAGCAAGTGGGGCAGAGTGAGAGGTCTTTGGTTCAGTTCTTATTAAACTGACCAGGTACACAAAATGCCCCCAGATTAGACAAAAGGCACATATGTACTGCACAGCTCCGTGTGGATACTTGAGTTAATTCACATATAGCTGTATGGGAAAAAGTAGCACAGGGCTCTGAAAAGACTCATTTAGCCAATGGAGAAGGGTACACACTACAGATACATAGACAGATGTAGCCATGACAGGCTTCATCAGGGAGATGCAGAAGGCATTGTCCTTGGGCATCCATTTGCCCCTTTTAATCTTTTCTCAGATGCAGAAGAGAATATGGCACACAGTTTACAGTGTTCAAATTTAAAATGCTAACATGAACTGCACATTGAAAGTGAGAAGCCCTGACTTCTGCTGCAACATAGTGCCAATACAGCAACAGCAGTAAAAAAATGTTACGGCATGACTTTCAAATATTAAGCTATAGAAGTTAATACTGGCTGACAGCAACATTGACTGCTACATCAGAAAATTTGTTTTCAAGAAATGACAGTAAGGATCAGGGAAATATTTCCAAAACCCGATTCAGAAATTTCCTGAGACAATGTTACTGAAGAAAGCATCTCCGTGTTCAGAACCTATATCTGTATGCACTATGAGAATATGCCAATGCAAATCAGCTTGCTAGATATATATCTGCTTGATCATGTCTAGACAGGTTGTGAACTGTAATTACTGCACTGATTAGTTAAAAATTGAGTCATACCTTTTTATCTACTATGTTTGTCCCACCCACCTGTTTGTTAGGGGCTTCAGAATGAAAAGTCTTTAAGATATATACTATTGCTTTCTATATACTTATACAGCACATAGCACAAGTTTCACTAACTTGAATGGCCTTTGAGTTCTTCACAATATTAATATTTTAAAAAAACCCAGCAACAAAGTTGTCGGTAGAGAATAGTGATAGTTTAAAAGACAAATTCCTGTGAAAGATTAAAAGAATCTGTGAAAGGTAATATAAATAATATACCTAAAAAATTAACAATATAACTATTTGGAAAGGCTGGAAAGACTTATTGGGCACTTATAACTTACCTGGCTTCCTTCTTTTTGCCAGAAAACAGCTGGCTGGGGATTTCCTTTAGTTTCACAAGGAAAAGTCACTGTTCGACCCTGGGATACAATCTGGTCTCGTGGTCTCACCACAAACTGTGGGGGAGCTACAATGTAAGAAAAAACATGGTGTAAATATAGGATATTTTGCAAGGGGGAGATGATAAATATTAAAGAAAAGAGACAACATTATGGAGATTTGTTTTATGCCAGAGGACATAACACCAGAAACATTAATTAGTATAGACAGAACTAATATATAAACAAAAACAACAACAGCAACAAAAAGAGCAGCAGTATCAGTATGTGATATCCCCAGTTGTAAAAAAAAACCAAAACAAACAAACAAAGAAAAGAAAGAAACATTACAACCATACATGCTAGAGCAAATTCTGATGACAATAAATACTAAGAAGCAGCAGTCAGGTGTTTATGATGTCGGCTCTGGATGTATTCTACCTTTTGTCTGGGCAAATATCAGCACTCTCATATCCTCTGCACTTCACAGAGCTTGTTGTTGTGCTGCAGCTATTGTGTATTGCAAGGTATGAATTAGTATATACAAACTGCCTTTTTCAATCTGCCCCTCTAGACTTTTAAAAATGATTGAGAAAGTAGACAAAGGTCTGGATGACAGCAGAAGGACAGAAGTTCCAGAGCTCCCTCACTTCTCTTAGGGGTAGTGGGGTCAAGAATGGAGTGGGAAGGAGGACTTGTAAAAAAATGGTTGCTATAACACAAACTTGGGAGATCCAGATTTCAGCTTGTGTAAAGATAAGAAAGAAGCAAGAGTTGAAGAGTTAGTAGGCAGCAGCAAGTGGTGAGTAAGAAGGAATAGGTATTCCAGGTGATCAGGAAGAGATAAGGAAAAGACAAAAGGAGAAAGTGGAGTTAAAACAAGAAAAACCAGGACTGACTATGTTTTCAAGAAGATGGCATTAACAGTGTTCAGACATAGGGGATCAGGAAGCATAGTCAGAAGAGAACAATTTCTAGAAGAGAGGTGTAGTTTTACTTGTCTGGGGGTATTGATGGATAATAGAATCAATGTTTAGTGGAAATAAGAAGGGAGAGAAAAGGTGTTAATGTGCGGAAAGAAAGTGGGGAAGAAGCAGTGTTGGAGGATTTGAGAGAAAAATCTTGTCATCGGCAACTATGTTGAGCATGACGTGATAAAGCAAATGACTTTTCTATGCATGACATACAAACATTCCAGTCTTAGTTCAACATTGGAATTCACTGGAATTGGACTTATACTACTTGACATATCTTAAAAATGTAAGCAGTGTCTCCAAATATTCTCATCAAAAGACTAGCTAACTTTTGGGGCAGGCTGAAGAAAGGGACAAAATAATAATAAAAAAAACCACATTAATTTTCTTCTGTTCCACTATTGGTTTGGTCGTTGTGGAAAGGGATGGTTTAGGAACACTAAGCTTTCACATAAACAGAATTTAAGTGTTTTAGAAAACCATATTTTCACCATTATAATTACAAACTATTTAATTAGGCATGAAGAGCAATCAAGACCCAGCTTCCGATTACACCTGCTGACAGCAACGACACAAATCTGCTAACTGCATAGAAATATATGCAGATCTGATTTTTTTTAAATACACTTTACAGTTATCTCATGAGGTACCATAAAGCCTAAGGCTTTATAGATCAGCAGGAGTCTAAAGAGCACCAGTTGAACAGCACTGGTCTCATGTATTCTTAAAACAAGAACTGCAAAGCACTTCATAAACGTGAATCATCATCAGTTTAGAAGGCAGAGTGTGGGGACAACACGAGGAGTCTTCCTTCTGCCTCACACTCTAAGCACAGGTTTTGGCCTTTCTAAAGAGAGAGGTGGCCACCTCTTCCCCAGGCCTCAGCAGGTGTTAGTCTTCTGAAAGGGCAGGGACAAATGCCTAGGTGCCCTGCTGCTGCCCCTTTATACCCATATGTTTTGAGGTTTCTATAAAAGCATAAGTGTTGCTACGCATACTCTAGGATCTGAACTCATCCTGCACTATTCCTAAAGTGCTGGACTGCAGAAGTTACTTGGTTTTTCCTCACCTTGTTTTACCAAGCATATCTGTATGCAATCCCTACGGGTGTCAGAAAGCAGTAATGTGGTAATGAGCGCATGTGTTTGTTCATTCAACCATATGGGAAGGGAAAGAGAGAAAGACCTGTGAATTAGAAACCTCCACTACTATAGGCATACCTTACACTAAGGTATCTCACTAGTTCTGACCACTCACTTAATAAAGGTCACCGAATTAGTTCAGTGTTTGCTGCTCAGCCATAGAAGTTCATTGCTCAGGATATTAATATAGAATCAATAGCAACCTCAGGCAGAAGGGAGAGCAGAAAACCTCTAACCTCTTCAGGTGTTATGTCTGCATTTGACAGGAACTATGTATGAGTCCTATGTCCATGTTGCATTATGGGTGGCCTCAAGATCATAATCTTTCTATTGTGACGTTAAAAAACTGGTGTCAGGAGATCATCCCATAGATCTTACCTAAGCATGATCAATGTCTAAGATCACTTCATAGGCATACTTGGTGCACTGGGGGTATGTTATGCAGACAGCGCTCTGAGATAACTCAACAGAAGGAAGAAGGGCATGGCATTTCCATGAGCCTATCTTTCAAAACACATAACCAAATAAATGCAAGGTAGGTAAGTTTAGAGGTTCATCTGAAACATTCTCACACACACAAGGCTGTCCTGTAAGTCAATAATTCAAAGCTCTGAGCAGATGTAATACAACAGAACTTGTTGCTGTAGCAGACTTTCCAAGGACCAAATTAAGGTAAACTGGTAGTCAAGGAACAATGAGAGATAAACGCCCTAGTTTCTACCTAGTTTCTAGTTTTTGACCTACCCCTAACTTTGAACATCTCTCACTTTCCTAAAAGCAGAAAACTGATCCTTTCTTTTGTAAAAAGAGACAAGAAAAAGAAGCAGGAATTAAGGCTGTCACTCAGTCCAGATAATCCAAATAACGTGGACTGATCCTGTTGCTCTATTCTCTCCCTGCCACACACCAAGTCCTCTCCAGCACTTGCCATACTAGGTAAACAGAAGATCCATGGCCTCATAGCTACTAGTTTAGACTTTCTAAAGTCTCCAGTAAACAATGGTATATAGTTATGCAAGGATATCTTTTCTAGCTTTTCTCTGCAGCCATAATTACTAGAAAATCACTATAAAAATAGATAAATGAATCAGACCTTTTTATTTAAATATAATCTCTTCATCTCACAAGGAACTGACTTTTATTGGTCACTAAGAGCATAAAAACAATTCCTTCAGCCAAACTATTTAATATCATAATTTTAAAGAACACTAACAACATCATTTTGTAAAAATAAAACCTTATATGTGTTGGTTTAATTTATCCAAATACGGTGTTCTAGGATGCAGGAAAACCCCGTTTTGTTGCAGTTTGTTGTCATATTCAGCTATAGGTCTGTTTATAGCCAGCTTCTGATAAAAATGACCTTGTTTAAAGCATTTAAACAATGTTTTCACCATATGAGTTTTATCTATCAATTTCCAGTTGAATAATACAAATTGACAACTGAAAATAACAGTTAATAAATGCAGGAGTAATTATTGGTCAAGTATAAGTACCAAAGCAGTAAGACTGCCATTATCCTCAGAGAATGCAACACGACCCTGCTCAGAGACAGCAAGGCTTCTTTGACAGAATAAGCACTTGGGCTCTTCAATTTTCCTAAAAATAGAGCTCATTATCTTCATATACAGATGCTGTTTATAAAGACAGATAAACAATATTACTCCCATTTTGCAGAAAGGTTAACTGAGATCATGACTTCTTCAAAGCGCAGCTTCAGTGGAACATTGGACAAAACCTAATTCAAGCCATTATTGCTTCTCTCGAAGTAGGTCAATTTTTAAAACATTCTGAAAAGGTACTGTCAGAGAAATAACAGCAGGTTTGATATGCTTCAGCTGTTAAAGTTATGTGGTACTTTAATGCTTAATTCAAGATAAGCATTAAGGTCATTAGAAGAATCTCTTGAAAAAACTGTTATGAAGCAGCAAACTGAGTGTTGTGCCGATCAAGCTATTACCCTTTACTGTTTCAGACGTAACATTAACTGGATTGGAATAAAGAGAGTGGAAAAACTCTTGCTTAATTGACATTTGAAAGTCAAAGACAATGGTTTTAAAAGGAAATATATTGCTTGGATTCCAAGGGACTAGACAAAAATATGAAAAAAAGAACAATTAAGACCACAGACCTAGTATACTTCTATTGAAATTTCTTTTCTTTTCTTTTCTTTTTTGAGAAATTTAAATAGTACACAGTAAATTAGATTTGATTTCTGGCAAATTATGCTTTGATACTGCATTCAGCAAGCACTGGCTTCAATCAATGTCACACTAAAGCTCTGTTATGCTAATAGCCGCTTGTGAGGCTGAGCGGGATGATATGGAAATCAGATGGTTGAACATGAATAGAAAGCATAGGCCATGTACGAGAGGGCTTTGAGATGAGGGGATGGGGGGACCCTAAGGTTAATCACATCATGTTCAGAACTGTTTTTACAGCACAGAACAGTATTATACTGCAAGAATTAAAATGAAGATAGAAAAGCTTGAGCAGTAGTGAGCATTAGTAACGTTGTTCAAAATGGGAAGAGTGCATTCTGTTGCACTCTTTCTAGATGTCATTTTATGCATGACTGAATGGATCTTTCATTCCATTAATAAATGTATATGAAGGTAGCCTCTGCTCAAGTGTTAAAGAGTTTTAGAAAAAAAAAAAAAGACATGAATACTACAAATTATTTCAAAGGGATTTCTCAACTCTTCTCCAACCTTAGTAGTCAGCAGAATCTCTAATCTGATGCAATGGATTGCATACATTTCTTTCCTAGTAGTGTTACTGAATACTAAAGGTTATGCTGAGTCACCAGGAGCTGATAAAGCTGCTGATGTATAGACGCTTGACTGAGACAGTGAGTTCATCCCTCCTAGGTGAACTGTGCTCACCTGATAAGAAACGTGGCAGAAGACTCAGATGGGGAGGCAAAAATTACCACAGGAAAATGTGAATTTATAGCAAAAAGTACATTGACCCATATCAAGTACTAGCACTGTTTTCTTCCAGTGAGAGTTTTCTAAGCTGATCTTGTGATTTGTGGTTCACATTGAATTCAGCGATCCTAAGGGAATTTTATTACCAGGACTTGCTCACAGCACCTCCCTTGGCCCACATGTCCTGGGGTGCATACATCATATTGCTGTTATTTTAATTAAAAGTAGATACTGTAGCAACTTTTAGTCCAGTATTGCTACCGCACCCAGAAATGGAATTGTAACCACAGCAACTAATAAGCAACTAATATCAGTGGGATTTTTGTTGTTGTTGTTTTTCTAAACATCCTCAACTACCTAAGGCTGCCACTATGAGACTGAACTCATTTTACATAATCCAAACAATTTCCAGATAATGAAAACTTTAGTAATCTTTTAATTACATGTACTTAGATAAAATGTCCTCACATACCATGGCATATGAGGCTTTATTCAAAGCTCATTGAAGTTGGTAGAAATTCTTCTTTTGGCTTATGTAGCCTTTGGATCAGACCCATTGAAAAAATAATATATTACAGGAAAAGAGTGACAGCAACAAATATTAAAGGGCTTAAATTACAGATTTGGCAACCTTTAATTGCAACTCATTTCAATTGATAGAGAACTGCAAATGAAATTCGTCGTGAAGATTATCTAGGCAAGCTAAAGTGATAAAGATAAGTGCTTCATTTTAAACTGGCATTGTTTATTATCCATTGTCTCAAACCCTTACCACAGTGACAATATTGATGTGGCCACTTCAGCTGGTCTTCGATACTTGTTGATACTTTAAGAGACCAAACTCAGTTCTAATCTTACCAAATACAGATCAATACTTGTCTATAAGACTTTTACACAGAGGACAGCAGAAAACCCCAGAGCTCCAGCTGAAGTATTATGTATTTTGAAAAGGGAGGTAACCCTTGACATCGTCTACGGAGTAGGACTACTTGTTTGTTGGAGCACTTTGCTGGTTCCAGACACTGGCTTAGACAACAGTTCAAGGCAGTACAGGAATTCCTGAAAGAGAATAATGATCCCCCACCTTTGTATGTCGCTGTTTAAATTTCTCTAGAAGGTCTGGTAGATATTGAGCTTTTGGATGCTTTTGTGATACAAATGTAAAAAGAAACCTGTAAGACCCTATTTACATACCTTGCTGTAGTAACCTTTGCCCTTCACATGGCATGAGCTGCAAAAAAATGCAGATATGAAAGTCCAGGAATTTTGAAAGATGGTTTGCAAGGGTACTATTTCTGATGGAGTAAATAGAAGAAAACAGAAAATATTTACAGTCTCAAACACCAGAAACCTGGGCTGAGTCATCAGTTCTTTCCTCAAAAGTTCAGATCTTCTTAATTGGTACTGAAAGTGATGTGTGGTTCTTATGACACAAGATTATTAGTGGACTATCAGCTATGACTAATGCTAAATCAAGGGTGTAGCCTCTGACACAGGAACCATTACAGAAGCCTGAGAGGATGACAACTTAGGCCTATTACTAATTCAGATATTTCTTGTCAGCGACAAACTAGTGGAAGTTTAGGATGGTCATTTTCTTTAAAGTGAAAAGACTTCTCAGTCTTATGATGTGCTCCAGTGATTAGCTGTATTCACAGACCGGGAAGGAAGTGACTTTTTAGCATGCTAGTTACGATTGATTTCCCTCAGAAATTAGTTTCCTTTTTGTCTCTCCCATGAGTATCATGTTAGCATATAACTATTCCCTAGTCTGTATGAATGCAGTTGGACTTTGAAATAAGTGCATAGATCTCATTTTGTGGACATTTTGTTTTTTCTTCAACTATGTTCTCTCCCTCTTTCATTTAGGATGTTGTCTTTCTTCTGTGATTTCTTCTTCAGGTGGATGGTTCTGTCAATAAAAATGAGGAATGGGTACGCTGTGGGGACTACAAATGAAGCCGCTCACTTGACCCGTGATATTATTTTAAAATGACACAGGTGGAGGTGGCAAAGCAGCTACTTGGTTTGGATTCTTCTGAAAAGCAGCTTCCCATAACCTCGGGCAGTATCTATAATCCATAGCTCAGATACCATCTTTAACAGTGACACTGCTTCAAAATTAATTCTCATATGTCCTGCACCAATAGACCAAATACACAAAATTAGAAGCACAGGGGGCAAGTGGAACGAACTTTTAGCAGATTGAATGAAAGGATGCACTGGTGGAGAGGAATCAGCTACAATGGGGCAGTGGTAGAAAGCAGGGGGAAGTGAGGTCTCAGCAAGATTATTACCAGGACCAGTTCTGGTATAAGTGTCCTTCACACTGCTCCTGTCTCATGGAAAGTGAGAAATTCCTTTTGTTTTGTTTTGGCTTGTTTGCTGTTTTCAGATGAGCCATGTAAAAACACAAGAGTGTGAAAAGACCATACTTCAATCATTTGAGAATGCTAAACCTTCCTTCATACCTGGACTAATTATTCTAATCTTCAATTTAAATTCAGGTTCTGAATTTCACATATAACAACATTTTTGTCCTTCAGTCATTCTGAAACACCGAAGCAGATAATCTCTGAAAGCGTGGAAGCATAAGTATTTTTTTCTTTCTTTGCAAGAGGTGAAAGAAGTCTAAAGAATCAATAAATAGAAAATGCCAACTGTCCTACATATTTTGACACATAAAATCTCTCTTTTATCCCTGGATGACCTAAAAGAAAGAAGTGGGATAAATCTGCATGGTGGAAAGAAGAGATGTGAGATAAACAATAATGAAAAAGCAGGTTTGGTTTATATTTAAAGTTTCCCTGCCGATTTCAATTAACATAGCTGCCAAATCTACATTTATCATTTTTATAACACAAGTATAAGCAAAAAAAAAAAATTTACTATCAAGGATTTGTTCTTCCTTCTTACTTAGGACTAATGACAATAAAACAAAACTATGAGAATAATTATTAAAGAATCCAAAGGTCTCCTACATAGTAGAAAACAAAGGCGTCTACTTTGCCTGTCTGACCCCTGTTTCCAGTGGTCTGAGTTCATCAGCAGCATCTTTCCTGAACCCCTCCTCCTCTTTGTTTTACAGTGCATTTAAACATTAAGTTTAAATATCTGGTCTGAATTTCATCTCAACATTAGACTGCAGCCTGCTGTTCTTTAATCATACATCTCTATTTTTTTATGTCTTGTCCAATCATCTCTTTTAAGGGGCCCCTGCACCTTAGAGATGCTCTTGGAAAAGCCCTTTTAGAAAATCCTTCACTTAGTTTTGATACATATAAAAAGAAGTAGCACTGATTCTGTCTGTCCAATAACTTACATTACTCAGGACTTTACTTTACATGTTCATTTTTTTTTTTTCCACAAGTTTGAGATTCAGGATACTCTTTTTGCTCAGATCAGACAGAAAAGATGTGCTTTCCTAAAATCTTAACACTTTAGCCCACCTGTTAATGTAAACTGTACCATCAGGGGATGGCTGGTGCTACTATAACTTCTGTGAGTTTAACAAATGAAACAAATTATGGCAAGAAAGAGACATGTAATCTGCCATGATTCCTTTTGTCATGGGAAATAGCAGGAGGGTTGCTGGTAATGTGCTTAAAAAAAGAAAAGCGTACCCCTCGCTGATATAGTAAGATTTCATCAAAATAATGAGTGTAATCTGGTTATCCCCTTCAAAAAAACAAATTCACATGCTGAAGAGAAGAGCTAAAGAGATGATGAGAAGAGTAAAAAGCCTAGATAGGCTAATAGGCTACATCTATAGTGAGAAGGATGATAGGTTCCTGGTTTACCCTTGAGAATAAAAAAGGCTGAGAGGAGATATTCTGCTCGATTTGGGCCACTGTAAAGTGAAGAGAGGACAAGGAGTGAGGAAGAAAAAAGGCTATTTATGCTGACTGACAATGCTAGCTTTCAAGGAATGGGGCATACAGTCATTTTGCTGTTAAATAATACTGAGATCATATCCAAACTGTAATATGGCTAGCAGCAGCTGAGCAAAGAATGTAAAGGGAAAAGTGAATGGATTAATGTATTGATTTCCACAGTCCTCTTGAAGGAAAAGTAAGTGATTTCTCCTTTTAGAAAAAGCAAGGGAAAAGTTTGGGGGGAGCAACACATCAAAAGACTTTTTCATACACTAATCTTCAAAGATTTATGGAGAGACTCAGAATCCACTGAAGTAAGAAAACAATTCCCACTGATTTGAGTATGCTTCAGGAAAGTTAAAAAAGATTTACACATTAAACTTCTTAAAACTTTCCGAAGCTAGAGTTCAGCGATACATAAAAAAGAAAAAAAGGAGGAACTTGATCACTTCCTGTGCTTGCTGTAACAGGGTTTTCTTGAAAAGAAACAGTATGAGTACTGGCACATACTTGGAATTGTACTGGAATGAGCCAGGATATCACAGTATGACTTGCTAAAACTTCAAGAACATACACTGCCATCTTTCACACTTATCACTGAAGACGAACCCTCTATCAGATCTTCCGTGTTTCTGTTCTGATGAGTATCTGGCATATCGAAGAAGACTTGGAGCAGCTGGTAAATGAAGCTGAGTTTTGTGGACCAGCACTTAGATGCTTGGTGGTTAATGTGCTCAGTGTCCACTTGCAGAGCCATTCTGGCCCATATATTGCAAACATTGTATTTCTATTGTATCTGAAGTCATTATAGGATTCAAGTGTTAGTTGTGGAGTTTTGCCGAAGTAGAAATGCTAAGGACTTTAGGATTTTTAGACTGGTCTTTAAAAGGCTAAGAAATGTCAGAACAAATCAGCTCCATATTTTAATTTCTTACTGGTATACAAAGAAATCTGAATTTCTTTCTGTGGCAACCTTTTCTCTTTAATCTAAAGAATTTGCCTATTTTTAAATAAGAACGATGCAGTATTCTTTCTCCTAAGGAAGAAACAAATCCTGAAAGCCTAATGTCCATTGGTGTTCCTACTCTCTTCTGAAGATTTCTATAGGCGGTAGCAGCAGGCAGACAGGAAACATACCACACTTTGATATAGATTTGAGATTTCTTCCACTGAAAGATGGCACCGCAGTGCCAAGTGTGATCTCATCTCTTCTGTCATGCACCAATCGCCATTACTGATATTGTATAAATCCTCAGTGTCTCAAGTGAAGGTGGTATTTTCATGAATATACTAAAAATAAAAGCATTCATGCTATATAGATTTTCCCTGCAAGCATCGGAATGAAGAAGAGTGAAGAGAGATCTTTCTCACTTACCAGTCTGAACTATTTGAACAATATAATTTCAAGCCACAACACCTAATACAACTTTGTTTAAAATACAGCCCATGTATGCTGCACTACTCTTAATAGACCATTAAGTCATGCCAGGCTGATTTATGACATGAAAACTTCCCAGAGCAGAGTAAAATGCAGCATACAGTCACATTGCACTTAAATGTGAATAGAAAGTATGTAATTGATCTGTGATTTGGAAAATTTATGGCAGGTGTCTTATCTGTTTCCCTCTTCTCCAACATGGTAGGGAAGTGAAGTTTTTGTAACTCGGTTGGTTTCCCCCTTATTTAATTCCAAATACTTAATTTCTATCCAGGTGGCGAAAGTATCTAGCTATTTGCTGCATGTCACTTCTTTCTGGGAAGATGAGTCATAGCATATGACAATAAATTAAGTAAACTTGACTTACTGCAAGGCAACTGAAATGCAAAGAATTGTATTTTCACTTGGACATAGTTGAAATTAATTTGAAAACTAAGTACTCTCTCATCTGAATGACTTTTTCAATGATTAGTAAAAAGGTAACTGAAACATCAGACAAATCATCCTAGATCTTCTATTTGAACTTTAGACGCTCTGTCTCAAAGCAGTGTAGCAAATGCTTTTGAAAAGAGGGTCACTGTTGTTTTCAGCGGGACTATATGAAACTTTTGGGCTCCTCCCAATTTTTGTGCTTTCTTTTAACAGCTATTCTCCTGCCCAACTGCCATAAGAAATACAGCAGAGTGTGAAAGTGAGAAAATACTAACTTGCTCATCTGGAAAATCCATCTAATGAGTGAAATAAAAACAGAAATGGTCTAAATAGGGATAAATATCTTGTTTCCTAAACTCATCTGTTGTAAATCCTGCCAGAAATCTTTTCAAAGGTTATAAATACGAGAACATCTATTCGAGAAATGGGCAACACATGTATTCCTAGCAGCCGATCCAAACCTGATGAGCAATCTCGCATAGAGCTGTTAAATTCACCAGCTGCCACCCACCTTGGGCAGAACCATACCTCATTTTGTCTACGTAGTGTATACCATATGTTAATAAGTGCTTGAACCTAACATGGTCATTGGCAATCCCACTCCCGAATTTTTGACTCAAGCTGAAATTTAAATAAAAATATCACAACTAACAGAATATAAATACTTGAAACAGGCAAAAACTGAATAGAAAATGAAAATTATTCTGTTTGCAATAAGAATTGGAATCCTGGAACATTAAGAAAACATTCCTCTATTCTTCAGTGACAAGGCATTGAAAGAAAATGGTTTGGTCTTGTTTAAAACACAATAGAAACAAAACACGTCTGCTTTGAATTGGAAGTAGTGATGAAAGGTAGAGGTACATAGATAATTCTCTGGTGTCATGAAAGCATATAAACTTTTAAACTGCTCCCCTGCAGTTTAACATATATATAAATATACTTCTGTTAAAATACCATCCTCCTAGAGAACTGTGATCTTAATAACATTAAGTAGTGTTTCCTTCAGCTTCCTTTCTGTAAGGAGAGGTATTTTTGCTCTGCACTCCAGTTAACTTCCTGAACAAAAAAACCCTACAAGACTTGACTCACCATTCTTGTCAAATGACATTTTTAATATGATTGTTTGGCTTCCTGGTGGGGAATGGGCGGTGGAGAGGGAAGTTACTTTGTTTTGCTTTGCTGGGCTTTACATTTTCAAAAAAAAAAAAAAAGGATAGGTAGCCACATGCTTTGCCTACTCTTGACTGAAACAGAGATATGAACTGTAGAAATCAGTTTCATTTCAGGTCCTTAAGCAAAAAAAACAACAAAGGCATACATTATCACAAGAACAGCATTGACTTTTCTACAGGTACAGGATCAGATGAAAGTGATCTGCTTATATACAACAATCACTACATGCACACTTGTATGGGAGTTCTATATGTTAAATATCTTTGGGTTTGGGTTTATTTACTTAACAATCTTTTCACAATTCACAAAAATAATCACTAAATTAAATAATTTGATAAAGACCATATGACCACATAATAATTATTTTAAAGTCAACCATTCTAATTTATGTTTTCTGAATAAGTCATGCAAAAAGAATTTTCTTTGTACCAGATGTTCACTTGTAATAACATAGCGTGGGCAGGGAATATGACAAATTGACTACAGCATGGTTGCACAAGGGGTTCATATACCTGGACATAAAGTAACCCGAGACCAAGAGCTTCTGTATAAGCTTTGGAAATAGAATCATGGATGACTCAACAGCCTGAAAAGTCTTAAAAAGAATCAGTGCTCTGAAATGAAACACCACCAACACTGCTGAAACCTACCATTTTCTTGTGAATCTCCAGTCATTTATTTTATGTGGCTTTCACAGAGCCTGAAACAGTCTCTACTTTGTGATTTTTTTTCTTGCCTTTCTTTTAAGAGTGAGCGAAGTGAGAAAAATATCTAGAAGTAAAATACTTTCAATCTTGTAGCATTTTCTTAGTGAATGAAGATTTTATTATTAGTCATAAACACCCCCCCAACAGGAGAGATTTACATGAGAAGCATACTAAATTCATACTATATTTTCTAAGCAAAGGAAAATTTTCATATGAGTTTACTCCAGTTTTACAGTTACAACTCCTGGGAATTAAATTCTTGAGAACTAGCATAATGCCAAAGTAATACAGTAGTGACTGGAGTTTAAAAATTCCTATCAAAATCCCAAATAGAGAACAGTGAATTTCCATTCTGCACAGGGAATTCTCCATGTATGGATAAGTCATGTCATGCCTGCACGGGTATTTGGCTTGGCTCTACGTATGCTAGTTCAAGCAAGTAAATAAGCATGGGATCACCTCATTTCTGGAAACACAGGCCTAACATGGATTTTATATTTAAATTATTTCAACCTCTCTTCCTCCAACTCGTAACAGTGAAGAGCTAACACAAGTTCAAACTCACAAACTTTAGTCAAATGCATATCTAACGTAAGTTTGGACTACATAAAGACAGACCAAACCCCTCAGCAATCTCTGTAAACCCCAGTACATGCTTTTTACACTAATCCCCAAAATCAGAGTAACCATATTATTATCTAAAAGATACAGCTGAACACAAGCTACAAAAATCAGAAGAGCAGTGCAACTGATTAAAGTATTTAGAATATCCATATAGGCACAGAGTAAACATCCGTGAATGAAAACGAAATAGTAAGTTTGTGACGTTTCTGAACACCAAAAGCGAATTTCAGCTACCGACAGTTGCAATTTTTCCATTATGCTCGGTTAGATTTTTATAAATTTCCAGAAGTAATTTCAAAGGTATAGGAAGGAATCAAATTTTCAGTGTGGAAATTCAAAATCCAGAGGTTGTCTTCCTCTGGACTTGTTATTCAAAACAGTCTGCATCCTATACAGTGCATTCCAAAATGCACTCCAAGATGACCCAAGGGCAAAAATCAGTGATGAACTTTCTTAACAAGCACGGAAATCTACTCCATCCCCTCTTCAATTTCAGGACTACTTAATTTCAAAGCTCTTTGAAAGATACAAGAAAGACGGGACATGCAAAGCCTGTGCTTTTACTGCTATGCAATAAAAGCATAATGAGCTGATCGTTTAGGGCCTGATAGAAGCTCACCGAAGTCAATACAATCCTTTCTGTTGATTTCAATGGCTTTTATACCAGGCCCTTAAATAGACTGTTAAACATGTCCGAGTGAGTGATTTTGGCTCAGTATCACCACACCCACCCCGTTCCGCTGATTGGTATTTGCTGGTGGTTTGGTAAATGCATTTATACATGACACAGCAGAAAATACGAAGTTCAGAAATAGCACTTTGTCAGTCAAAATCACTTGCCTGGTGTTAGACAGTTAAAACCGTTAAGCACTGGCTGCCAATTTCAGCCAGTTAAATGCTGTTGCAAATGAAAGATGAAGCATTGCATGAAGCCATGCTAAAATGGATAGAAGGATGGTTACTTACCAACGGGGCGAGCTGTTGACATTACAATGGTGTAGTGAGAACATAAAAAAGAAATTAAAAAAAGAAAAGAATATCTGTCAGAATGCATGACGTGTAATGTTACCTTCCACTATGGATACTACCATGATTGCTAACCCCTCAAATGACAGCCTAGAGTAAAATGTTTACTGTTGTTACTATTTAGTAACGTGCCACTATTACCACATTTACTTGAGCATAGCATCTGAACAAGCTGACTGGAACCATTCTCTGAGAAACATTTTTATTATCTTCACATGCCATCATCAAGTATCATTGTTAATGCCTGATAAAAGAAAGATTGCATTACATTAGCACAAACTTTTAGATCCCGTTGAACACATCCATTTAAGCCGCAGACTGCCAAATGTCATGCCAGTAGATGCAAGGCGTTTGCTTTCCAAGTCAAATACCAATTGAATTTTAAGCATGGCCAGTCAGTACAGCAGTAAGGGCTTCAGAAAGCCCGGGATGGTTTTTCTCATTCAGTAACGGGCATGAAAACTTACAGCACGCTGCTTTTTCCTCACTGACAGTGCTGATGAAAATATAACAAAGAGGCTGAAATGGCCACGGGGATTTCAACCCAGAACCTCTCAAATTACTGCTTAGATAACTTCTACTTCCTAAAAAAAAATTGCTGCTGAATGATCGACAGGTTAATGCTGTTTCAGGTTGATATCAAGATTGAAAGTTGCTGCTGCAACAAGTGATTTCTTGATTATAGCAACAGCCCTTCATTATACTTGTGCTGGGGAAGAGGGCTGTCAGTCCTTCTGTTAATAAAATATAGACATCCCTTTTCAGAAGAGCTGAAAAGTCGGACGTGAAATTGACGCCAGGTTGCATCTAGGTAGGCCAAGCTTCCCTTTTTTTAGTAGTAGAAGTAGTTACACATTTCTGAGCAACAGCACGATTTTATTTTTTTTTTTTAAGAAGTTAACCAGCTCTGTAAGCTTATGTGCAGGCTAGGGTCAAATGTAAGATATGCAGATCCAGAGGTAACACAGTATTCAAGGACCTTCTTAGTTCCCAGCCTTTCTGTGGTTTTATCCTTACTTAGGCATACCCACTTCACTTAACTATTTCAAGCCTGCTGCCCTTTCTCACCCATCATTTATTTTGAAGCCCCTCTGTCTTCTGGTATTATGGACATATTCCTTCTTCTGCAGAGAGAGAAGGAATAAGAGTCGTGCACCTTTCCAAGAGAGGGCATGAAGGCTGAGCCACAGAATTCAAATTCTGTTATTGTTTGTGACAAGGTTATGCAAACTCCCTGACTGCATCCTCATCCCCTGCTTTGAGAATGTGGAGCCATGAATGAGGGAGCTAAGGATGATGTTGTTGTTGCCAGGTTTGCAGCTGTAACTACACGACACCTGCAAGGACCACAGCATCCTCAAAGTAAATTTTGAAGTACTATGCTCCTCTACATGATGAGTGGCTATGGTAAAAGCAGTTTCAGACAAAACTGGCAAAAGGTTAAGAATTCAGAACTAAGGCTTCCTTTAATTAAAAAGACCACTGTTCATGGACCCTTACAAGTTAACAGACATTTGCCCAGTCCTTTGTTTTCAGAAAATTCCGAATAATAACCTTCTCCACTGAATTTCTTGGCTTCTCTCATTTTTCTGTCATATCCTGTACATTTAATATGCTTATAATATTGTGGCTTCCTTTGTGTTGGAAAAACACTATGTATTTGACTATAAATGACAAACCCAAGGGGGGGGAAATGCCCAAGATAATGAAAACCTGCTTTTACTGTAGGAAAATCGATTAAATTATATATTTCCTCAGGTTTTTTTCACCTTAATTTCATCAGGTTCAAGCTTCAGTGACTTCAAAGGATTTTTTGTTTGGTTCTAGCTATTGTTTATATCACAAGTCTGGGTAGCAAATCTAAAAGGCTTGCTCCAGTAATGTATACACAGTTCTAGGAGTGTTTAAATGCTATCAAATTGGTTGCCAGATTTATTGGATACCACAATTCTGCCTGTGACAAAGGAAGAGAGTGAGAGTATTTCTGGGAGTTCGCTGCAGTGACTATTTTTCCTCACGTTACGAAATGGAAGAACAATCTCTTACACAAGCATGTAGCAGGTAAACCTATTTCTTCAACTCAAAACAGGAAGAGTTGTATTATCACTTATTGTCTAAAGCGAACACCGAGGTAATATTTCAGTAGATGGATTATTACAATACTCTCTTTCCTTTGTTATATACTAACGTCTCCCCGCCTAGAAAGCCCCTTGGTGTTTTTTTTTTTTTTCCCTTTGAATTCAGCAAATTAAACTGAACTGTGTCCATGCATTAAATGGATGGAAATGGAAGCTGGCCTCTTGGGTCAGTTGACCCCAGTTCTAATAAAGCAATCCATTGAGACTTTGAACATTTGATTTAATGTGTATGAAAAGAGAAGAACAGATAAAGCTAAAAATGTTTTTATTAACCTTTCACAGCTCTACTGAAAACCGTCAGCATGCACCACTAAACTGTGAAATAGTGTCTGCATGATATCCATTGTGCCAAATTGCTGCTTATCTTTCGGAATGAAGTAATAACTATTATATTCTATTTACTCATATGGAAATATTAGCCTAAGAACTTTTTCTCTCCCCATAATCTTTAGCATGTCTATATCTACTGTCATCAAAGACATTTTGGCAACTCATTATTCTACCTGTCTTAAACACATCAAACAGCAGCACATAAACACTGAGTGGATACTAGAGACCAAGATTATTTTAGGAAAGAATATGTTAGTAATAATTACAAAATTTAATTAAGATTTTCTTTTCCTTTGGCTGCGGTTTATCTTTCAGATAAAGAGTAATGGTAGACAGTTTAATTATGGCAAAGCTAATCATGTAATAATACTATCTGCATTATGTTTGGCATTAATAAACATAGTTACTTACTACACTCCTTATACTTATTAAAGAAAGGAATGTGAATAATAGACTAAACTGATGGCTCACATATTAAAGTCTGTGCCCACAGTTAGGCAGTGCTTGCTTATGAACATATACACATCTGTTCTTCGATAAAAAAAAACATTGGAAGAGCTCCTTAACTGCAGGGAGTGCATATCCTACCGAAGTCAATTAAAATTTTGCCTCACATACCAACAGGACCAGGATTTCACCTTTGTTGTAAATCAGTGCCAGCACCCACAATTGCAAAGGGTATGTGAAATACAAACAATGTCAGGTAAGGATGTGGCCCATTTTGTCAGTTTATCCACATAGGACACAGCCCCTCCCTCCATGGGAACACTCACCTCGCACAGTGAGGGTAGCAGAGGCTTCCACTTTTCCAACTCGATTCTCAGCAATGCATGTGTAGGTTCCTTCATCTGTGCTCATGGCTTTCTTAATGCGCAAAGTGTAGTCATCTTTGATGTCATACCTGTGTTACAGAAAAAAGAATGAAAACTCTTTCTGTAGACATCCGAATTGAACAAAAACTCTCACCTGGAACATGCCAGTCTGAATCTATCTTGGAGCCAACTTTGGAAGATAAATTATTATCTAGCATTAGATAATTCCACCAAGCATTAATCTTCATGACATTTTTATTGCACTCTGCATTAGTTAGAAACTTTACATAAAATTAGTATTGCTATGTTCGCTCAGTATTAGGGCTTTATTAATAATATCATTCACTTTGTCCTTGATCTAGAGCAATAAGATAAAATTAAGCTATCAGACATCAGTTATCAATATATGACAGCTCAGGTTTATCATGCCTTTAACTACGTGAGCTACACATTTTACCCTTTGCTGATTTGGAAATTTAACTTTATATATAGGTTTTTTTGACAGCAGCAACCCCTTAGGGAAACAGTGAGCGTGTTGGTAGGATCTGACACTACACAATGACAAACAATAAAAAATATATTTAAGCTCTGGAAGGTGACATTTATTGAAGAGGCACATTAAAAAAGATTTATCAGTTTCACAGAAATACAACAAAATTATTCGTTAAAGGTGGACAATAAGATTTTCTCTTTCTTAAAAGAAATTAGAAACAATTCAGTTATGCTTTGTCTGTTTCCTATTTTCTACTGTTGTAATAACTCTACAACTATGAGGATGCATAAAACTTGAAATAATGCAAAGTACTTCAGCATGCAGTAAACATTCATTCTCAAGGCATTTAGAGTGCTTACACCTAGAAAAGTATTTTCAGTTAAATAGTTATTATCCTGCAGAAGTCATGCTTAGCAAACTCTTTTAGGCTCTGATCCAAAGCTCATTAAAGTCAACAGGTGACTTTATCTTGTATGAAATGTTTTTGGCTCCCAAACCAGGAAAACCCTGGTTTTCAGTATGGATACCTTACTCTCGAAGTACTCTCTTGTAAAATTATTTTCAACAACATTTCTTCCAGACATAACAAGCCCATGATACCTTAAGTCACCTTGAATCTAGTTAGCTTCCAATTCTCATGTATCAGATAGTGAAATAGGAACATAAAACTTAAGAAAGATCAAGACTCCAGGAGACATCAATGCTCTTTCTCAATGTATACACACTCATGACATAACTTCAGAAAGACTTATTTACCTTCCCTTTGTTATACAGTAAAGACTTCGTAAACTTGTTCAGCAAACACATAGAAATCATATGGAAGAGCATCCTTAAATGTTTTGATGAATAAGAACGTGATGCAATTAGTTACAGGAATGTTGTGAGACTCTATGAGTATGCCATATGCAGTTGAGGGACATTTCCTCTCGACTGCTCACAAATTATGTCATTTTGCATGCTGTGCTGCACTAGTCAATGGCAAATAGGAATCACTGTTTTCATAAGAGAGAAAAGGCAAATTGTCTCCCTTTAAAATCACAATAATATGACAAAAATATCCCACAACGATGGAGCAGTTATTTGTCTTTGGCGACCACAGAGTTGCAGACAAGAGAAAATGCTTATTTTCTTGACATGAGGCCAGCCCTAGGGAACTAAAAATATAAAGTTGTAGTCAGCTCCTGTAAGATGAGAAAACTAAGATGAGTTGTAATACAAATGTGAGTTCGATATAAGAATCATAGTTGCCACCTTTATGCTATTAACCATTTATTTGTTTGTTTGTTTTTTCCCCAGACAAATAACATCCCTGTGGTTCACTTACCACTGCTGAGATAAAAACCAGACAGGCAGCAGGACTGTATCTGACTGAGTGGCTGCTTGAACTGGGATGCAGGCAGCCTGGGACGGGGCCCTCCGGTCTGCTGTGGGCTGCAGCTGACTCCTTCTTCATCTCACCAATGTGCTGGTGCCGGCATGCCAGCCAGCTGCCTTGGAGGCTTCGGCAGTCTTTATGCTTGCACCTGCCAATCATGCAAATTGTGCAAAGGCTGCTGGGGGAACGAGCCAGCTGCATGGCATGCCAGGACGCAGGGCGGGGATACAGCCACCATCTCCCACTTGGGTCGTGAAATGGAGGGTGGCGTAAACATATCACCGTCATGGCCCAGTTATCAATTACTTCAAGGAGAGGTCTGGCTCTCCCGGTCTGCTTCTCCAACAAGGCCATACTGGATTTTTGGACCACCCTGACAGAACGGGCCACCTAGCAATTAGAGTCATAGATAGATGGACCCATGGGACATTATAACCATCTGCTGTCCAGAAGTATTGATACGCTGCCCTTCAGTCATCTGTTCCACCCACATTGTCCCCAGAAGTCACCACGGTTCAATGAAGAGCTTTGACAGATGAAGCAGGCAGGAAGGAAAAAGGAAGAAAACTGGCTTTTAGCCTGATCCACAGCAGCACAAGGAGCTGGTGTGAGAAAGGGACCGTGAAGTAACAAGGAGTGAAGCCTCAATATGTTTTCAGTTTCTCAAGCATCCACCTGCGCAGTCTTGAACGGTGTCTTGTCTCATCTCTGTCCCAGAGCCTTGTATTCCCATAGCAAGATTTTTCCACCTGAGTTTCTGGAGAAATTAACTCTCATCTGGATTAGTGCTACTGAACACTTGGGAATCAGGATCAGGGCCTCTCTAATTCCTAATACCAATCACAGAGAGAGGTCACCAGACTCCTGGATTGATGATGGAATGGTGGAAAACCAGAGCGTACTGGTTAAGTTGGTGCACTAAGAAGGCAACGCCTTCAAAATATGTGCAGCGTCAAGAAACACCTTCTGACATATTGCCCAAATATTGCTGACTCCTAGCCAATTAATGCCAACATTCAGCTTAAAAGACAG
The DNA here is from genome assembly GCA_013398815.1 of Ibidorhyncha struthersii. Taxonomy (NCBI): domain Eukaryota; kingdom Metazoa; phylum Chordata; class Aves; order Charadriiformes; family Charadriidae; genus Ibidorhyncha; species Ibidorhyncha struthersii. The sequence goes on from VZSZ01001816.1 coordinate 313,634, forward strand.
GGCGTCAGACATCAGTTTCACATGTTTATGGCCATCTAATTGATTTTAAGTACTTCTCTTTGTTAAACATTTGGAGGTGTTTAACCTTTCAGTTCAGCTTAGACTTCAGCCATCAGACTGAGCTGGGAGAGGTCTTTTAAACGGCTAGTCAGTCCCTGCCTAGATATAAACCAGCCACTCTCGGGCACCACGTTACATAATTTCTGTTCCACAAGTAATAGAGCAGGTCTGCCTTTAATTAACTGAAAAGGAAGGGCGGTGGGGGTGGGCAGGGGACTGGAAAGGAAGAAAGAAACAGAGAAACAACAAGCAGATGAGAAAACACTGCTGGTGAGGAAATTCTAATAGAAATTGGGTGATTTTGAGTGAAATCTGGCAGTCTCTGGCACATATGAATGCATTCATTGTTGCTAGTTTTGATTAATGACAGTTGTACAATAGTGTGCTGACAGTCACTGCCATACAGACACATTTTTTTTTGATATGAAACACTGCTGAAAATGCAACCCAATCAGATTTGGCCCCTGAACAACATGTGCTATCATCACTGTACCGTGAATTGAGATTGATTGGTAACCAGCTGTGACAAAGTGGGAAAAAGAGCCTTGTCTTTTTCAAGAAAAGAAAAGAAGAAAAATAAAAAACTGGATTGTGTCAAAACCATTACCATCTGCTCAACCAAATAACAAATAAAACAAAACACATTAACTGTTTTTAAGTATCACAAATTAATGTAGTGAGGTTGGATTCATGCATTGGCTTAAGCATCTTAGAATAATCTTGAATTAAACTGTTTTTGTCACAGTTATATTTTTTTTTCCCCACATTGAAAAGTTTATCTGTCCATACTCATCTACCAATCTTCCATGGTTATCAAATTAAAAAAAAAAAAGGGAGAAAGAATTTACTGAACTTGGGAGATTTAGCAATATGCTTTTTTTTTGCATTTGATGTACATTTCACTAAGTGTTTCACAGAGCCCCTAGATTTCCAGATTTTCAAAACTGTGCATGCAGCTATGTATAAAAATAAATGCACCTCTTTGTCTTTCACATGCACAGGTAGCAAAACTGTGTCTGCAGCTGGAGTCATTACATTCCTAGATATCCAGGTAGGCCTAACTGGTAATACAAGGATGCACCTGCTTCAGCAATGTATTTTAAAGTTGTAAGAATGTATTACTAAATTCAACCAATCCAACTCAAAAAGTCGTATTTCTAGGTAAAGGGAGTTTGTAAGAGAAGGAGTCACATAGTAACTGTTGTGAACTGATGGCACTGGCCTCAAAAAATTTACATCCATTTATACCAGGCACCTATTTTCTTCTAAAACACTACCGTAAATAAATAAATATTTATACATATAAAAAATAGAATCTTTGCATGTAGGTTTGCAGGCTTTCCTTTTTTTTTTTAGAGATGGCACAAAAATGACTTTGCTCTATTTTCTTTTGCCTGTTTGCCAGGCTATTTTGCAAAACACGCACAAAGCTTCAAGATTATTCACAACATCAATGATTAGGAAGCCCAAATAGAGAGATGCTACTGGCCAAAACCAGAGTAAACAGGAGGTAGTTAAGGAGGCTTAAGCTTCTGTCTCCACTTCTCTTTTGTGGTGCTGGCACTTCAGCTCCCAGCATAGTGCCACAGCTTTTCACTGGCTCCTCGACTCTCTGTGCCAGATGGAGGGAGCCAGAGAGAAGCTGCAGTGAGACAGGAAGCGTGAGCTCGTTACCTGCTTCAGCCCTGTGTGATCCAGAAGTAGAACGGAGAGCCTCCATTCTCATCGGTGATGCAGCCACCCCTACTGCCAGCTCCCTTACAAGAAATGTTCTTTTTTCACTTCCATCCCATGCGTTGATAAGTGGAAGAAGAAAGAAGCACAAACCTATGTGAGTGACAGCTCTCTGAGGGAAAGACAAAGGAGTCTGTTCTTTTTTTCCCTAGCAAAACCTCAGTCAGCGACAGAGAGAGCACGAATGTATATATTTGTGTGCACTGGTCTCAGATTACTCTGTTGTACCCCTGAAATCAAGGCTGCTTGTTGCTGGGTGGCTCTAAGACACAGTTGTGATAAATTGAGCTACCAGGGAGCTATGCCCAAGGTGCTGACAGCATGGCTGCCGCTCACATCTACATGTCCAGATTCCCATTTATTCTTTGGCTACACCTTTCATGCCAGAGAAAGGTATAAGGCAATGTGACATTACCTTGAACTTCTTTGTATAGGACATATATGCAGGCAGTCATATAAAATGGTTCACTAGCCTCATTCCAACAAACCAGAAAAGAGAGCTAAGTGATACAGGTTACTATTCACTATCTGGATTTTCTTCAAACATACTGACAGCAGGTTCTGCTTTAGTCCAAAATCTGTTATGGGTTGTGATCAGCAGATTATTTCTAATTTCTTACAGTGGACACTCTCAATTGCGATAATATAAAACACAAACTCACACTGCACTGTGCCTTAAACCAAGGCATTCAATAAAATGGCCTAAATCTCATAAAAGATGTATACAACAGTTACAGTCATTGGGCCAACATTGTGAAATCATACCTATGTCCAAGGAAATGGTGTTTTTGAACTTCTCTGGAAGCATTACACTATGTAGTACTACTCTTACATGCAAACACGTGTGTGACTGCACATAACTAGTGCCTCACAAAATCAGTAGCTATGCACTCAGGAGAGAACCAAGAAAGAAAAATGAGACTGCTTTTTTATTCTCTTTGAAATAATTTGGAAACAAACAAAAGTTAAGAACAAAACATACGTTTGGGAATCAGTGACTCAGTAAACTCTATCTAAACTGACACAGGTTCCATCTTCTACCTCTACATCTCTGTTTGCACAGAGAAGTACTCATAGGGAATTACCACACGATAATTACCCAAAATAGGCTGCTGATTTGATTTTAGTTCCAGACAGAGCTCCACATTTCAAAAACTGGGACGTTGGTGGAAGTATGAGCTAAGAGACCATTTAATGACTTGGCATGGAGACCTATCCTCCTATTGCCAGAAGTAGTCCTTTCCCTCACAGATGAGATGCATTTGTCAGGCACTTGGGGAGATTTGTATTATTAATGCCTATGTCATAAATTCAGGCGTCAGAAAAGCACCCCTGATTCTCAGTGTTATCTGCTCAGCCCATGCCACTGAAATTAATTTTAAGGCAAAGCAAAATAATGGGTTTGTTCATTTCTGTTTTTAAAAAATTGAAATGATACTTCAAGGACTGGAACACAGTAAGATCTGAGCCCAGACTGGCATCTTGCACTCACTAAATATGGCTCGATGCATTTTTTTGTTGACATGAGCACACAGATTACGAGTAGCTTGAAATAAACAGAATCTGCGTTGGCCTGTCTATTATTATTTGCCTTAAGCATGATGAATGATTATGATAAACTTGTCAGAGAACTAACTGAAATATTTTCTAATCTCTATTTTGAATCTGTAACCAACCTTGAAGTGGTAATTAAAGATGAAGTAATGTTAATGTTTTAATGAAAGTGCCTTCAACGTTACAGTTGAGCCAGAAGTCATCTTATTAAAAAGTACATTTTGCTAATGTTAAGTAATTCTCAGTATAGGACTTACCAATAGGAACTGGAAAGCAGTTCTTAGGGGTGAAATTTTAACCTTGCAGTGTTTTCACTGACAGTTTTTGTTTGTTCATTTGTTTTTAACTGAGATGACAACTTTTGTATCCCATGCAGGGATGAAATGAGTTAAAGCAGAAGAAATCCCTGCAGAACAGCCATTCCAGCAGCATAAATGATGCTTGTGGTCAGAGCTCTTGAATCTTACTCCCGCTTGAACATAACTACCAGCTTCCCTTTCCCTGCTTTCCTGAGGGATTTACAGAAAAAACTGCATAGTTAACTAGCCTTACCTTTTCATTCTATAATTTTAACAGTCAATAAACTGATAATAGTGAGCTTAAACGGATATCCTTATACTTTTCAAGAAAGCAAGCTGCTTCAATATTCTGAAACTTATAAATACAATGTATAAACTATATGATGACTAATCTTTTACTTAGTATACTCTGCTTTCCTGATACTAAAGAAAGATTCAAGCACTAGAATGAGTATTCTGAGTGAAATTCTACATTAAATTTTCTTGGGTCTCCTTCCTGCAAGACCATTTATTTACTGCAGTCTTCTGTGAGAGGAAATTTCAGAGAAATTCATGTTTGAGGCTACTGCTACTGGCTCTAAATATTGTTTCAGAACTGTGCTAGTGAATTCATTATTCTCTGAAATCTAACAATTTTAGGATGTTAAATAAGAGAGAATACAAAATAAAACATTCTTTTGTCACAATCCTACCCCGAGTGCACTGCCAGTGATCACTTCATAGATCACCATTGGTTCACATAGCACAAAGAGAAAACATGTAGGCAGGACTGCTTGTTGACACAATTCCTTTATGGTTGCTGTCCATGGAGTTGTAAAGCTATTTTCCCAACCTTGACCCTTATGTAAGCAATTGGAGACTGTTTTCATGCATCCCCAAACAGACTGCCTGAAACAATAGCTCTTCTTCAGCTCTGTGGTGAGAACTGACACTTAACATGAAGCCAATTTAAATGTCAATGTTATTAACCGTTTCTCTGCTGATCAGTCTAGCAGAGCCATGCTCACAGCATTTAATATTTCATACAAATTGAATTGCAGATAACTACTGGGTTAGACTATAGACCTCTGGGGTAACTGTGGGACAATGCATTTATAGGACTTTATTCAATGCCACGTCTTGAGTGATTTAAAATGTCAAAAAATACTCTAATTTACACTTTCACTTGACCATGTATTCCTCAGAAAATGGTAAGGAATGTTTTTCCACTTACAGAACAGGAAGGGATCACTGACAGGCAAAATACCAATCAGAGAAGAGAGATACTCAACCAAAAGAACAACAGGAAGGGGTGCCCCAGCAGCACTTGGCTATATCATCTTGATGCCTATACACAAAAATAAACCGATCTCTGCCTCCTTTTTACCCCTCATCACCTCTCTATCTCTAAATGATATCTCTGACTTCACAGGAGAAGTTGCCTTAAATGATTCAACGTAACGGCTAAAAAGACGCTTACATTGCACTCTGCTGAAATCTGCCGGTGTTCAATTAGGCTCCGTGGACTCTCTGCGAGTTGCACTGCAGCTTGTCCCGTGCCAGGCACTTGCTGCATTAAGTCCAAAATAACAACATCCTCTGCAAAACGCCTCTACTCCCTCCAGATGTAGGTAAGAATACAAATAGCATATTAAACCTCTTTCTTTCGCTGTCGCCTTTTGACAAGCCATTAAGAACATCCAGTCTTCTCCCCTATGCTCCTCATAAAGGTACTTAATCTATCCTTGACGCTTTAGCTTAGGGAACAAAAGATGGGCATGCAAATCATACTGGATCTAACCAGAGGTGATGAATAGTACATGTGATACAGCTAATATGAAAAACATCCTTTTTCCCTGACCCTTTATTTAAAACCATTAATTGTTATTAATTGCAACAGAAATTTGCTGATGTAACCAAAGATTATATCCATTACACTACTAAAACACACTCTTTACTCTAATTAATTTTCAATACACATTAGACTGCATTTTGTTACAATCTGCACAGAGATTAACTCGACCAAAGCACACAGCGCTGTAGTGTTATTAACTCATATTTCATTGAAAGGTCATTCTCCCCTTGGTTGTATCTAGAGGAGGCTGTAGTTAAATACCTCACTACCCCATCCACAGAATTTAAATAGAATTATGTAGCACCGTGTTTATTCTTAAAAATTACTGTCTCTCTGGTTTACATGGCCTTATCATGTGATGATGGAGAAATACAAATGCAGAACATCTCTGGCTATCAGGCCATTTCTGGATCTCCTCTTAAAAAACTCTATCTTTTCTGAGTTTATTGGGATAAGGTTTGCTGTCAGTTGCATTTAAATCCCTTTCAAAGATTTGCACCTGTAAGACAGTAAGATATTTTTAAAATTTCATCATTTACCCTTGGTTTTGAGCTCACAAGAAGCCATGGAGGAAAGCACAGAAATTATAGTACTTACTGAAAATGCACAGCTATCATCAGAAGTGTGACAGACAGTATTTCTACCCAGGCTATGTGCATGCAATTACTTTTCAGGTACAAAGAGGCCAGCTTTAAGAACATAGCAAGACTAACATCTACACAGACTTTTGTTGTTGGAGCGAACACATAACTTATTCTGAGTTAAGACTATGCACTGAGGGTGCATTTTCCCAAATAATTTTTAATGAATATTCCTAATCTTTAGTAAATAAGAAATCTTACTGTGCTGTTTATGGTTTTCACTGCTGTGTCACTGCTCTGTTTCATTTAATAACCTACAATCTCTTAACACTTAGCAATATATATACTCTGTGTCAACTACACGCCATTTTTGTTCTGAAGCATCACTCTTGGTTTTTCTGCCTACACTCCCATTGCGTGGGTGGCACATAAAACAAATACCTCTTCCTGCTGGTGCAGTTGCCACTCTTCATCTCTAGTACAATATTCATCTAATCAGACAGTGCCTGTAAATTCAACTTACAAGAGCAGGTTGTAATTTCATTAAAGATGTATTTACTGAGCTAAACCAGCTGTTCTGGGCTGGAATGCAAAAAAGAGGCCCATGTGATTGCTACTCAGTCATTTTTAAGGCAACTGAAAAATACATTTGCTGAGCTAACCCCACTCTCCCAAAGAGCTGGCACTGCTAGCTTCTTCTGTGTAAAAGGTTTAAACAGTTATTATAGTGTGTCATAAATTTTAACTTGTAATTGAAAATCTCTTCACTTCCTAAAAAAAAAAAAAAATAATTCTGTATTACTTGCCATGTAATTACAGACTACGCAGCTGCTCTCTCCGGCTTCGCTAGAAAATTTGAAGATGTGAAACACTGCACAAACCTTATTCAAATTTTATTAAATTGCTAGTCATAGATATGCCACTCTCATACTGAAGGCTCTCAAAATATATCACTTTCTTCCTGTTACCAGGAGTAAAAAGCAGATGAATCAAAAGTTGATGCAGGCCATACTGAGTTCCTCATCACAGAGGAGACCGTGAGCTCCTTAGCAGGAAAGTATAATCTCTGTTTCTGCCAAGTAGACGTCAAAGGGAAAGTTACCTGAACATGTGGCTGGAAAAAGACTTCAATGTATAAAAACAATTTTTATTTAATTTTCAATAGGTCCTGGTCATTATGCATGGCCGCAATTGTCTGAGTCACTTTAGTACAATTTTTGTGCCATTTCCTTCTGTCACTTATAACGAAAAGAAACTCTATTCATGAAATAGTGAACCTAGCATTTCAGCCAAAGGCATAGGAGTGGTGACCCCACAATATCCTGTTCATGTCCAATAGTTCGATATGATTCATACTTGATTAACTATTCCCTAGCCTTTGTGTACTGTGGCAGCTACGGTGTGATGCTGAATTTTTAGAGCAATTAAAATAAAATACACACCATGCACCTCTACTTGTGATTTACAATGCATTTCAGTCTTAGGTCACTGATTTGAAATGGACAGCTTGTGGAAAAAAGCTTTATATACCCCAGACTTCACATTGTACTTTGTTTCTCCCTGTTGGTGCAGTATAAACATTTTTAATAGCAAGTTATTAATTTGCTGGGACTGGTTTAGGCTTTAAAAAGAATTTTCAAGTCTGAAGAATTTAATTAATTCATTATCATAACAATGCAAAAGAACTATGAAAACAGTGAGTATACATAAGTCACAACACTGTTTCCACCTGGTCCTTCTTGTCGCTTTCTTAATTCCTGCCCAGCCATACACAGAAGAGCTCCATGATGTATACCACAGTCTCTGAAATCCCAAGTCAGTTCTAGAGGTTGTGGGACAAGTAATTTTCTTTCATTGCTAGCAAGATCTATTTTTCCTTGACATTTTGAAAACTTTCACTATAAGAACCACTTAAAGATTTTAAATTCAAAATATAGACTATCAGCGGTTTTAGATCATCAATTCAAAATAGCTACAATTTGGAATGAAGACTTGCACCCTTAGAATAAACTTATGTCTATTTGTTCTCAGTTTTAAAGCACGGTTATTCATAAATTCCTGGGTAATTACATAGACAATTCAACAAAATGGCCAAATTATTTTTTTTTAAATAGTCATATTTTCAAACATAATAATTTCTTTAGAAGTTGCTTTTTTTCCTCATTCAATCCAATTGCAACTGAGATGCTTACAGTTCACCAGGGACATTTATAATTAAAACTGTAACAGCCTGAAATTATTTTCCAGTTATTACTCAACACACCAATCGGTGCAGCAACACCGTTTATATTTGTCACTAGAAATTACTGTGATTACTTTTCTCTTTGCTTTCACATGTGTCACTAAAAAAACTACAAGGAAGTAGGATGGAAAAACAGAGAGGGATTTCTGAAAGACCATGGATCCAGTATCACTGATTCTGGCATTCACCAAGAGCAAATTACAGAAACAAAATGAACAAAAAAATTCAGTTTATCCCACTTTGCTATCACTGAACTAGACACTTTTGAAAGCTGAACTAACAATAGATATATTTAAAAATTTGCAGTAATTGTTGAAACAGGTACCTGTTATAATTGTCTCGTAATCTAGGGATGAAGACAAAAAGAAATTATTGAAAAAACAAAAACAGACAGATGTGCAAAGAACATTGTTAGCTGTAGAAACAGGAAATTGATATTGAAAGCTGTAAGACAAATAGCTGCAAAGATCTGCTCAGAAGAAGGATTTATGTATGTAGGAAGAATAACAAAGGGAATTCCTTGAGGGTTTCATATTTCACTGTAGATGTTAAAATGCTTAAAACACAGGAGTTCAGATGCTGAAAGCTAATTTCGGTTTTACCTCAAGAAAGAAAAAAAATATCTCTCACTTCTTCAGGGAGGTAACACTTAGAAATTCTCTTCTTAGTTCATAAAATTGCTATATTATCATTTTCCTATCCATACATTCATTCAGACCATACCTGGGCAAATTTCTTTGCTTGTATTAAAAAATCCAGAAAAAACAATAGCTTTTATTTCAGATGTTCAAAGTTTATCCTCCTTGATTAAGTATCATGCAGCATGGTCTGGAAATTTCCACTTTTTGGACAGTGAAGACTCTGCTCACATATCTTGCTATATAAATGATACATTTAGAAAAGAAAACATACATCTGATCATCAGAGGTATTTGCTTTTGAAGTGTAGATGTTGGACTCTACTAGACGACCACAATCCGTGCGGCTGAGGTGGTGGTAACCCACTACATGAGCAAGGACAGTGGTAGTCCTCTATCACCTGAGGTAGTCTCCAATGTGAGATTCTGCAACCTTGCCCCTTCTTTACCAAGTCCTCTGATGTTCTGGGAAGCAGACATAAATGAAGACATACCCCTACATTTTGTTCTAAGATGCCAAAACACAATTAATGCAATGTTAAACAGCAGTGTAAAAACACTGCAAAATGTTGCGAGTAGTTTCTGAGCCTGAAGTTGATTATGATCAGAGTGTATCTGATGAACCTTCTTTTCTCTTCGTTAAAAGCCCAGTGAAAACTATTCCTGTGCTTCCTGTTACATTTCTTCTTCCTTCAAAATACATCATGAATGAACAGAAAAAAATACCTCAAAGCACATATTACTGGTTTTCACAGTAAGATATAAAAGAAAAAGAAGGAACATAGTCATTAAAAAAAAATGAAATAAAAGTGTAACCTAATCAAAGGCCCTGTTGGATCATCATCTGTTACTTCTGCTTATGAAACCTAGAAGCAGACATGGTTTAAAACAACAGAAGTAGCACAACAGTAAGAATAAACCACAGAAGCACAATGTATTTACTATGGACTACTCTACAATGTACAGTTAAATTGCAAGTAAAGAGAAAAATTCATCCTTCCATCGAAAAGTCTTCTCTTCAAAATAATATTTTATGTATTAGATGCGTACACGTCAATCAATATAATTAGCAAAAAAAGCTATGTCATTTTAAAATTTGTTTTAAATTGCAAGGAAATTAATTTTAAACTGTTTTTTCTAGATTATGTATCATTATATTAATATATTTAACTGAAGAATTGTAAGACATCTTACAGAATTGAGGCTGTGGAAACTACAACAGGTATTCTCGAATTTGACTTTTTGTTTTTTTTGTTAAAGATTTAGAAATTGAGAAACAAAAGATATTAACCCAAGACGCAAACATGACTAAGTGCTGTATGACTGAGGAATTTTGCCATCGCTTTTCATGAAAGTGTATGCGACACTAAATGCCATATTTAGCAAGTGGATGAAGACTGCCAAATGTCTTACCAGATTTTTCACCTTGTTGGGTTGAAGATGTAAAGCATGCTGTGATAAAGAAAGCAGACAGCAATGTCTAACTTGTTTTAGTTAGGCCCAGTCTAGTAGAGTGCTCACAGCACACTTAATATACACTGACACAAACTAGCCACAAACACCATTGCAGCTGCTCTTTTTTTAAGATCATGATTGGAGGAGCAGAAATAACACTGGCAGTCAGCCTACGTAAGTCCAGTGTTTAAAGCACCTGTTTGAAGAACAGAAGATTTAGATTTTTATTTTTTTTTCCTTTCTTCAAATTCCATCAGCAACATCCCAGGAATAACCAACAGTGATGGATAAGAACAATCTGCTGTAGTGGGGGGAAAAAAAAAAGGCACTATTCATGTCTCCGATTGAAATTAACAGCACTGCGCAAAAGTGAATCAGGACTCACGGGACCAGAAGGATTGGCTGGGTTATGGAGACCTGGGTTCTCATTCCTGTTCCAAGATCTATTTCTGTGTTAAGATTTTTTAATCCAATAATGATTCAGCCTCAAAACTAGAAAGAGTTCCAGAAAGCAAAGACCAAACTGTTGAATTAGCTGAAAGGACCCAAGCTAATTTAATGTCCTTTTGTAGGACAGACTCTCATCCCCTGCTCACTCTGGAATTTTCTCCGCATTTGTTTCAGACTAAATGAACCTTTCCTGAACACAGGGGGCCTATTCCAGATTTCAGCTTCTGCTAGTTTGTTTTTTTGTTCCCTCAAGAGGAAGGTTTCTCTCCAACACTTAACAGACATGAGCCACGGAGCCAGCAAAGCCCATCACAGTGCTCTGCTTCTAATTCATCCTGCTAATGCAACGGAGAGGCTCTGTAACTGTCCAGCCAAGTTTTCTCCCTTTTGGTGTCAGCATGTTATTATGAAGGCTACTATTGCTAGTACATTCCTAAAACATCTTTACTTTCTCTAGCAAACTCGGTGAATATCCATGAACTCACAATACTTACATGTCACTTTTCTCCCTTCCACAGGAATCCGTTACCTGGACAATTCAACCCAGACTGGTTTTCCTGGCTCAGCTGGCTCTGGAACAGGTTTTGTAGTGCCAAAGACCAGGAATACGGGAAATAAATCTCAGCCATAATGTCAAATAACAAACTATAAGTAGTAGGAAGTGATTCCAGCATTACTCAACAATTGAGATTTGAAAGTGTGGGGAACATGAATGTTGCTCTCACCTTCCTCTCGGTAAGTCTGCATCATCTTTCTTCCACCGGACTGTGGGTGTGGGATCGCCCTGCACCTGGCACCGGAAATCCACGGCCTCCTCCTCCAGCACCACTTGGTTAATCGGTCTCCTGAGAAACGTGGGCCGTTCTTGAAAGAGACATTAAAATTCCTTAGTGAGTCAGAGGGTTGAAATGAACACTTTTGACTTTTCAGCATCTTTTTGTTTACCGATTCACAGACCGAAGAAAGGAGGCTGAGCTCCACAAATTCAGACAAGTGGAACTGATGATGTGCACAAAGAGCCCGGAAGACGACTGCCGGGCGGGAGAGGCAGGGGCTGTTGCATCCAGCCCTTACACAAGAGCTGAGTGCCACCAGAGAGAACCCTGTGCTAGCACTGACTGCCCACCTGCCCCACCAGCGGAGAGGTCTCCAAGACCGTGCCCTTCCATGTGAACGTTTTTGGCTCTGCACCACTGCATACACAGAGCGTGGTCTAAAAGCTCCTGCCTGCTCTAGTGATATATGAGCTGCCAATGGAGATAGCCTGCCTTTGGCAATAATCAATATCTTGATGCTTCGGAGGAAAATGTAAACTCCATTTTAGGCATCTCAGGCAATTGTGGACTGTCGTATAGGGGTCAGAGCTTCCTTGATCCCCATCACTAACTTCACCATGGCAAACTAAATTAAGGTCTGAATAATAAGTTCTGTTTATCCTTGTTATGTTAGCCTGCATGGCTACAAATATTATTAATCATCATAATGTTGTACAGGCCTGCTTAAAATCCAGATGCAGAGCCACAATCTGATCTCAGTTATACTGGTACAAACTCAAAGTACCGGTAATTTCATTTGAAAGGATGTCACTGGGGTTAGTTTCCAAGTTGCCTTTGGATTGCATAAATTTTGTTCTGTCCTCTCCAAGCCACACCACACTTTTATTGTCCTAGATTATTTATGCTAGAGTCAAACCATTATAAGACTGGGTTTATATGAAACAGTATTTCCACTCAAGACAGGGATTTATTATAAAGACATTTAAAACTGGTTACACACTATGTTTCACATTTCCTTCTCGGAAAGTTGAAGGGTATGATGTCACTTAAAAAAATATTCAAAATTCACACAGATGTAAGCAATACCAGATTCTGACCCAGACAGTTCGTCTTGATAATACAGAGCTGAGTTTATGGGTTGGCTATCCATGTTTATTATATCCGAATAATTTAAAAAACCCGAACCAACCCAAAACATTACAAGAACATTAATAAGGTTGCGAAATCAAGCACGCAGCACCTCAGTGCCAGAACTAAGACTGTCTGCGTGCCCTTTAATCACTTCCTTTCTGTTTATGCCTTACGGGACTGGTTACAATCATATGATCACATACTATTTTTTCCCCAAACATCTCCAGATTGTTGGTATTCATTTAATGAGCAGGTGTTTAATATTTTACTTTAGCTGTACTGCTTAGTGGGTGGCCTCCTGTCGTACTACTCAAACTTCACTTCAAAGGCGGAATTATTAGTTTCCTCATGACCTCCATTACACCTATCTTAATGCTTCATAAACAATTCACTTATTTTCATAGCTTCTCTCTGAGGTGCGATGGAGATCTAGGAAAGCAAGGTAAAAAATACCTGCTAATATTGATGCTCAACCTGAGATGCAAAAGTTTGTTTTTTTTTGAGAATTAGCATTAATTTTGTGTGCTCAAAGCTCAGCTTTCATTGAATTCAGTTGCAGCTTATAAAATGTTCACCACTTTTACAAATCAGAATATTAAGACAGAAATTAAGGACCACCAAACCACCCGTTAACAATTATGTAAATGAGTGACAGCATCACATAGGAATTCCATGATAATAGCAGGGGGACCTATTGGCAGGGAAAAACATATTTTGTCGGCAGAAGAATAGACACGCTCAAGAATCTATAGTGCTTTTCCAGATGCTAGAGATAAAAACATGTCTAAAGGGCAGAGATTCTTCTTCCCATTTCTCCCAAGCTATTGCTTTTGTCCCATCCCTAGTCCTGCCAGGGACCTGCAGGTTCTTGCAGCATTTGGGCAAGTAAATTCAGTTCTAGTCTCTCTCTGCAACTTGAAATCTCAGTCTTTACTCCCTGTACAAGCCATATATAACCTTCACTACAGCTCCTTGTCCTGAGTGTCCTTCATCAGACTTTTTCTTTCCTGTGCATGTAGTCTCCTGACCTTTCCCAATCTCCAGCTAGGTTTGCTCCTACCCTCACCCATATGTCTTTGTCAGTCTGTGACAGTGCCTCAAATCCCTCTCTGTTCGAGCCACTGGATGTGCCAGCTCTTTCCAGCTGCTGACTGCTTCCTTAGCTGATTTGTCACCTCCTAGCTCAGAATACTGCATTTCACAGCTGGAACCCAGCAAGGTCACAAGTCCAGTCTCCCTTCCAACTACCCATGGCTCTTACTTCTTCATACCTAACAGCAAACTGACTCTTCTCCACCAGGTGTTTGAAATACAGTTGAACCGGAGCTTCTTTTCTCTGTGCCACCCAGATACAGCCCATCCACAATATTAACACAAGAAAAATTGGTTGAAGTAACCAAGTATCATCCCAGGACAGTGACAGCAGCAGGAGTGCAGTGCAGTTCCAGGAAAATGCTGTGCAGACCTGCATTCTACCTGGTGTCTCTGGCATACGAACTGGCAATTTGTTGTTTTTTTTAGAGAGGTGCATAATTTGCTACATTTAGTGAAAAATTTTTTGGACAAGAAAAAAAATTATATCTCTGGCATACTGTAGCTGTTTCCCACCAAATTTTAGGCCCCTGATATTCAAGGGAACTGTATTTCTCAGGACAAAAAGTTCCCTTCGTTTCTCTCCTTCAAATCCTTCCCCATTTCCCTCCAATCACCCTTGTCACCTCCAAACTGTGGGAACGTCAACATTCTTAGAAAAGAATGAATTCTTTTGGCAATTAAAAAAAAAACAAAAACAAAACATCAGTTTTCCAATCAGGCATGGAAAATTTTGGACAAAGCCTTTTAGTTTGACAAACTTATTAAAACTTGACAAAGTAACAAGAGCATTAGTTGTTAACCTTAATGATAAGCAATGCACTTGGCCTGTCTGTAATTCTATGGATCTAGCAGGGAATATCTTAATAAAACTTCCTGTAAGTTTGCAACAGTACCTTATTCACAACTTCTCTCTGAAGAAGAGCTCAGACCAACCCCTGCTCTGAGCTCGTACAAAATACACTCTACATTTTGGTATTTGTTTTTCAAGAGATGATCCTAAATCAGGAAATTTAGATCCAGATCAGCATCCTCATAGGTGATTTAGAGACCCTCATTCATCCACATTGAATTTAAATAACTCTGCATGTGCCTGTATGTTGGCTTGGTCTGCATTCAGAACTTATTTTAGACCATGGTTATAAAAGCTGCCTGTAAACAGCTAAGAAACTAATGGATACATATTTATGAAATTACTACTTGTGTCTGTAAATGCTTCTACACAGGAGATGAGAAAATAAATTCCTATCACATTTTGAGGACAACCCAGCTGATAAGACAGTAGACGGCCCAAAGGTCATTAGGTAAATCACTCGATTCCACATCAAGGCAATTTAGGAGTATAGTATACATACATGTTTGTTTCAGATCAGCTTCTCAAGCTGTGTATTTTCCAAAACAGTTAAGAATTTGCTAAAAAATAAATAGCTATGTAAGTACAGATCCCAGTTAGCAAGGACATGCAAATACCAATAATGGCTATTTCCGTTTTTCCATCATCTCTGCATTTTGCACAGTGTGAATGAGGAAAGAACAAGTTCTCTCTCATGTTGTTTCCTGTATTTGTATCACTCAGACAACCCCTTGAATATGTCCAATAGCTAATTATACAGCTATAAAGTGATCAGAGTGAATGCCATTGCCAATGCAATTAACATTCTTTATGTGAGATTAACTGGATTTGAGTCACCTGTATAACTTGCTTACAATGTTAATCTCTCAGGAGACAGAGCACTGCTTGCCCAAGCATGCCAAATAAAGCCAGGTCAAATTTAGTTTCAGAGCTAAACATGAGAAACAACCTTTTTATTTATTTTTTTTTAATATGGATTGCCCATAAATAAAGCCTTGTGGTATAATTAAACATTGTTACTCTGTCAACAGCATTCAGAACACAATATATTTGAGAAACAACTAGAAAGGGTAATAAATTAAAATCATAGATATATATAAAATTTTTAATATAGCTATTTTATAAGCTTTCACTGAGTAAATAAAGTACCCACTTCCCAGACTTTCTCTGATGAATATTAAAAATCTTTGAAGAGAACTATAAAATAGGTCATGGTTATATGTCATGTCAACCAGTCGTGCTATTACTAGCGTGACCTTTATAACTTCAGAATAAACTTTGCTTGCAGTTATAAAAGGGGATCGTTAATGCGATCTGGACACACACCTACAATCTGTTGCAGTGCTTGAGATATGTGCTGCAAGAAAACCTACAGAACTGATCCTAACCAGAAACATAGGAAAATCCTTTCCTTGCTTTGGGTGCTGACACAAGTTAACCCGAGGACTCAATTTTTCCTCTATTTAACAACTGGTCTGAGTATCACAGTCTGTTAGAGAGACTCAGATGACCTTCAGATGTATTATTGCCCTTTCTCTGTTCCTCAAAAAGTTAGACAGCCATATATGGGACCTCAATCTAATTAAAATGATCCTAACCACCTTAATATGTTTTCTCTGCTGAGGCAACTGCTACAGTGAAGGATTTGATCGTCCCCATAATGTAGAGGCTCAATCTGATTTAGAACTGTTTTCTCTGTCTTTGCTGGAGAGAAGGCATAATTTTTTAAAATGTTTTCATTTCTAGAAAGAAGTATTAAAACAGAAATTAAAAGGCTTTGGGGAGGGCTTTAATAGCAAATAGTTTAAAAATAAAAGCTTTTTTCACTTTAGCATTCTGGTGTAAAGGAAAAACAAGAGACATTAGATGGTTAGAAGTAAGTTTCACTTCAGTATGCTGTCAATAGTGTACTTATTTCGTTAACGGCAACATGATCTGAGTAAAGTAAAGCTCTCTGCCAAAAATGAAGGTGAGGAAGAAGACAGAATATTAGGATCACACTAAATTTACCTATGTTGGCCAAATAAATGAAAATACAATTACAAAAGCAGATGTTTTAATATTTAAAGACATTCTTCTACTGCCTCTTTTCAGGCACTTTTCCATTTTGCATTTGAGAAATAAACACTTGTGTAGGCATTGCCAACTTCTACACTCTAAACAGTACCCAAGATGTGATGAGCTTGTGCAGTAAAGGCACAGAGCACTGTTAAGAGGCACCTGCAGATAAAGTAGAATGATGTTTATCAATTGCTAGTATTTTTCTCCTTTTATATACATCTACAACCCTGTTAATTTCAGTTTTTAGTGAGCATTAGGTACAGACTTTGGAGCACAAATCAGACCTTTTTTTCACAGCAGTATCATTATTCTATTACAACTTGTCGGTATCTGTGGATAACAAATGTTGCAAAGCCAAACTGGCTTTTTACAAACCGTCATAAATACACTGCAAGTGGGAAATACAAGGATTTGAAGAAAAACAGGAGGAGCTTTGCTCTGAAGGACAAAATACACACTGCCAATTTGTCTGTCTTGAACAGTGAATGTATACCCAGTTTCGGTAGATTTTCCACGTGGCTGGGAAAGCTTCTGGGACTACTTTCCAGGATACAATGGGACAAGACTCTCTGCTAAGGCCTTCCACATAGTCAGAGCTCAGGAAAGTAAAATGGGGCACATCATCTTCATTAAGGGATTTTTGGACTTTTTTCCTCTAACATCATGCCATCATAGTACACTCTTTCTGGAACTATGGTATCTCTTTCAGCCTAACAATGTCTAGAGAACATCTAACACAAATACTTCTTCAAGCATCAGACAAAACTAGCTCTTTATCCCACTGGACCTTATTAGCTGAAAAAAGGTTCAGGTACCAAAGGTAAAATCAAAGATTAACCCAAAACAATCTTTAATATGTCTGAATTGACATATCTTTTAAGATATTTTTGTACTCTTCTTAGTTATGCTTTATAGTCTTTTGAGGCTCTTCTAAATATATCTTTTTCCACTGCTTGATGCCAGCCTCTTGAAGTTGATATATTAAGGCTTTCATTGATTTCACTGAGCTTCAGAATCAATATACAAGATACACCTTTGTACATTCTCTTCAAACATACCATTTTAAGTCCAAAGGAACAAAAAGGAGACTGAAATAGTTAAAACAACTTGAAAACTTATCTGAGAACAGTGCAGTAGTATGACAAAATGATAAAAGGTTAACTTAAACAGGAATTCTTACTTTATTTAATTTCTGGCTCCATATTATGTATTTACAAACAAATTGGAATGAAACTGTTTCTGCTTTGCATCTCACTTTCAGTCTGTTCAGCCAAAGGCTATGAGCCCAAACACAAGCAAAGCAGCCTAATTTGCATGACTTACACTTTTGCATTTGGCCTTTAGAATAGTGTGTCCATAATAATAAAGTACCATGCTGCCTCTTTTTGTGAACATTAGGATTGATGTATTAGTTATTAACTTCCTTTAAAGGCCAACTTAGAGTCTGTGACAGACCCTGCCTTCTTGCTTTACTCCAAGATTACACCTTGGAGCCTCATAGCGCTTGAAAGAGAAGACTAACAAAATGTAATGCATCATTGTCACTATTCAAAACACAGGAATAATTTGGGGGAGCACTGCTTCTATTATCACTTTGCTTTATGATATTTTACCGTGAAAGTTTGGCAATTTTCCACCTGTAGAAAAATCATGAGTTGGGAACAGAAGAAACGTAGTCTGCACCAATGCTAACAGTATGCTGTTGAAAACTAGGTTTCCTATGCAGGCAGTGTTTAAAAAAAAAAAAGCTACTTGTTTTGTGAAAGTTCTACATGTATTATCCACAACTATCTCTCAGGAAAGGTTACTGAATGAGTACCCAGCCAAGTGGATACAGTCTGCATATGGGAAACTTCTATTTTCTCCTCCTACTTCTTTCCAAGGTTCTTATTGTCCATTTTATTTTATTTTTTTTTTAAACTCAGGAAAGTTGTAATCTTTTAGGCTAGGTTTCCATGCTGTTCCCTTAGGCCACCAGTTACCACCATAGTGACTCAGTTTTTCCAGAGGCAATGCCTCAAGCTAAATTTACTGTACAGGAAGCCAGAGATCTGTCACATGCAGAAATTAACTTCAGGTATTACAGAAAAACTTGCAAAGCCAAAAGTAACAAGTGGCTGACTCCTGGAAAGGTTTGAGAACTAGCATGAAACAGTTCCTTTTCCTACAGAGTAGTGTGTTTACTAAGGCCCCGTTCACACTATGGAAAGGGTTTGGGGGTTTGTTATTTGGAAAAGGAATAGAGACATTAATAATCAGCTAATTAATACACATTACTCTCCAGAATCAGCACCAGCTGTAGGATTGCCAGCCACTTTATTAAATTCTTTAAGTCCCTTAGCTAAGATATCTTCATTTTAATTATAAAGCCCATTTTCAAATATGGTCAAAACAGTTGAATCTGGGCACACAAATAATATATAAGTATTATG
Organism: Ibidorhyncha struthersii; assembly: GCA_013398815.1. Classification (NCBI taxonomy): domain Eukaryota; kingdom Metazoa; phylum Chordata; class Aves; order Charadriiformes; family Charadriidae; genus Ibidorhyncha; species Ibidorhyncha struthersii. The sequence continues at coordinate 332,825 of VZSZ01001816.1, forward strand.
ATATTTTTAGCATATTTTTCCTCAACATTTGCACTATTCCCATGTTCCTCAAACCTGTGAGTCCTATTAGAGGAAGGCTGTGGACTTAACAGATGACTTACGGTTCTGCCCGTGTTCAGTAAAGTCAATCTGAACATGCACAGCCAATCTGATGTTTCCCAGAGTTGCTGGATTTATTGGATTTATTGTGTATGCTTAGACTGATTGGACTGTCCAGTAGACACATTGCTTCCTGGAAACATCATGGATAATGCTCTCCAGTGCACTGTGCACACCCACCCACGCACCGGTGCCTGGAGTCCAGGAACGGAATATAACTGTTCTGCTGGTGGAAGGCAAAGCCAAGCCACTTTCTTTTGTATGGAGCGGACCAGGACTAACTTGGACACGTCTATACAGTGAGACCAATACACCAACACAGAGCGTGAGGGCCAGGTGGCAGCCAGGAAAAGGTCACAGGATAGTCGAATCGTCTTGACAAACAGCAGATCATAACCTGAGTGCCTCCTTCCTGCATGCTATTCTTGTACAGCAAAAAGGAAGATAGGAAGAGAATACCTAGACAGAAGGGGAATTTTAGATAGGAAGATACCCAGATAGGAAAGGGAATTTAAATAAAATTTTCTTTATGTAGTCTAACACAATTTGGAAGAATTAAAATGTCTAATTTAATTTATTGGTTATTTTTTCCATTATTCACAAAATAGGCTTAGGTTGTATTTTACGAGTTGATTGCTATGATTAAATCCTGTAAAAAAATCAGAATATTGTAATTGGCTATGTATTATTTTACGTACCAAGACAAACCTAATACTTTTCATAGCTCTGCAGGATATGAAATTACGTGCATATTTCAGTTTTTATTCCTAGTTCAATGCTTTTTAACAAATTATTTTCTCAAGGATTTCTTAAGGCTTTGTAGTTTAGGACTGCAATCTGCTTCCTGTCCACAGGGAGTATTACCAGAGATTATCAGTACTTAAACTGATGAAGAAGATATGTCATGTCTCTTTTACATCTGTATAAAGGCACAACTTCAACAGATTGGCTGCAAAGGACATAATAATTTGATAGAGATCCTTTCTGTGTTTTTTTCCAAGGTATACTACTTCTGTCTTTAAGTCATATGCTTCCATTAATCCACAACAAACTGAGTGGAAGCCTTTACAGTCTTGTAATGCTGGAAAGCAGCAAAACCTCAGTCACTCCCAGATCTTGTCTAGCAGAAACTTTTCCACGCCTCTTGTGAATCCCATAATATGTTTTCTTTAAAGTGGACAAACAAATGTTGAACTGCATATACCTACAAACACAGATGACAATATGCGTGACTGGGTTTTGCAGTGCACCATGTTAAGCAGAAGGTTAAAAAATTAGCAGCATCTGCTTCAGAAAGGATCTTAGGATTTCTATGAAAAGCCTTACGAAAATTACAAGCAGTCTTGGTTGGAATTTCAGTATTGGGTCAAGGATATCAGAGAGGTGTAGCAGGAGGGAACATTAACACTATTTCTCTTTCTTTTTTTGTATGCATGCATGTGTTTTTTGTTTAGCAGTGAGGGTTTTCTTCCTTATTGATCTTCTTTTGTTTGTTCAAGACCTCTTGACTAATTCCTACAAAACCACAGCTAATGGTAAATAGAAGAGTCATGACTGCAAGATGTACCATAGCAGGACCTTGCGGCTTTCCTCCTTATCCAGTTGTTAGCAGGATGGATCCAGCTCTAGGTTCAGTATTACTGTATTCTTGCTCTAGACCCTAACCAAAAGGCAAATGTTCCTAACAACTTCTTGCCTTGCCTATCAGGTCTGGGAAGCTCTTTCACACAGGGAACCTATTAATTTTTGATTCATTCAGCAGCACCAAAAACCTAAATGATGCCCTGGCTTACAGGATGAAAAGCTGTTTCATGCCCTTTAAAAAACAAATGACAGAAGTATCTCTATATATTCAAAAAGCTGATCTTGGGATTTTCTCCAATGACTTTTTACTGACCAATTGAGCTCTTTTGTGCTCTCCTACAAAGGTTTGATTTCACAACCCCACAGGAATAAGGAATTATTTAAATAGGCAACGCTGGTCCAAATCTCTGTTAAGCAGGCCTTGTCAACTGTATTAGAAGTACCTTAATTACATTTGGCAATTTTGTGAGGGAGAGCAGTATGTCCTGCATTATCATCTCTGAGTGTATGCACTAAGGACCTCCAATTAGACTGAAACTATGCACTTAGAAGGAAAATGTTGAGCCATCGCAGCTCCATAATTATAAATTGCAGCCTTTGAAACACAGTCTTCTCCAGAAACTGTGAAATGCAGCTTAAGCAGTACTATTGTGTTTTGTTAACCTTGTTTTGTCTCATATTTTGATGTCACCCAGGTCAATTCAGTTTACAACATTTGTAGTGAAAAGGAAACAAAAGCTTGAGTCACTTTACCAAAGACAGTCAGCTCTGCCGGATCGCTGTCTCGCTCCCCCACTATGTTTGTTCCAACACAAGTGTACATGCCGGCATCACTTTTTCTTGTATTGGAGATCATCAGCTTCCCACCACGTATCTGTTTCAAAACAATGATACATTTTTAACTTCAGATAAACAAAAGATATCAGAAAAGAATTACCTTCTCAGGCAGCAAGTTCCACAACTAAGGCATTTAAAAGTTTTGGTTTTGCATAGCTTTAAAAATATAATCCTATATACTTAAATATCTTTAACTGTTCTAGAACACTTTTTATCCTACTGACTGATTTTAACTGCATTGCAGTTTTTTTCTTTGGTTTTCTTTAGATGTTTTACATTTCAAAGATTACGTGTCTTGCTGCTTCCTTGGCAATGCAGAATGCTCCTATTTCTTGCATGATGATATGCAAAGCACTCTTGACATTTCTCTCAAGAAAAAGGCAATTTTACTTACCTTTATTTAGTTCATTTTATTTTATTGTGTCTGAACAGTTTCCTTGTTCACTAATTAAGACAGATTTTCTTTTTTCCTCGATGCAAACAGACTGAAACTAGCCCCAGATGAGATTCCACCTGACTCCCACAAGACAACATTTTCCTGGCTACAAAAGGTGCTTATAGAGTGAAAGAGCAGAGCAGTTGGAAGAAATAAAGTGAAAAATTTGCAGCTTGTGAAGTCACAGACAGTGTTAAAGGTTAGACTAATGGGGTGCTTTGGAATAAGCTACGAATATAGCCAAAGAAACTTGAGAGTCAGGGAATGATAACCAGTTCCTTGCCACTCTTCCTTCCTCTACCCTTGAGCAGATCCTAGCAGAGACAGCCTGTCCCACAAATAGCAACTATTTAGATTGTTTAGCTTGAAATACTTCCTTAGGCATCCAAAGCAACAAACAAGCTTCCTGATAGTAGTTCCATATTGAATAAGGTCAGCACTGAATGAGTTACTTATCATCACATACAACATAAAACTTTATTGAAGGAATACTAATAGTGAAAAGCTAAGCATTTAAAAACTAGGAATGAAATATGTCACTGCAGCTTTAATTTATCCCATTTGCTTGCACATACCGTGGTATAATTTCTAATCACGTGATAAGGTAGGTATTTCTGCTGGATCCTTTTTAATTCAGTACATGGAATGAACTGTCACAGAATTTATCCAGTGTTACTTATTTACTCAATATGTATTCCTATTTAGTAACAATCATTCTTTGAAGTCTAACTTCAGACTTCATTTAGAATACACATCCCAATTACTCCACTAAATACAATATTACCAATATCATCCTAAGCTGTTGTTTTTTTCCCCACAGAGCATTTGTGTACCTCACAGATATGACTGATTATACCTTTAAAACACCTCTCTGATATAAGGTCTGATATTCTCATTTCACTGAACTGAGATCTAGAAAAGGTAAGGCCAAATCTGTCAAAGACATCCACTGAGTCCCCCATCTAACAGAGCACCTTACACGACCAAATCTACAGCTCTAACGGACCTCCGTTACTCTGGTTATACAAATCAAGCCTCCAGTTGGAGACCCAAATCAGAAGGAATAAAGAACCTTCCCCCCCTCATTTGGGAAAGCTCAGAGAGGCAAACTGTAAAAAGTAATGATGAGTCTCTACGGGAAAGGCTATAAAGATGTAAAGTTCTGCTGCACTCAGCTGCAGGGCTTTGGTGCAGGCCCTGTGTCTGTAGACAACCACCTGAATTATACTCACACTGATTCGCTCTTCTCTGTCATCAATACGGACTTTATCTTTCTTCCAGTAGATGGTTGGTTCAGGGTGTCCACGAGGTGGCTGGCACTCCAATATGGCAGGCTCTCCAGCTGCCACCACAACATCTGTAGGGTTTTGGCGGAAGTCATCCCGTAGCACTAACACAATAAATGAGAGAAAGAAGAAAAAAATTGCTAGACATAAGTGGTGGTGGGGAAATATATGCAGATACATACAATATTAAGCAAACAAACAAAAAAGTCTCAACCATTATTAGGTGATGACTTTACATCTTATATTTACTATAAAAGATCTCATAAAAGAAGTTGGTGAGGTGTGACTTTTGTCCAGTGAAGGCAGATTTCACATATATGGGTTTTTTTCCTTATTTTTCTCTGGATAAGAATTCTGATCTGCATTTAAATTAGAAAGACCTGTAGCACCCATTACTCTTTTTAACTTTGACAGGGTCACTTCTCATCCTTGCAAAAGTAGTATTGCAGGTGTGATGTTGAGTTCTTTTCGTAACAGGAAACAACGTGCTAAATATCTGGCTTGCCTGGATCTCCAACTTCAGCATAAGCTAGGTAAAGAGGTGACACAACTGATACTGAATTGCAGAGTTACACCTTGATTAAGGGTATTGTTATTACTACTGTTATTACTGTTATCACCAAATACACGCCAAAGTGATCATCAGTTCTGAAAGGTGTCAGAGAAACCAAGCTGACGGTACTGTGCTTCCAGCATAATTATTTCTTCCTTTCATTTTTTTTAGTTTTAATATTTCTGCAACTTTGACCAGTGCTGTCCCATGACATTGAAAGTAAAGAGCATTTAAATCTCCAAGCTGTTTGAGAACTAAATTAGGCAACACAGGCCAGCTTCTTATGTAAATCAAGCTTCTATAAAGAAAGATTAGGTCCAACTAGCTGGCTTCAGTGTGTTAAAATGATATCCACTTCATCGTTATTCTTCCATGTGTGTCCTAGTCTCTAGGTTAATTGACATTCTTATAAACATAAAACTGAAAATAGCTCTAGATGAGCTACTGAAATAGAATTTAGGGCATTTCCCCTCCTTGAATTTGAGCTATGTATGGCTTTCATTACAGCTTTAAAACCGTTCTCGCCCTTAATGGAACCAGGGCCCTCTGAGAAATTAGAAAACACTGTATCCTAGTGAAGGGGCAAGTCAGGAAGAGTTCAGCAGAAATTGCTCAGTCTCATTTCATAAGCAGAGATAATTTACTGCTTTCAATGTTAATAAAATGTGCCCCATTTTAACATTTGGAATTGAATATTTTTCTGTTCTGTAATAAGCCAGAAGAAAATATGATTAATATATACAAGAATTGGTCTCTGAATGGGCTGAGGTGAGCTGGCTCAAAATGACACGTGAGGTAACTTTTATTGTTCCCCATTTTGGGATACCCAGGTAGATCCCAGAGGAAGGAGGGAATTAATTGGAAGTTAATTCCTTTTCTAACACAAAAAAGAGCGATTATTTAGGTCTTGTTATTAAAGCATAAAATAAAAGTGACAGGACACAGTTGGCAAAGAATGCAGCTCTGGCAAGAACCCGTATTCTTCTTAGGTGACTCACCCAATTGATTTTTTCCAACAGATAACTTAACAAAAGATTTAACCTCAAAATATTTCTGATTAATACAAATTACTCACATACTTTTGATTCACAATAATAAAATTGACAAAAATAGAATATATAGAGCTTCAAGATCAAATGGAAGAAATAACTTACGCAATGCATAACACATAAACACTACACTGAAGATCATGGCCTACAGACTATTTCGCATTACAACTTTTTGCAAAGCCAGGAAAGCTAATACCATAGCAATTTCAGGGAAAGAACCAGGAAGAAAAGTCTTACAAAATCACTTATTTTGGGAAGCACCTTCATGTGTGTCTGTGATCACTATGATACACAGGAAGAAAAAATACTTCTAGGCAATGCTATGCCCTCTTTCATATAACTGGCAAATGGATAAATGTCAAATTCTTCCATTATTATTACACACAAAATAAATATTAATTTTTATTGGCTTGATTCTTTGTACAATTACAGAACTTCAGTGCAAATCCATTAGTCAAAAATCCCCAGAAAATCAGCAGATCCCACAACGTAATGACTTTATACTCCTAACTCTTAAGTCCAGGCAACAATATTAAGGAAAGCGTTTTCTCTTAACATTTTACACTGCTATATGAAGCTGACAAATACAGTTTCTTGGGGTGATACACAGCAAATTACATTAACTTTCTCTGAATCATCCCAGCAACTGTGTATGGTTCCAATCAGTCACAGAATATGAGGCTAAGAGGTGATTTGATTTTATCACATTCTTTTACCCAAGCCTTACTGCAAATCTGGCTTGAATGGAAGACAAAATTGATGCTACGGGGCTTACTTAATCTTGCTCTGTACCTCAACACATATATGAATCTTGAATAGATATATCTCACCATTTCCATCTAAAGCATTCTATGTTTTGGAGGAAAACAAAAAATGGTCAGAGAAAAATGAAATAGGGAAAAAATAAAGCAGGGACAGAAAGACAAAGATAAGGAGGAAATGTGTGGAATATAAATTAAAGAGAGAAAACAACTCAGAGAGGAAAAGGGGGAACACTGTAAGTTTAGGCAGAGTGAAAACAAAAAGCCAGGTAAAGAAAGGAAAAGAGTAAGAACAAAAGCAGAGAGAAAAACAAAGTAAACAGCAGAGGGCACGGGCTGCCGTTCCTGTGATTCGGTGCTTTTAATGCAATATAACGACAGTACAAAGCACAGACATTGATCTGATCAGCACAGCCATCCCAGCACATCCAAACATCACCCCGAGAGAAGGAGCAGGGCAGAGGAAGGGTGCGTGTGGAGGAGAGCCGAGCAGGAGCTGGTGAGCTCAGCTGCCCCACTCCAGCAGCACAGAAAGGCACAGAAGAAAGGAGCATCAACTGGAAGTTGAGTTCACACTTATTAGCACAGTAAATGGGAAAGTTGCAGCACAGCTTAGTGCATTCACCATATCTAATGGCACAATCATCTGTGAAAACAGAAAAATGGTTGAGAGCTGCAGAATATTCCTCAGCCAATTATCCACAATTGCTGAGTACCACCAAATAACTATCAGTGTGCCTGAGCAGATCACCCTCTCCACAAACTGGCAAGAGGCTTTTGTTCACTTGAGAAGCCAGCCCTCCTCAGGGCCCTCTTGGCAGGGCACAAACATTAGCGTTTTAAAAATTCAACACAAGTGGTGAAATGTTGCCGTCAGGCAACTCATCCCGCGCTCTTATTTTGCTTCATTCCAATTTTAACATACGTTACGCAGCTCCCTTTGTGCTTGCATGGGCGTTACCCTAGACTTAACATGGGATGCCAAAGAGAAAGGTCGCGGGCATCCCATCCTGCCTGCCTACAGCGGGAGCACAGTGCAGCTGGTCTCCTCGGGGAGCAGGACCCCGGCAGCGACGGCGATGCAGGGGGGACCTGGAGCTGCTCCCATGTACCAGCCCCCTCGCAGTGCAAACATCCTCACGTTTTGAGAGGAAAAGCCTCGGAAAGGCAAAAGCTTCCGGATGGCTACAGCTCACTGTCTGGAAAGGCAGCGGGGGACCGGAGAACTGGAAAGGACAGCAAAATTGTACATTCTGCCTACAATGGTGCCACGGACAAAAGTTAATTAAAGTTTGATCGGTCTCTTCGTAGCTTGAACAAGCTGATGCTGCTCAAACAAGATAGATGTCTGCGAGCTGTCATGTTGGTCTTTAAGGCTTGCAAAGTCCTGTACGGCCATTTACAGGTGCCCGCAAGCACAATCACAGAAAGCAAGCCCATCTCGCAGGGGCAGTGCCGAGGCAAACACTGGCAGGCCACGCACCTGCCACAGCGAGGGAGAAAGAGGGAAAAAGGAGTCCCCGCTACCAAGGCAACTGCTCACCAGCACCTGCCAGCTTAGGCCCAAATCCAGGCCTCGGTCAAACTGACGCTCATAAACTCAGGGAATTACATGGAAACCGAATTAATTTCCTCGACTGAGGCTCCAGCAATTTGTTTAAAGGAAGCGGAGATAAAGCCACGACGTTTATGGGGTAGGAGGGAAGGTGGCAGGGTCAAAATTATTCTGGGCTAGATATCCATGCCTTAATCCTGCTTTCCACTACAGCAGCTTTCAGGCCCTTAGAAAGAAAACATTTTTATAGGATTTACATTTACATGATGATTACAAATAACCATCTGTCTGCTTCCACTTTTTCAATCTGGTCCATGTCCCACGAGCCCCCAGCCTGTGGTCAGAGCAGCTAAGCTGGAAGGAAGAAGTGGATGCCCGTCAGGAGGCTTTGGGATAATTGCATTCTTCTCCCACCAGCGCTCGGCTCGCCACCTCCTCCCCCCGGCATGCACGGCGAACATCTGAGATTACCAGGGATGGGAGGGAGGTAAAGACTATCTTTTTTGCCTTTTTCAATGAATGATAATGTCTTAAAACACAGCTACATCTGTTGTGCTGACTAGAGGGTATAAAGAGATATCGAGTAAATATTAATGTGCTTCTGTAACTTGAGTCCTGGTAGTTTATCTTCCCCCTCTTATTCTGTTTCGTGCTTATCTCAGGATAATATTATTCTCATATAAAGATTTTACACGGCCACATCAGTGGCAGTTTGGTCACCTGCCACACACAGGTAGGTCTCCCCTGATCCAAGGCACTGCCCCACAGGCATTTTCCTAAATCCTCCTCTCTACCACTGCTTTGGCGCTTCTCTCGTCTGATACACACTGATATGCACAATCAGCATGAATTATTATGTCAAATAACTGCCCAGATGTCATGCAGTGGACAGATTAAAGCATTATTATACTTTAGGCAGCGTATGGTGCAGGGGGGTATTTTAGAACTTGGCTAATGTATATGATCTACTGAAATGGTCCCCGAGCAAGCCAGCACTACCTGCTGAAACAAGGTGACAGAAAAAAAAAAAAAAGGGGGTCACTGACAACCTTCCTCAAGAAGAATAATACTACACTTTGTTTGAGGACTCTTTGTTTCAGCAACCGCCTCTGTCACATTTTGTAAGGAAAATGTAGGAAAAAAAAATCACAGCCTAGGCAATAGTCCTAAGCAAGACCCCCAAGGAGTTCCTGAGCTACCTCTCCATGTGCATTGCCTGGGAAAAGCTGCCATCTTTTTTTAAAAAAAAAAAGATGATAAGGAACTATACATTTTTTTCCTCCTGTTCTTTTTCCCATCCTTCACCTATCTCCTCATACAGCTATTGCCTAAGAGACATGAATGCTACCTAATTTACCATGTCTCAAAATGTTCAGACTTGAGTTTACAATGAGGCTCCAAACCCATGAGATTCATTTTCAGAGATGTTAGGGTATTTTCAAAGAGTCCAGTAGCTTCAACAATGTTTGATTAGTAAGATTCCTAGAAATCAAAGTGAGGAAGAGATGAGTAGGGAGATACCTGCATCAAGAAACAAGAAGGAGAACCTTCTTCCTTGCAGATTCAGCAACTTTCTTAGGCTTCATCCCTTTTCCTCACTCAGTATTCCATGTGCCTCTGAACTCAGTAACCTACTCAGTACTTACAGTTAAAGGTAACTTGCTTTTTATTCTCAGGCACCAGCAAAGACCAAAATGTGGAAAAAACACTCCATTCTGACACATCCTCTAAAACTTCTAAAAGCTCATACATACAGATATAGACATTTATAGAGTTTGGATTTTGTGATGAGCATTAATGTGTAAATGAGCACAGAATCTATTAAACCAGGTGAACAGAGAATTACAGTGTTAGAAATCAGGTGCGTGAACAGAGACTGTCAAGTAAGGAGATAGATTCCAAATGGAGTCAGTAGGAGATAGTTGGTTTTTGTTTCCTCTAAATTTCAGTCTGAGGTGTACCCCAACTAGCTGATTGCACAAATGTCAGGAAAGAGGATAGGTTTTTTCCTTTCTTATTTATAGCAGCTTTCCAGTACTTAAAGGAGGCTTACAGGAAAGATGGGGAGGGACTCTTTATCAGGCAGTGTGGCGATAGGACGAGGGGTAACAGTTTTACATGGAAAGAGGGTAGATTTAGATTAGGTATCAGGAAGAAATTCTTTACTGTGAGGATGGTGAGACACTGGAACATGTTGATCAGGGAAGTTGTGGATGCCCCATCCCTGGAAGTGTTCAAGGTCAGGTTGGATGGGGCTTTGATCAACCTGGTCTAGTGGGAGGTGTCCCTGCCCATGGCAGGGGGGTTGGAACTGGATGATCTTTAAGGTCCCTTCCAACCCAAACCGTTCTATGATTCTATGATTTACAGCACACACTGCAAGAGTCAGACTTTGAAATCTTTCTTCAACAGTTAATCCAATTAAGGACACTGGCGACCTATTTTCTCTTGTACACAATTGCGTAGGTATACAAGTGATAGTTATCGCAGACATTAGCTTATGATTTGTTTCTGATTTTTAAAGGCTACTATTTGTGCTGAATTAAGCATATGCAATACAGCCTGAATACACTTACAGTGATTCACTGTGATCACTTGAATGCAATCTGACATCTCCATAATCTTTTCTGAAAGATTTTATTTGACTGCGAGGCAGCATGAAGAGTGGAGATTTTTCTAATTTGGAACATAACATGTTTATTTTTAAGGTGCCCGATTGAAAACAAAGTTCCATCACCTGTCTTCATTGCAACAAAGCCCCAATAACCTTCTCTCTTTTTTAAAGTCCCACCTCCTTCCACCAACAATTTCTGAATGCTGTAGTTAACAGTCAGCAATCTCATTACCCATCTGCTATAAATCTTCAAAAGCATCACTGTGTTTTGACAGTCAAGGAAGGCAAAGGGAAGCAATAAGCATAACCAAGTATTCTTTATGAATGCAAATATCCTGAAGACCACATTTAAGTAATTTCAGAAATCTAAAGCTATAGAACGTAATATGTTGAAAAATTTTCTCAAGGATACAGAGCAGATTTCTTTTTTCTTATTCTTAAAGCATAATCAGTCTTGATGAATGCACTGCACAGATTGCTAATGCAAACAAGAGACATGTAACCAAGAGTTTTATTTCAATGAAACTAAAAACCCTATTATTTGCTTAAAAGTACAAAGACTTTCTTAAAGAACTAGTACTACAATTGCAGACAAAATCTTTGAAAAATGTGCATGATCTGTTATAAATCTTGAGATTTAACAAGGATTAGACATTTAGCAGTTTACTAGAATAGTTATTTAATGATCCTTTAAACTCAGTTCTGACGTTAGCTTTTACATGCTCTTCACATTTGATGGACTACATAGTCAGAAAATCATGGGCAAGTAATTTATTTTTTCCACACTAATGTGAATATCAGATGTGGAACCAAGCACAACTTCAAAAAGCACCACATCACAACTGAAATAGAGTACTTTCACTGTCACTTGTATGCCAGCGTGTCTTATTTGCAGCAAGAATATGGGACTAGTTCCACCAAAAGCACTAGAGGACTCTTCAAATCACATCAGCTATGCATCTCTCCCAGCAATGCAGTAGGAAGGATCGTGTTTGGGAAAAGAGGCGGTCCTCCAGAATCCCTCACAGGCTACTGTCAGAAGGAGGACAGACTGGACTACATAGACCTTTGCTCTCCTGTAATACAGCCATTCTTAGGTTCTAATAAGCAAAATTTACCCAAAACCCCCCAAACATATTTCAAACTTAAAGGAGTTAGAAATATATAACCAATTTTCAAAAGCAACAGCATCCAAAGAAACTCCAATGTTACTGTCAGAGACATACAAACAAAATTCAGGTGGGAGCTTTCCATCAAGTGCTGCAGAAAAGCACACAAAAACTGCACTGTACATACAGAGTAAAGCACAGAGATTCCCCAGAAAGCACAGATTTAATTAGTAAGTTCAGAAACTGCAGTATAATAGCATGCAGGTTTACTGTTGTGAGTACAAAAGCAGCGCTGCCAGGTACCTGCAGAACTACACTCAACCTAATGAATGCTACCTAGAGTTTGACACAGCACTGAGCGATTGTATTTTTTCTGTTACCAGACTGAAGTTAGTTCTCCTGCAACCACTTTAGCTGTTTCAGTCCCCTGGGCTTCCAGTTCAAGCCCAGCCAAAACACCTAAAATGTACATGTGCCCTCAGTAAAACAAAGGAATAAGAACAGATGAGAGTCATGAAAACAAATACAAATGAATGAATATTTCTCGTACAAGAAATATAGAATGTTATATGCTTCATTTAACCAATATAATACAGACTGCAATCTCCGAGCTCCACTGAAGTGTGAATAGCCTCTAATAAACTTCTTGTGTACACATGCACAACACATACACAACAGCTGGGATGCTTTCCCATCTTGGCAGGGGGTCACTGCCACATTACTGCTATACTTTAGCCACATTAGGCAAAGCATCAAACAAAATAGGCTGTTGCCCAACATAGGAATTCTCTTCCTTCCATCCCCCTGACCTCTGTGCCTAACCCTGGTCTCTATCAAGCTTTATCTGTTAATTATATGCTAAAACTCAGCTATTCTGTTTTTTTTTTTTTGTGAGTAGGATTTATATTTTTTTTGTCAGGGCTTTTGTGTTGCTCCCTTCAGAAGTCAGGATTGAAACCGAGATATTTGAGCAGACATAGCAAGGCACATATTTCTTGATAAGCTTTCATAACTTCATTGCAAGGGGACTGTGCAGCCACACTTCATCTGATATGGAGCGTGAGATGCATCCATAGCTGGTATGCAGGACCAGTGGGAGCTGTCTACTACTTCTTGAATATCTCACTTCCCATCCTGCAAACTGTCCTCATGACAATAGGTCATTTTGGGGTGCTTGCCAGGTGCTGTTTGAACAGGCCTACTTGATAGGCCTGGCTGGTCTCATGTCCTCTGTCCCATAAATGGGCATGTCGTTGCACACAGGCTCAGCAGTGGCATTTCATGCTGGACCTGACCCCAGGCACGCCTTCTTTTATCGCTAACCTTCTGAAAGGCTCAACTGTTTTCACTTTTTTTTTGGAATTTGTCTCAGCAAATTGAGACTGGAAACTGGAAACGCATCAAACATTTGCATGGCTGTCACTGAGACAAGCCCAGTCAGAGAAGTGGATGCCCCATCACTGTAGGTCTTCAAGGCCAGGTTGGATGGGGCTCTGAGCAACCTGGTATAGTGGAAGGTGTCCCTGCCTATGGCAGGGGAGTTGGCACTAGATGATCTTTATCCAGGATCTTGGTCCCTTCCAACCCAAACTATTCTATGATTCTATGATTTGAAGCTGGTGGAAAACAAGAGCCATGTGAAGGAAGAACTGTGTATACAGGGAGTGGGACAGCAGAAGGCTACAAGTCACCAGTATGTGTGCTCACCACTCCATCCATATTTGGCACCCCCTCTACAAGAATTTACAGCAAAACCCCACCCCCTAAAACTCCTCTACCACTTATGATTGCATATTATTTTAATTCAAAATTATTTTAATACTCTACATAAATTAAAAAAGCATGGATGCATGGTCCAGACGTTGTTCATTAAAACTCTAACTCCTCATTCTCTAAGGACAGTAATAATTTTTTTTTCCTCCAGTGTTCAAGGGTTGGATTTTTTTGAAGTTTCATCATTGAATTCTTCCTCCATAAAAGACACCTTTCAAATTTGACAACTGACCAAAAATGTTAAGTGACATTTTTCCTGGATTATCCTAAGCAATGCAAAATAATTTATCTGTCACTTATCATCATATCATTCTGCAAAATGAAATTAAGTTTTCAGAACTCTAAAGAAATGAAGGAACAACGTGATAGGTGGCCAAGAAGGCCAACAGCATCCTGGCTTGTATCAGGAATAGTGTGGTGAGCAGGACTAGGGAAGTGGTCATCCCCCTGTACTCAGCACTGGTGAGGCCCCACCTCAAATACTGTGTTCAGTTTTGGGCCCCTCACTACAAGAAAAACAGTGAGGTGCTGGAGTGTGTCCAAAGAAGGGCAACGAAGCTGGTGAGGGGTCTGGACGATAAGTCTTATGAGGAGCTGCTGAGGGAACTGGGGTTGTTCAGCCTGGAGAAAAGGAGGAGACCTTATCGCTCTCTACAGCTTGAAAGGAGATTGTAGAGAGGTGGGCGTTGACGTCTTCTCCCTAGTAACAAGCAATGGGACAAGAGGAAATGATCTTAAGTTACACCAGGGTAGGTTTAGGATGGATATTAGGAAAAATTCCTTCACAGAAAGGGTTGTTAAGCATTGGAACAGGCTGTCCAGGTAAGTGGTGGAGTCGCCATCCCTGGTGGTATTTAAAAGATGGGTAGACGTGGTGCTTAGGGACATGGTTTAGTGGTGGTTTTGGCAGTGTTAGGTTTTATTGGTTGGACTTGATGATCTTAAAGGTCCCTTCCATCCTAGGCAATTCTATGATTCTATGTAAACCCTGCATTAAAGACTCTTAAGAGAGAGTCATTTGAGTTCTGTCAACGTGCTAACAACTAGGAAATGATCCACAAACAACTAGATAAAACAGTAGCTTTTACAATCTAAATATGGAAAAGAAGCCCTAGATTTGTCTTTTTATGCAAAACAAAGAAAAGAATAGTGTAATTTCCAGGAAATCTTTTGCAGTTTTGATCTACTCAAATAGTATAAGGAACTACTTCTATACGATATGAAATATAACTCTCCCACTTATTTGGAAAAGAGAAAAAGTATATGAGTTCACATTGCCCTCATTATTATTCACGGCATCATTCAAGAGGAAAGACAAAAATTAAAGAAGCAGGAGCAAAGACCAACTGTAACAGCCTGAAGCAACAATCCTGAAAGGGGAGCTTCAGCACCCAGAGGGAGACCAGAACCTGGGTGTCCAGCTCCACCCTCCAGTCACACTATATTGTGCCTGAGACTCAAAATGACCTTCAGCTGAGTGGTTACAGCAGCTCCCAGACATACTGTTGAAACTGTAGTAGCACAATATTTTGAATTGCAGTAAAGGTGAAAGAATCCTTTTTTTTAAACTAATACCGCTTTCCCAAAGTGTTATTTCATGTACAACAAATTTTGCATAATAGAAAAACAAGCAGTGCAATAAAACTAGAAGAACAAAATAAATCCTCCACATGCCACACATCCTTCTAAACCTTTGGTGCCGAATATTCCTCTTGCAGTTCAGTACAAGAGAAAATCAGGGTAACTACGCATCTGCTGAAGCCTTTAGAATAAGAGAAAACTGGCAAACACCACAATTCAAATCATTGTTTACCTCAGACTATAGAGAAGAAACAATCTGAGATGTGCCTGTAAAGCAGCTGTTAACAGGTGTGCTACTCAACAGCTGGAGCAGCCATTCAGATGAAGGGCTCCTATTCCTTTTAAGTGTCTGAAAGCCCTCTCTATTAATCCCACGACTAGAACATAAAATCATTTTTACAATCTTTCCTCTTCCTTTGGCATTTTGTACATAAACTACTAGTGTAACAAAGAATCTATTCCAGCACAGGCATATTTAGTAACTAAATATTGAAATAGGTATTATTTGAAACAGGAACCTCCCAGCACATTTAAGTCATTTGTTTCATGCCTTCTTGACATGGAGTTTAACTGGACACATAGTACCTGTGTCTGTAACTCCCATAAAAGATTTCATTTGTGTACATTTACGTAGTTACTGTCATTCTTCAATTGCATTAGAAAACAAGGGGCTATAATGACAAGATAAAGTATCCAAGCACCATATGACAGACAAAGTATAATATTGAAATAGGCAGATTAAATTATTAGACTAGACAGGTTTGGATGGAGGGAATTTTTAGCCTGCCACAGTATACACCTGGGATAGATTTTAGGCCAAGTAGTACAAACATTTTCTTCCGTGCCAATTAAAGAAGGGAAAAAAAAAAAAAAAAAAAAAAAGTCCCCCGTTTGGAGGATTTTTAACCCAGATCACTCAACTGACCCAGTTAACAGCCCGGATCCATAAGCAACGGAGAGAAAGACAAGCTATTACAAGTGGAGGAAATAAGTGGCCAGGAGAGAATAGTACTACTTAAACCAGATTTTCCACCAAGGAAAATGTATTGTTAAACTATGCATTATACTTCCCTATATTTAGAATAAGGAATATATAAAACACAATAGCTCATATAACCACTGCATGCTGTGGGATTTCTCTGAGACCAGGAGAACTGGAAACATTCTCTAGTTTGCTTGTGCAGCTTCAATTAAGGCAAATTGAATTAAACTCTCCCTTGAGGAGGACCTCTGTAGCTCTGCTTCTCCTTTTCTGAACAATTCCAGATGTAGGTGTGGAACATTTTCCATTTCTCTCTGAAGACTTCCACATGCCTGACTGTGCTGCTACATTCATACAAAGAGGTGAGCTTCTGGAGCAGAAAACATGGGGCTTTAAACAATGCTCAGCCAATACATGTTTAATTTTTACAATTCGAATTCTGCTCATCAGGGCTTCCTTTCTTACTTAGCAACAGATGGATCAGCTGGAAACAACTCAGAAAAGATGGAAACACTTCTGCTGCTGAACAAATGGAAGTTTGGTGCAATGTGGCTCATAATTACACATTCAGTGGCACTTCGCTTTCCTCCTGTCATATCTGCTTAATAGCTCTTCTTTGCACTTCCCTTTGAGCACCTTCAATCCAAGGTGCTAATTAGACTTCCTGTTCGAATGCCACCATCACCCTGACTTCTGTTGTAAGGAACCATCCCTCCAGGATACGTCTGCAGGTTCATCTTAGCATTTTGAAGCTCAACAATCAGAACTGCCACTCTAAGCACACACCTTTGGGTCTGGCACATGCAGGGTTGATGGAACTCCAACAGGTCTAATTGCAGACCACAGCTCATGACTTTCCCCTCTCAAACAGACACTTGCTAGAATGCTCTTTCCCTCACAACAGTGGGGTACTGGAGATAACTCCATTTTAGTGAAAATCATTAAAGCTTTAAATCCCTCAGAGGCTTTCCTCACCCCACTAAAAGGCTGCAACTTCAACAAAATGCATATTTTTCTTAAAAAAATAGCAGGTCACGGGGCTATCAAGAACAAGAGAGCACTACACTAACTCAGTGCAACTAAGAATTTGCTTAAGATTTAAAAACTGGTTTCATGTTCTTTTCTAACCAGACATCTCAGGGCACTGAGCTACAACCCCCTATAATTTTTCAAATGGTTAAACAGAAATGCCAACATTGGCAGATGCAAAGCAGTAAATCCAATGTGCAACTGAACTTAATGAGCACGAGCAGTTTAACTCCACATTGTGAAAGGCCTGAACATCTGAATGTACATCAGAATGTACAGTGCAGCCAACATGGAGCTGTTGTGTATACAGAGAGTGGCAATTTACCCGCAATTTCTGGACATCCAGGAGCCTAGACTGCAGACTTTCAACAGATACTGTTAGAGGGGGCGTGTTAGCAGTGCTGCCAGTTTGGACTCAATCTCCACCAGTCCTTTAATATTTTTTTTTTCTTTTAAAAATATTAAATCCAAGACATTTATTCATAACCTCCCTTCAGATCCTACTAGCAATGGTAAATCCATTAAACTTTGCTTTCACTGTCCATGATGTTTATAAAAATTGTAGGTGGAATTACAAACCAGTAATACAAAGCTTGGTATTTTTTCTCCTCAGATGTAATAATGAGCTGGATAAGAACAAAGTTGACCCAGGGATTTCAATACAGAAACTTTCATTGGAAATCCAAGCAGTAGTGTGCAAATCCATGTTTTTATGTCAATATAATAATGGCATTTCTACACCTATTAATAAGTATAGATCTACTGCTGGATTCTTGTTTGATAGGACACCATAAAATGAATTATATTTCTTCTTAAACTATATAATTAACTCTTAATGAACCCTTTCCTTTTCCCAGTAAATTCAATTTTGTCTAATCCTTGGGTTTATGGTAATGTTGAGCTCATTAAAATGTTACTTAAAACTCATTAAAATGCACACTGAGAGGTAACAGCTTCATTACAGTAATATGTTGTAAAAGAAAAAAGAATGCTTTATTATCATTTAATTGTTTCCAAAACTGAATACATTTGCATAGTGATGAGGTTCACAGGATATTTTCAGTAGTGCTCAATAATTAAGCACTTCAGTAATTAAAAATGCATTTTCTAAAAATAATTTTATGTTATTGCTTACTCCCTGTTGTTTTTTTCAATTGGGAGAAGTGTTCATGTAGATACAGTTTACAGAATTGAGAAACAGTGATACCTGCATTGACACAAAAAGATATAACAGTCTAAGTTAGCCCTTGGCAAATTTCTGTTTCAAAAGAATAAGTCAAAATTGCCACCAATATATACAAGTCAGACTTTCTAACAAAGTCATATAGTATCTCTCCAATCACTTTTTCAACACCAGGGACAGCCAGGAATTATGCAGGGGCCTTTCAAGTGCAAAGCCTTACTATAATTTCTCATTTATTGTTACTATATGCTCGCACATGATAGAATACCTCAGCAGAGGTCATGTGGGACCCAGATGTGGCTTTAGAGGATGTTAGAGTAACTATGAATCTGCCCTAACTCATGTTCAGAGCCAGAAGGCCTCAAGCTGGGGTACTGATTATACGGCAGGGTTGTAGCTTCACCCCTGCTTTTTTGCTTTCCTTCTTGACAGGGGCTGTCCTAGCTCCAAGGCAAAAGGCTTTCCCTTGCACAGTCCTGCTAACTGCATGCCATCGTCTTGCGTTTCACTGCTGGCGCAAGGATGACAGTACCAATAATAAAATACTGACCAAGTATGTGCATCAGCAGTAGGATTTGTCTGCCTTATAATGGTGGCTATTATTCCGGTTAGGTATGCGATTAGTAGATTTATACCTAACATATAAGCCTGATCACATTTATTTTAAAACTTTCTATTGGAATAAATTGCTCTGCTGGTTTAGGGAAACTCAATGTGAAAATTAAAGGTCCAGGCTTGTTTTCACTACATCTCCTCACAGTAGCAAGTAAAAACGTAATAACAAAGCAGTCAAAAGTTAGAGATAAAAGTTACAACTTCTTAGTAACCTCAGCACTAAAAGTGTCTATTGCCCATCATTTGCCATATGACATTAGTGTGGAAGATACTTTGCTAATTTTCATTTTAAGTGCCAAAAAAGGGTTACTAGAAAAACTGACATACCTTGCCAGGGTATGCAGCCTAAACTCTTAGATGGGAAAAATACAACTTTGAATCCTTGAGTCATTCATGGAACTGTCTAATGTGACAGCATTTAAGATTCCTTGGAGTATTAATTTAATACCAATCACTACTCTTTTCTATGGCTTTCAAATATTATTTCCACTTCTATAAGACAGATACTCTTTTTTTAACACACATGCATCACAATGCACCCAATATGGATTTTTCCAACTTGTTGTGAAAGTTGACTAGCATGCCAAAGAGATAATTAAACTTAAATATGGATGCAGCAGGTTAGACAGTGTAAGCAGAACAACAGAGGAAAGTGGTCTGTGCTTTTTCAACCTCTATACCATTAGTAGGGAATAACAGAGTAGAACAAAAATAATCTAACGAAAAGTGAAGTACTAACCAGATTTAACATTTTCAGCAGCTGTTGAGTGAATCAACAACCGTTGCCTTCCCAAACAAGCAAAAAAAAAATCCACTTATATGTAATAGCACAGCACTCTTGTGGTAGCAGGATGGTACAAAATGAAATCAAGTTATCAGGTTTACGATAGTTTTCCTGGGTCAGTCTGGACAATTAACTGATCTCAGTTCCCAGGTGTAAATGTATGATCAGACTTATTTGCTCACTTTTTTGATTATTTAAATAAAACAGTCTTCACAGATTTTTACAATCTCCTCTATGTGCTTTGTATAGTTTCTGGCACAGTGGTTCAAATCACAATTCTATAATGCACATCTTAACAAAATTTATAAAAATAACTCCAGGACAGGTACTCAGTAAGTCATCAGTGTGCAGGCTAAAAATTGTTATTTAATACAGTAAGTCAGGTCATATTTCTAAATTTGCTTTTGATATACCTTTAACAAATCAAGCCCTTCTGATGGAGACGAATATTGCTGTTTCTACACTAATTTACATGTCATATTCTCAGCTATTTCAAAAGAAAACAAATAATGTGTCTTTTTACCCCAGTAAACAATCTCTCTTTTTATCTTTATTGCGCACACCAGCAGATAAGTTAAGTCGTTTCTCTCAAACACTCAGCAAGATGGCTGGAAATAAATTATTCCAAAAATAAATAACTGGCATAATAAGTATTAATGTTGAAAACCCCCTCCATTTTATTTCCTTGTATTGACTAAGTAAAATTAAACAAGATACCATAAATATAAAATAGAAGATAGATGGTACACTGAGAAAAAAAAAAGTAATTACCTATTATATTTACTAGTTTTTTCTTACATAAGCACTGTATAAATTGAAGGACCAGCAACAAAGGCTGTAAAAAAAGTAAAAAAATGTATTAAAGTCTCAGTTTTCAATTGCTATATATGGGAGGGATGACTGGTGTATTAAGTCCAATGTTTAGCAGAAATATGTAAGCACAACTGATATTAGCACAAGATTTGTGAAATCACGGTTGTGTGGAAACACTTTCATGGTGTTAATTTTATGAGCACATAAGCAAACAAAATTGATACCATTTTAATTCAGAGCTGATATAATGATTTTAAAAAGAGAAACAGAGAGAAATGGTGCTTTCTTGCTGCCTGAGTCATTTTGTTCACTGCATCCCCCTGCTGCTGCAGGGAGAGAAAGGCCGTAGTGAGACGAGATACACTCACCAGCAGGACAGGATGGGAGCTTTAACGGAAGTGATGTGCTGCTGTGAACTGAAAATGCTTGAAGAATTTAAACTACCCATTTCAGATTATTTTTTAACGTGTAGCAAAATAACTGCCGGATACAAGCAATGTTTTGTACTCTCATGTAGTATAATACGATGGTCATTTCAAAATGCATCAAATCTTTTCCTGTTAAAAAAATGTATAATGCATTCTTACATAGTGCCTCCCTGCTGAGGCTATACTACATGTTGCTGTTTCCAGATAATGGCTTTTAGCCTAATGAATTTATTTCTCAAAAGGACACCTGAATACGTTGTGGGTGATATAAGGAAAACGGATGACTTCAACAGGGATTTGGGGGTTTTGTTTTCATTTTTACACCATGTCAAAACTAAAGACACCTGAGCAATGCAGCCTTCATGCCAGGGAAGAATATTTGTTCAAAAACATTGGAAGTCCTTCCATTGCCTGCTTGGAACAAATCTCAGTCACGTTGCTAGAGCACAAATACGTATCCTGACTCACTTTAAGACTCAGGCTTTCACTGCCTTTACTCAAAGCAAAACTTTGGAAGAGGAAAGCTGAACTGTATGCTCCCCTATCCCATTGGAAAATCTGTAAAATAATAATGAAAAAAATCACACACAGCAGAAAGAAATTAAAAACAAACAAACAAATAAAAAACAACATAAAACCCAAAACAGCAGAAAGAATCACAAACTGGATCTCTTGCTATGAAAAACAAACCTATTTTTACATTTCTCTTTTCCCAGTATTTCTGTGCGATAGCTGTAAAATGACATTCATCCGGTGAGCGACAAAACTTGCCCTCAGATTTTATTTCAAAACACATGCAAAAGTATGAACTGTGTTTTGATTTTTTTTTAATTATTACAGCTTATATGTACCTTATTCTATACTTTACATTTCTTTTATGAAACACCTATTCTTACACTTTAGGAGTTAAATCCCAGTGGTATTTAGCATTGCCACTGAAAACACATACTCAAGGCTACCCAGCAGCTTCTATGGTGTACTTCCTACCAGTATACTGTTTCACAGCCGCTAGAAACTTATATATAAACACAGGGACAATTACATCACATTCTACTTAAATCTTTAAATATCTCTACATTCCTGAATATTTATAAACTCTCAAGTTTCCCAAGCTGCACAGTACTAAAAATTTCTATAAAAGATAGAGTGTCCACAACTCAGCCCAAATCATGACAAGAGAGGCTGTTCGTGATCAGAGTATGCTCTGAAAAATGACTGCCCAAGACATCCTTTCACTTATGAAACACTAATCTGATTTCTGCTTTCTTTACTGTCTGTCTAGATTTCTTTTGTTGAGATTTATAGTTATTGCTTCTTTCAGACTTTGTAAAATGGCATATCTGTCAGAGATTTGTTTCAGAAATAGGGACTGGGAAGGAAAGAGAAAGGAATGAATGCCAAACAAAGGAGAAAGCTAGTTTGGGTATTTTTACCATTTCTTATTTAAAATACTAAAAATCACCTGTTCAAGCTCCCCATCCTCCACCCCCTAATGAGAGCTGTTAGTAAAAAGAAGCAGTCCAGCCCACCCCCTGACGTCTTTAATTGACTTCATAGGGAGTGTTATCAAGAGCTACTCAAGCAATGCTAATGGTGCCTGCAGATTGCTCACACATGGCATGGATGGTATTCCTTGGACCTTAAAAGGGCTAATAGGAGAGTGTAATCTCCACTCAGCATGGGAGCAAAGACCACGAGTGATCTGGAAAATAACAAGTAATTAGAAAGTATTCTTCCCCAGATGGAAGGGAGGTGGAAAACGAAGATAAAGCTGGTACCCAACCATGGAGTCTCCTAACTTTGCTATTATGGAACTTCTAGCACAACACACTGATATTTCAAAGAGTGTGATTCAATAATCCAAGGAATAAGTCTGTCACCAGAAATGTGGGCTTTTATTTACCTACGAGTGAATACTTCACAGAGATATACAATGGGGGTCACAGAGAGAGGTAGCTTTTAAGATTTTTTTTCTATCAGTATTTCTCTAATAACTTCAGTAAGACACCTGAACATCATCATATTTGTGACTAATTATTACAGCTTATATGTACCTTATTCTATATTTTACATTTCTTTTATGAAACACCTATTCTTACACTTTAGGAGTTAACTCCCAGTGCTATTCAAAAAATATTTTAGATTTCCATAGTTCAGCAATGGTAAACTGTGTAAAATGTTTTCCTATTTAAGACTTTGAAACACTTCACAAACTGTGAACAACCCTTACTGACTCCTGGGAAGAAAGAAGAAATATGTTAAGTGTTGCTTCACTCCTCCCTAAAATGAAATGGTTGAAATTGTGTTTAAAGGCATACAGAAATACTACTGGAGAGTCTAGAATAAGTAATGCAATGATGCATATGCCATGATGCAATACTGAACATATTGCAATGGAAAATTTGATGGTTAGTGTAAAAAAACTACTGCATAATTTGAAACCTTGTAGGGAAATAAAGACCAAGGTGGCAGAGGCCCATGCAGTTACCATGTGGAAGGGAGTGATGCAGCCATGAAGATGCTGCAACACCGTGCGACACATAGCTTGCAAAGTAGCCCTCAGGAATGCTACAAAGCAGCTGGGCTACATGTCCCCTATCCCTTCCTGCTCTGCTAAATTCCACCCTTCCTACCATACTTTACCTCTAGCAACAATGCATAAGTGGTAACAGAATTAGGGGGGCAGGATGAGTGCTTGTGGTCTCTGCACAATGCAGCGGTGCTGATCAGAGACAGTATCTTGACTGCAGAGATGAGAAATGTCTTTACATTAATTTTCACTAGGGAAAGTGACAGGCATATTTTTATCCCATAGGTATTCCTAAAATATCTTTAATAATTAAAATATTTTTAAAACAACATTTAAAAAGTATTTTCAAGAAAGATTAGAAAAAACAGAAAATCAGCTGTGATTTCAACTTGATTGCCCCACTGTGATGGTAGTGATTCATAAGTGTTAAAGAGTGCTTCTAAATAAAAAGGCAGGAAGGGTGCTGTCACAGATATCTACCTATCTATATTTAGAAAAAAAAAAAAGGCAACATAATGTTAACCTTTAAGAAAAAGAAACTAAAGATATTGTGGGCATGGTGTCTCCATTTAGCTGTAGAGTAGCTGATAGCATACAACTAATCAGAACAATGAAGCATTTATATAATATACATTGATAAAGCTGGACCTTCCTGAACAGATAATACTGCCTCTGCCGTATTTGAATTGTTGAACAGTGTTAAAGAAACAGGGACAAAGGGGGGAGGTTTGGTAGATATAACTTACTTGGTTTGACAAAAGCCTGTGATAAGATCCTTGACAAGAAACTATTAAGGAAAATAAATAACCATAGGGTAAGAGGTAAACTCTTGTTGTGGATTAAAAAATAGCTAAGTGATAGGAAACAAAGAGTGGTAATTAAAGGCTGCTTCTCCAAGTAGAGAGAAGTTAAGAGTTGGCTACCTCTGGGATCTGAAACAGGACAGGTGTTCAATACATATATTAATGGGTTCAAAGCTGAAATACACTGAAAGTAAAGGAAAATCAGTGAACAACACAAAACTATTTTCCAAAGGATAAGTGTGGCTGAGATATGCCACAAGGATCCGTTCCAACTGGGATACTAATACAGCAGATAACATTTAATTTTACGTAAGGATGAAGGTATATATATTTGGAGGGGTTATTGAAGGTCATGTCTGTGCTCCAAATAGTTCTGGAATAACAATATAACTGAAGATAAAGGGATGAAAAAGTCAGGAAAGAGAAAAGCAATGAGATTCAGGAAATACAGCAATATGACTTGCAGTCAATTTAGCTTATTTCTGAACTCCAAAATACAGTTGACATCCAAACTTTCAAATTTTTTGTTCAAATACTTGTGCATTGTCTTAGCCTAATCACTATACTAAAATAAGCAGAACTTTTCACAGCATTTTATTTTCAGTAAATACAGTTCAACCAGCTGTGTTCATCCTTTCCTCTAGCAGTGCCAAAAGTACCATACAATTATCAACATCTGCTAGAAGTGCTTTTCAAATTTGATTCCAAAAACATGTACTTCTGCCTCCTGTCTTGAATTCAAATATAAAAAAGAATAAAGCACAGCACAAACAAAGAATCTATCATATACAAGCTGTAATTACAGGGCACAGCTAGAGAGATGCATTAAGAACTAAGGATAATACATCCCTGTGTATTCACTCTAGCCAAATCTAGCTGGCCCAGTCAACTGCACGATCAAGATGAACGGCGTGAGTTTTAGTACTCAGTAGCAACTCTGGACTATTTTCCAGGAGTCCTGGGAGGGTTTACATCATGTTGCTACCATGAACCAAAGCCTTTGTCATGCAGACATACCCAAAGAGGACAGCCAGACTGAGACTGATGGTTTAAAAATTAGCGTAGACAGTTAATGAAGTTACAGTACCAAATGTATAGAACACATCCAACTAGCAATGGTAATAACTTGTTTGATTAACATTTCAATTTCATGGCTACTGGGAGTGATGAACAATGCTTAAAATGATGAGATTTTTATCTCCCCCTTTCCCAAAATACATTATTGTCTTCATATTAAAGAGTAAGTCATGAAAGCAATGGCACTACTGTTCTTTAAACCATAATATATGAATAATTTCTCCACTGCACCTTGTTATAGTCGGTCAAGTAATCTTGACAGTACACCTACCCATCCTGTCATCTTAAAAGAAGAGTTTAGAAAGACTGAAAAGGGGGTGGAGTTGGGGTGGGTGCACTGATCAGACATGGTAATGCAAGGAGGAAAGAAAACTGCTTGCCTAGAGGACCCAAGGAAGTTACCCCAAAAAACAGAGCTCCTCCTAAAGCAAGACTGTCAATGCCTTCCAGGTGCCTCCCTTCACAAGGAACGCTGAAGTAAGACTCAGTTTAAACCATATGCAAACAGTGATTATTTTAGTTCTTTCACAAATTCCCCTCCAGAAATTAAACACCCAGTTATATACGTTTCAATGAATTTTGCAATTCTCCATCCATTTAGCTTACCCTAAATTCCCCTGGTATTCCTCTAGTAGCATAGTGCTCACATACGTTCTGCCTTCCCACTGCCCTATTTGCATGTGTGCTTGATGATGTAACTCCATGCTCCAACCTGAATTGCAGCCTAACCCTACAATCTTCTTCCCCCTATAAAATCTGTGTTCCCCAAATTCCAGAAAAGTGGGCCTTTCATCACTTATCATCAACTTGTATCCTAGGCCAGTACCTGCTTGCCTGTAGCAAACCCTTTGGGTTTCCCCAGGAGGTCAAACTGGGGCTGCGCTCCTGCAGCGCTATGCCCTCTCCACTTGCTGTCGCCTATGGATGAGGGTGGATGTGCTAAAGAAAAGGCAGCCACAGGGTAGAGATCCAGGTTCGGGCTTACCTGATCCTTGTACTGCATCACCAAGGGGTGACAGTGGATGCTATATTGTTCATGCAGATACCACAAAGCAGAAGGAAAACAGAGAGAGAATGGGGTGAGAAGAGAAGCAAAGGAGACAAAGATAGACTCCTCAACAGGATACGTTCTTCAACGTTTTTTGAAAAGGATGATTTAATGAGCAAGTGATGATGTGAAAGTGGAGAAACCCAATGATGTTTTTGTCTAGGTTCACATCTAAACACAGTGTGAATAGTATTTGCAGCACTGGGATGATCCAGTTACACAAGAATGAAGTATCAGCATGTGTGCTTTTACAAAATATTTTTAATTAGCTTAACGCATCACCTTCTTAGTATTTTTTTCTTACTGTTTTAAAAAGTTTTGTAATGAAATATTTTAATACCCTTTTTTCCTGTATGATTTAGCAAATGATGTTTTCCTGGTTACCAATGGAGCTTAAAATCAGTATTTTTTCTTTCTACTATTTAACTGTTTCAATTGAATTAATGGCTCTATGGATATTATTTGTTAATTGCATATTCTTCCTGTTCACTTTAAAGAAACACAGAAATGAGTTGTTTGTTTTCTTTCAGTAGAAAAATATAAAAGAGTAACATACTTTATTTTAACTCACTATTTAGGAAGGAATAACCTGTATCTGCCATGGAAAAATGACGAGTGGTCAAGACTAGAGCTCTTGCCATTTTGTGTCTTATTCTCATTTCAAAGGGCAGTTGACCATAGACTACAGACTGTCTCTTGTACTAAGTGAGAATTGTATTCTTTCTCCATATTTAGTATAAGCATTCAAATATCATAATATCCACTTTGCCCTTGAAGAAATCTCCAGGGAAAAGGGGAATAGCAGTAGATGAAAGGATAAAAAGCTGTCGTAGATTTTGGGGGTAAGAAAGAGGTGTTTTAACACTTAAAAAAACTTGAAATAAAAAGAAAAAAACCCTCAGGTCTGCTTTACATCAACATTTAGATTTTTTAATCTACCTGTTATGACCCATTTAGTGAAACAGTGCTGGAAACAAATAGTTTTTTGCATGATAAGCCAGAATTGTGAAATTCACTGAAAGAGGCATTCACTTTCTACTTTTGAGAAGTCATAAAAAGTAAAAAGGAGTTTGTTAAAAAAAAAATTAAAACTACAAACCGATTAATTTTAGCATTTTATTCCAAGCATCTTGCCATTACTTGAAAGATTTTAAGCCTGCCCAAACAGGTAGGCTCAGATCCTTTGTATTAAGCAGCTGAGTCAGCAATTGCCATGCTCACAAAATATGACAGTACAATTGATTACTGCCTTTTTTTTTCCGCCTCCCAGATAACTGTTTTCCTTTGAAGTCAGAGGCCAAGAGATAAAACATCTGTTATCCTCCAAAGCACTCTTTTTAACTGGGGGTGTTTCCCCATGGCCAAGGAAACAGTGGTGTAATTACTATTTTGTTCCTAATAATTATAAAATTGTTAAATAGATGCTGTAAGCATAGAAAAAGCTTTTTAGCACGTAGTGATATGAGGAACACATTGGATTTATTCACTTTTGTACTCATTTTGCAGGAGTATTGAGCTAAAACCTGGCTGTGTTCAACTAACCAAACATATACCGATGTATGTGTTGATGCTTATCATTGGAAGGTGTCGTCCAGTAATGAAGATAATATATAGTAGACTAAAAACACTTTATTTACTGGAAAAGGGACAAATTTTTCCTCTTACCAAAGTGAAATACAATAGTATTGCACTGAAATCAGAGAAGCAGCCCTTTGTAAAACGGGTACAAGTGCAAAGGAGAATGGGGCGCAGGAGCTTTGTGCATGTGCTTTGTTCTGTTATGTAGTACTACAGTACTACTCAGAGAAGAATGTTCTGCATATTAGGCCACATGTGATGTGAAGTTCTGTTGTTCATGGAAAAAATGTGTAATCTCCATTGCATAAGAGAACTTGAAAACCTGTCCTCTCTAGTCATCAGTACACCTGAAAAGACAACATTAGAGACACAAAACAAATGCAAAGTAAAAAAAATAAATAATTACTGCTTGAATGAACATGTCCAGAAAAAAATTAAAAATTTATTCTTTGCCAACTGCCACCCCACTGAGGGATTTGAGATCCTTGAATTTTCTCCATCTGTACAAAAGATGCTCCCCTGCCCCCATATCGCAACTCCTGATACACTGAGCCTGTAGGCGTATGTGTATCTTACATTCAGACCTGCCCGCCTCTTGAAAGAAACTTCAGTAAGTTACCTATTAAGTAAATACAGATTTTCCTTCTTTTACTTTCTTTCCTTCTTTCTCCCTTTTTTTTCAGTGTTCAGTTCCCCCTACAGATCCTAGGTAGGGTGGAAGCCCCGTGCAAACTGCTACCACGCTCCCTTCTTTACATCACTTCACCTTCTAACTTGGAAATAGCTGGCTGGATCTGGAGACACCCAATCGGGGCAAGAAATGCTCTGCTAGGGAGTGTTCAACTACCCACTTTGACAGCTGTTATATTCCCTTGTGATTTAGAAAAAGAAGAGCAAGACAATGCAGCAATAGAAAATGATCAAAACTGGGAGTGAGGAAGGTGAGAGCTGAAAGAAGAGTAGGTAAGTCCAGCAGCTACACAAGTGCATGGCCCGTAGGTGATTGACTCTTTTCAAATAGGAAGGCTGTGTATGTAGAAGGGGCAAACTACTTGTGAATTATTTGATGTGGGATAAAAGGTATATCAAATGTACATCAGAATCTTTACAACTGTTAGGCCAGAGACCAGCTGTCTCATAAGAGAGACAAGAATCTTCACAAGAATTATAATACCTATAACTAAAGGCACTATCTTCCTAACAAGAGAGCTATATCATCATTCCATTTTTCTTCTGAGTAGTACAGTTCCTACTACTACAGCGATTTCAGTTTCTTCACAGCATCTTAAGTTTGTGCTTTTTTGAGTGTACTCACTAACATATACCAGTAGACCTAAATTTACCATGTATAGATCTTTATCTACTCGGGAAAACTCATAAAGACTTGAAGCTTGAAAAAAAAAAAAAGTTTGGAAACACGTATTGTAAGAGCCTTTCAATAGTGAAGAACTGCCTTTCATCCAGTTATGTTTTCCTGAAGATCAACAGTCTTTTTCACCTTTCAAGCACCTAAATCTTTTGCAAGATTATTATTTTCCCCCCACTCCCCTTCCTCCTTCCCAGTTCTTTAATATATATGTTAAACATTGCTGGAAGTAGCACACAACTCAAGGCAATTCATTTTTAATCTTGTCATCGTGATGAAAAATAATTCCATATTTCTAATCTTAGTTTTGGTTCTTTTTCCTAGTTTGTACTCCAGGACAGCATTTTGTCTTTCACCCCAAGACTATATGCACATTTTAAAATCCTACCACAAAATGGTTTTAAATTTTGCCCTGCCACTCAGTAGCAGGTTAGAGGGGCAGGGCTCTCTCTCCTCAAGAGAAGTCACGATTATCTGTCATTTACACATCCTTGTTTGGGCGTTATGTTACCTTTCAGTTACTATTTGATATAATTTGTTAGTACTGAGTTAAGGACCACTGTTCCCAAGATTTTTCCAATACTGGTATCACTGACAGTCACAGTATCTCGCATTTTATTCTAAACACAGTAAATGTTGTCCCAAAGTGCTGCAGGGGTCTGCCAGAACATACCCAAGGGTATGGCAGCATTTCAGAGAGGTTGTCTGCTCTCCAAGTTTTGACGCTCAGCCCTTTTTTTCCTCAACTCTCACCTTAATATCCCTCTTGTAGCTTGCACCTGAAATCTGTTCCTGGATGTAAACTAGAAGTGCTGGCACACACATACATATATGGTGAATCATTCAGAAACTATAATCACATCGTAATTATAAAGCAGTTATCTTTTAATAAGTTTAATGAGAGTCATACTAGTCAACTTCCACCTAATATTTAAGTAATATAGGTAGTAAACAGATAAAGGTTTAATCCATAACTGAATCAGTAACGTATCCAATGTGGCAGGCATAAGATAACCACTGATTTTGCTTCATTTTCATTACTATAGGGGGAAAAAAATGGCATATAAAATAGCTTCCACTGAAAATAAGCTCTTTAAATTAAAGTACTCCTTTGAGACTTGGTGTTTAAACTGTCTATTGCGCATCCACAAGGAAGAGTTGAAAAGGGAAATCTAGAATTGCAGCAAACTGCTAGCTAGACAATAACACTTTGGCAGACAAGCCCCTCCAGATTTTGTGTTGCTCTGAGACACGAACAGATTTAGCAGACACTGTAGCAGCTATCATTGCAAAGCAGTCTTTTATAGCATGATGTTAAAGAAGAATAAACCAAAAGAGCTTGAGAGAGCTTAACAAAAATATTGAAAATATTGAAAGAGGAGTGATTTTCTTCAACTGGAAAATAAAAAAAAAACTAACTCTACTGGCAAAAACACCCCAGAAAATTAAATTTAATGGTTTAAAAAAAAAAAACACCAATCAGAAGTAAAACAAGAAGACAGAGCAGTTATAGTAGTCTTTATGTAAGAAAGGGGAGGGGAAAGACTAATTTTATGAAAATCACTGCATATGTAAGACAATAAGCGATGAGAGGCATCTAGATTTTTTTGGTTCTGTTATTTTCAATTTCAAGGTAAATTGCCAAGTTTTCTTTGTTAAAATATATTCAGTTTAAATACAAGAAGGAAAGCTCTTCCTGGTCTTCCAACTAAAATAATTTATCTCATATATGGCTGAGCTTAGGTTGTTAGAAACGCTGCCCCAACTTCAACAGTTACTAAACACCTTCCTTTTTCAGAATTAGAAGTTAATGGTCTAAGTCATCCTCATCTTGACCACTGAAAGCAAAGATCCAGCTACTGTAATAGTTACCACCAGTTGTTAGTGGGTGATGATGTGCCTCCTTCATTCTAAAGTGCAAAGAAATTCATAAAATATAAGCACAGATGAAATATTTAATCAGCACCATATTTAACAAAACTTATTTTCATTTCTTCTTTACACTATGAAGTTAATACACATACACACCTTCAGGGGTGGCAGCCAAGAGAACAACCTGAGTTGTTCTGACCTCACACAGGCAATGTGAAGCAGCAGATCTCCCTTGCCCCACCACATCCCCCGTTGTGTCAGCAAGAGTGTAGCCAATAGGTCGAAGCAAGTGATCCTTCCCCTCTGTTTGGCACCAGTGGGGCTGCAGCTGGACCACTGTCTCAGATTCTGGGATCCCCAGTACTTGCACAGACAGGGATGTACTGGAATGAGCCCAGCAAAGGCCACCAACCTGGTGAGAGGACAGAGCCCAGGATACAGGAGATAGGAGGAGAGGCTGAGGGAGATGGGCCTCTTCAGCCTGGAGAAGAGAAGGCTCAGGGGAGATGGAGACCTCATTGCTGTCCATATCTGTTTGACCAGAAGATACAGAGACGACAGAGCCAGACTCTTCTTGGAGGTGTATGGCAATAGGACAAGAAGCAACAGATGCAAGTTGGAACGTGAGAAATTATGATAAGCTACGATGAAAAAATTCTGCCGATGAGAATGGTCAAACACAAGTTGCCCAGACAGTCTGTGCGATCTCCAGCTTTGGAGGATTCAAGATTCAGCTAGACATGTCCCTGAGAAACTTGAGCTATTTAGACCTGCTTTGAGCAAGGGGCTGGAACAGAGTGCTCTGAAGGTCCCCTCCAGCCTCAGTTATGCTGTGATTCTCTGTTGGAAGAACTCACTTATATGAGGACAGACAAATCAGAATAACCACGTTTGATGAACTTCTAGGAGAATATATGTGAAAATAACCCATGGATTCTTCAAAGGAATAAGCACCCTGGGTACACACTGACATCCCATAGAGTGTTTGAAACAAGAAGAGAACAAACATAGGAAAAAGGATGCAGAAGAGCAAGGCCGGCCTAACACTTCCAGTCATTAACACAGCAGTGTCCTCACTGAACACAGAAGGAATTGATCCTTCTGCTCTTCACTTTGGAAGTGTAAGCCAAGCGCTATATTTCTTCTGCTTTAGTGCACCTAATAAACATGTCAGGATTTCTTTTGTTTGAATAGTTATGAAGCAGCCAACTCTACAGCAGGTAAAACGAGGAGGAGGAGGAAAGGAAGGACTGATTAAAAAAGAAGTTTCCTGTGCTTAACTGGGAAATCCGCTTAAACGGGATGTCTCCCAGGGAACTAATTTAAACCCGATGATACTTAATAGCTATGATTGGTGCTTAGTAAGTAGGGTAATTATGTTTAATGGGGATGCCTTAAGGCAATTGAGTGGCACTTAAGTCTTTTGTATGTCTCAATCTCATGGTACTTCTCTCCATTTTCTCCTCTAACAGCTTTCTGACCCTCCATAACAGCTACAAATGTAGAAAATGTACACATCACCACCTGTTTCTATGAGTTTGTCCCTTCTGCACTAAATACAGGGTCACAATACAAGGCATACATTTCTTGCCTCCTCTGCTCCCATCACTGCATGAGCCACAGTACCTAGCCAAAACATTGGCTTCTCTTATCATTATAGGCTTATATAATAACATGAGGGTTGATACTGCTGCACTGAAACTAATGGAAGTTTTCCAGGAGAATCAGATTCAAGCTGAGTTTTGCTCAACCCCTTGCAGCAACACTGTGGACTGCAGTAGGACTTCCTTTCAGTGAAATGGAACAGGAATATTCTATATTTCTTTTAAAAAAATCTTCATAAATGTAATGAGGATGTGAAGTTTGTGGACAGTTTTATCTGGGACTTAAATTAACTATAGTTTTTGCTTTATTATATGAGGTGGTTTTCAAGACTTAAGTTGGAATGTTGTGTTTATTATAATACAAAATCTATGACTGTGCCCACAAAAAAAATAGGGATGAAAAAAGCTACTTAAACTAGGACCTGTATTGGGGGGGAAGTTAAAGGTTGGCCATAAATAAGTTTATGTTGCAGATTAGAAAGCCCCTAACTATTAGAGCTATCAGATCCTGAAATGACTTTCTCACAAGCACAGTGGAGGAATAAAACAGATTTTCAGATGGAGCTCGCTCAATAACTTTGCGAAAGAGATGATATAATGTCATGTCCAGAATAGCTGGAGAATAGATTTATTGATCCAGAACGTGGGTCTCAATCCTATTTTCCTAAAATCATTTTCAATACAAGAGTGAAGCCATCAGAGAAAGCAAAATAAAGCATCTTTAATTCAACTTACTGTTACCACTGCCTCAAGGAACCTGACTGCATCCTTTAATACTAAAAGAAACAGCTAGATTACCAGCAGCCTTACTTTTCTTGTCTGAGAGTCTAGCTAGTCAGTGGGCTACAAATATTCACCTTTTTTTTTCATAGCAATAATTTTATATAAATAAATTGAAATGTTGAAAGCTAAGGACATGGATGCTGTATTAAACACTTGCAATCACAAGGTATAAGCATTTGAAATTTAATACAACAATAAAAAAAAATGCAAGGCTGTTAGTGTTAAAAGGTACCAGCAAAGTGGTTTTATGAGGCTTCTCACTGAGCTGTGATAGAAATGTGATTAAACCACAATTTTAATAAAAGATACAGA
Source organism: Ibidorhyncha struthersii (assembly GCA_013398815.1). NCBI lineage: Eukaryota > Metazoa > Chordata > Aves > Charadriiformes > Charadriidae > Ibidorhyncha > Ibidorhyncha struthersii. Next base: position 366,869 of record VZSZ01001816.1, read on the forward strand.
CTTACCATTAAAGAGAAATCAAAAAGAATACATACATATTTTACAATTTTCAATGTATCTTTGCCAGATGGCTAAAATACCCAATTTCCCACTCCAAACCTGAATTGTAGAAAGGTCAGTTCCCAACTGGGGGGTAAAATTACCTTTTATAAACCCATTTGCAGACCATACCCTGAGCCTACACAAAGTTCCTAGTCAACACATTAGTTTTCTTATTATATATATTTTACTAATTATAACATATGCATATTCCTTATCACTTGTCTCTCTAAAACACGTATAAGTAAGAGCCTACAGACATAATCTGTATACTGTCTTCAGTTCTGATTGATTACAACACTCCTAAGGGCTGGATTTTATAAGGTTCTCTCAGCTTCCCAGTGTTCTGTACTTTAGAATCAAATGTCCTTTTGGCAAAGTTATTGTGCTTTTAAAATATCATTAAAAAACAAGAATTACATTTTGAAATATTTTAAACTCCACAGTCACCAATTTTTAGAATATTTAATATGAACAGCGCATTAAATAGTTATATTTCATCCTGAAACCACAAAAGACTATCTTAGCGGTAGTCTGTTCACACAGCTCCTATGGAGATTAGTATAGGTTTGTGCAAAGGAAATCACTCATAAGATGAGACTTCTCATATTGGATTGTTAGATTTACCTTTTAGCAATATTCCAAAGTAAATTGATTAAATCAAAATGCAGTGCATTTTTGCATAGGGATTGGTAAAACTGGTTACTATTCCTGTCAGCTAATAAAATTAACAAATTACATTAATGTTGATATGATTATCACTATCCTTTTCACAGTGAAGCACAAGTATTTCAACCATTTCACATCTCTGAGTTCACTCTTATTGCTTTTCTATATAAGGAAAGCAGACTCACTGAAAGATTAAATCACTTGTCGATGGTTACACAACATATGAGTGACAGATCCATCCTCAGAGCCTGAGCCCACCTTCTCATTCTACCAACTCCACTGTTTTCCTCTAGTATGCTTTAAATGTACCAAGCAGTCAGAATCCTCAGCTTTTAGCCATGTTCAGAAATACTTTCCTTGCAAGCAGTATCATGATTTCAATGGAAATAATGAGTAAAATACAAATTAACATGATCATGGTTCTATCAAGCCCTAAGTTAAAATCAAAGTTCAGAATGCTAAAGAAAAGATATATTTGAAACATTCCCTACTTAGGCAACTGTATGATAATTTTATGCTTTTACTGTTATACCCTTTGTTTCGGTGCTTGTAACTCTTCTGTGTCACAGGTTAGGTTAAAAAAATAAATAAAATGTGAATGATGGGAGAAAATTTAGCTGAGCAGAAATATAACAAATTTTAAGCATAAGACATTGTTTCTGTGCTTGGAGTTTTGTATTTTGTTTTTTGTTTTTTAAAGATTTTAAGTTTGGATGCACACATACAGTTCATTAGTAATGACTCTACAGGAAACAAAAGTAGCAGTTGCTTGAAGCGGATAATGCAGAGGAAAATGGTATCAGACAGAACTGGATTTGGATGCTGCTTCCTGTATCCTCTGTTGTTAAAAAAAGCATCAGCTCTCCAGAAGAAATGAAAAGGCACATCTAGAGCTTCCCAGAAGTGTCTATGCATTTGAAAAATGGTGTGATCTCAGAAAAGTTCAAAACATGCTGAAAACATTGATGACAACTGTAAATAAACATGAAATCACTGATAGGAAGATGTTTCCTGAAAACCATAAAGTATTAGATATAATTTTGGGGAGGAGTTATGTGTGTAAATACTGGCTGTTTCCCTCTCTAATGCACTCTAATTTATGTTGTGTTAACCTATGAGAGGGAAGGGATTAGAAAAGAAAAACATTCACAAGATTTGGTGTAACTCTTTTCTTTGCTTAAGTCAGAGATAAATCATGTTACACTGATTGACCCTCAAACTCTGCTGTGAGCTAAGGATACTCAACAACAGGCTAGCTACAGGTTCTGCTGAGTGACAGTTTCATCTATTTTGGGGACAAACTAGTTTGTAAATGTCACAATATCTGATTCATTTCTTGGCCAATGTCCTCCAAAATATAAACTAGAATATGGGAAAGAATATGCCGTGAAGAGATAAAATTAGATCTACCATCGACTAAAACTGTTTCTCCTTCATCTCCTTCAAAACAAGAGTGCTACTGCATAAGAAAGAAACCAATTCTCTAAATACACAGGAACATCCTCAATTATTGCAAATAGCTAGAGTTGACCAAACAACATTATGAGTGTTCTTATTTGCAATTTTTCTGGCATCTTCAGCTACACTGCAATCAAATGGTACATGAAGAAAAAGTGATGCAAACTCATCCAAAGCAAAAAAATATACCATGAGCTCCTGATGTACATGCAGCGAACTGGTGTGTGCTAACAGACTACAACGAATATTTTTAGAGCGTACATAATGAGGCCCCACTAACAGCGTGGTCACTAGTGACAACAGTAAAGCACCTCACATACTTGCTTTTGTTCAATGGGTGCCCTGCCTATTGCAAATCAAACACAACTGAGAGAACGAGCTCCAAAACAGATGTGACTTAAACAGCCTTGTTCTTTAAGGTGGAAAATCTATGTTCAGTGCAGTAAATACAGCTTTGTGCACAAAGACTTAATACAGCCAGACCTGAAAAAAATGGCAAAGCAATCCAGGAAAATAAATGACATCTGACTGGCTTGTTTACACATCCTCATTTCCCCAAACCATTTTGCTTCATTTACTACACTTTGTCACTATGCGAGTGTTTGGGGGATTTCAAATGGACTCATTCTGTTCTAACAGATGTCAAAGAAGAGGTACATTGGTTTTAATGCCTATTTGGGGACATATGGGAATAGTTTTTTTCACTGTATAAAAAGTCTGCAGCAGTCATCCAGCAGGACCTGTCTCCATTCTTTCCCATATTTATATCCTCCTAAATTTCCTCAAAATTATCAAGTCACTATTGTTTACTAATGCACTACTGCTCATGTATTATTTTCTGAAAGCACTTCATTGTTGTAATAGCAGTCAGATTACAAGAGTGAATCTGCCACAACTTTACAACCACTACAACTCTGGCCAGAGTGCACCATTTGCCAGCAGCAACCACTTCTGTTTCTGAGGTAAAACAAATAAAACCCCAAAACTAAAACTCATATGCACATATACACATATATACGACTTTCTGTGTGAAACAACATTAAGAAAAGCTCAGCTACAAATGCAAGTTATTACTATAATTAATCAAAAAGTCAAAACAGTTAAAACTTTTAGAAGTTGAAACTAATATGGCATTTTTTGGAGAAATTCTTAAATGCATTAGTAAATAACATATTCCACAGCTACAGAAACACATTATACTTTGTGTACATCATGTATTCTTAAGAAGCTATCACTTGCATTTTTTCCAAAGAAATATGAAAATTCGTTATGTTTCTAGGCCATAAGCTAAAATTTTCCTTAGATATAAGAACAGGAATCACAATAAATTATATAAGCACATGGAGTGCATGTAAGAGATGAATTTGTCTTCAGTTCAGGCTATTATTGCGAGCCAGTATATATTACTTCCTCCCTAACAACCCTTTACTAGAAAAAGCATAAGCCATCAAAACATGCAGTCTGCCAGTTGTGTGTCACCACATAATGTTTGTTTCTTTTTTGGCTTTAACTCCCACTTTTTTTTTTCTTCCCAAGAGATTCCTCGGCACTAAATGCTGCTGAGAAATAGCGAGTGGCCTACTGCCAGTCACACACACACGCACAAAATCAATATAATTTTTTCTCACAATTAGCAAATAATTCAGTGATCACTTTTTGGTCTTCAGAAAGAGAGGTGATGATATCTTTCAGTTCAAGCAAAGATCCTTTAGATCTACTTTAATAAAAGGCTTATCTCACCAACTGGCCAAATCAAGACACACCTCCAAAGAAGCCAATACCTTGGGGTAACTGAGTTACAGACCTGATTAGTCTAAGCTATACTCGGTAATTCTATAACCTATGGAGATGTTATGCTTTTCAGTTGACATCCTCTCTTTTTTGTTCTTCAAAAAATGTCCTGATCCTGCAGGTTTTATCTACTTCTTGGCAGTGCAATATCAAGGGAGAATAAAACAAAATGCCTGGTTACTTTGGATCATGAATGAAAGGGAGAAGGCCTGTGGCCTTCAGCAAGCCATTACTTGGAGCAGTATCTTCTGCTGTGCTCCCTGGGTCTTATTTGCGTGCACTAAATCTTTCCAGTATTTCAGTGGCTGCATGCAGAAACAAAACCAGGCAAGACTGGGTGAAGGCAATCATCTTTGACTGCTCAGCATATAAGATTATCCAAAAAGCAAGTTGTGTGGGGCTCCTCCGAATGTGAGGATGAAAGTACCAATTGCTTACTAGTGTCTCTTGGCAAGAAGCAGGCACGATTACTCAGAACATTTAAGGTGATTAGGAATTCACTATCCTGTAGAAGGGCACAGAACACTGTGTTTCCTTAAAACCCTTTATAACATAGCTATAAAGTTCTAAACATCATTATGGAGCTGCAGTGGGGAGGCAGAAGAAGGTCAAATTGTAGGCCATACTTCTTTCTTTGTAACACTGTCTGAGAATTATGGCAGTGGCATAAAATGCTACGTTTCCTTTGAACGCTACCATTTCATCTTCAGAATTTGTTATGCAACTCATATTTGTACTCTACTTTTCTTTTATAACAAATTATTCTGTGCCTTTTTATGATCTGGTAGGAAGTCAAGGTTGAATCAAAGCCATTGTGACTGCCAAAGTGCATGTATAAAATTATACCACTAAGCGTTAACCTTGCTTTGTAGGTTCACTTATACTTTTCAATTAAAAGCTATCTTCAGTATTGAAACGAAGTGCTTTATAGTTTTTCAGTTAAAAGTCACCTTTAGTATTTAGGCAAAACCGCTTTTATGGTAATTCACACTTACATTCTCAAAAAACTCTTCTGCCTAAAATGGATGTACAGTGACTTTATTTCATCTGAAGTTTTAAAAGAACACAGAAGAATTAGTAAGTGACATTTTACTTGTATTTACTTAGTCCATTTAGTAAATGTGGGAAAAGGTAAAAATCAATACGTTAAAAAAACCTCCCATTTCCCCAAGGAAATTATATAAATATTGTATGTGTGTGCATGCGTGCCTGTGTGTGAATATATACCCGGGTGTATCTGTACATTTTTAAACCCAAATTCAGTAATTACATGGCATTATTTTTTTCTCTCTCAAAATGCCAGCTAAGCCATCGGGAACTGCCTCTATTTCACATGAAGGCTAAAATCACACGTTAATTGTTACAGCCACATTTGCAAAATAAATATTCTCTTAACTATTCAAAAAAACTGCTGAAATTGGAAACACAAATCTCTGTGCTCCCACTTTGTCCAGAAGCCTCAAACAATGAGGTTAAATGAACTTCTCCTGAGCTTCTGCAAAATAAACCTTGAAGTGCTCAGTCATAAACAGGGAAAACTCTAAAGACCTGTATACCCCAAAGATTTATGCACATGTTTAACTATACTCATTGTCAGTAATCCCAAAGAAGTCAATAGGAATACTCACAGTGCATAAAGCTACGTACACACATAAGACTTCAGCCTCGGGGGCTGATATTTCAATAGTTACTTTGCTTGAGTAATACCCTGAGGATCTGGCTCTGTAAAGGCTGTCCGATTCTTTCACTGGTTCTCAATGACTTCTCTAGAGAATAGTTACCAGTCACAACTCTGTTCTGTGGTAAAATCCGGCCTACGTCTTCTTTTTTTTTTTTTCTCTGTAATACTTTCACTGTTGTAACACCGGTTTCAGTTAAATTAACATCCTGAATTACTCCTTAAAACAGCTTACCAACAAGCCTTAGTATACAGAAGCAAGCAACATGAGATGATGGAGAACAGAAACAGTGAAAATGATTAGGCAGGAAAACAAGATACTGTGTGTCTAATACAATATGGGATTTTCATTTACAAAGTAATAGGGATGATATTAAGACTAAATCACCACAGTGTCAGAATGTGCATAGTGATGATAAAAGATTATATGCTTTATACGTGACTGATGATGACACATTTAGAAAATATCTGGAAGGGAAAAGACAAAGTGATGTCTCACGCAACTTATGAAACTGCAACATTTACAACATGTCACCCTCAAATTAGTGTACAACAGGAAAAAAATGATCCCTTCAGTATCAATGCCCCCAGCTCTTCTGTTACAATGGCCTTGACAAGAAACCCATTTATTTTCTTCAGAGAAATTGTTCCAAGGTAGTTGTTAGGCGCAGTAGAGGCTTGACTCCTTAAACCTGGGCTGGATTAGACTGCCCCGATAAGATAAAGCAGAGAACCAATGTTGCGTGTTTGTCTCATTCGCACTTTGGAAAGGTTATGTATCTTCTCTGGGAGAGGTGTTCCTAATTTAATTTGCATTGTAGGGATTTTGAATCCCAAGACTGTGGCAGAAGTTAGAAATTATGCCAAGATTGATAACATTTTCTTAATACTGTAGTGGGAGTCTCTCATAGGAAGGGCAACCTAATTAAAAAGTTATAACAAAACAAACATTTTAATACAAGTCACAGCATATACTAATTTTCCATGCAGAAATAAGTTTAGCTACCACTTGGTTTCCAGAAAAGAGACCTATTTTAGCTTTATCTTGGAAAACATAATTTGGAAAAGATCCACCTATACCTACTGGTCTTTTTCTTTAAATAACTAAACAAATAGAGACATATGTAACTTTTTAAACAAAATAATTTTACATCACACACATTAATTTTACTTACAACTCAGTAATTAACTTATAATAGTAGCTTTTTTAAAGATCACTTTCTGCAAAAGGAGGCTGGTTTTTTTTGATGCATAAAACTATATAAACTAAGAGCTTAGAGAACAGGCGTTTAGAAGTAATCAAGTAAACTCATACTCACAACATGTCTGAACAAATGTTTGAATCCTTTGTACTGTTGATTAGCACTTTTTAAACTCACCCCAACTAAAGGAGATGTAGGAGCTAACTTTTAGGTAACAACCTGGGAAAATCTTTTATGAATAACGCTATTTTCTCTTATGCAAGACATAATACAGTCCAGGTCTGTATGTAAAAATGTCATACCGTATTAGTAGCCCATCTGCTGCAGTTGCTTTTTATACTGGTACAAACCTAAGTAAAAAGTATAGCTGTCCTCCCTGTCTGGGAATACACTGTACTGGACAAATACATTGCGTTGATTGTACTGCTCTCACTGAAGTTTCACAAGTTCATTTGTACCAACAGACTTACGTTTGAGAGAGAAGGGAACAACAGTGCTAGAGGATCTCAGTAGCAGGTAAAAAGGCCAATCTGTGTATCAGTCTCCTTTCCCAAGACACCTGTGACATATCAAAGCCCTTTATCACATACTGCCATCTAACAGAGTCAGCAGCTTTGGGAGGTAGGTAAAGTTCCTAGGCAGTTAGAGTGATAAGAACAGCCCTGTGTGCTGAAACTCTAGAAAGTAAGTTAATTGCTTGTTAATGATTTACAAGATTTGTCTAATTTGTCGTTATTAAAGTAAATGGTTGTCAGCCAGCCATAAATAGTGTAAGGTATTCTTCATTTACACGTAATGGCTGTATGGGACCAGGTTCCTAAATGTCTTTTTCTACTCAAACCACTTGAGAACATTCTCTGAGGGAAGAGCAGCAATAGCCAGAGTAATGCCATGAGAATATTGGTCTTTTTTTGGTAACATGTATCATATTAGCTGATAAATTTCATCAGGATAAAATGAGGACTTGGGAAATTGCTCACCAGCATCTTCCCCACAGTTTCAGCAGGTCATTGTTTGGGATTAACTGTTCCCACACTGTCTAATTTCCATTCTTTATAAAGAACAATGAATTCTGCAGATTTCTATGCAGAGACGGGGCTCCTTCTCTCCCTCTTTAGGGTACAGTATATCTTCTCAATCTGAACGTCTACTCTCAAAAAGTAAACGTAATACTATTAAAATTTTTGTACCTCTTTGTCAAATTTAACTGAAATGATGAGGATCAGAGAACAAAAAGGTCAGTACGCAGACACACACAGTGACTAACATTGATCATACAAGCCTCATTTCCACAAGAAACCAGGATCAAAACACTCATCTAACTTTTTTTTTTTTTTTTTTAGTACAGTGGCCTGCCATGAAAAGATACTGACTATGCAAAAGACACAGACTTCAGTAAGACCATTACCTCATTTTAGGTACAAAGGGACACATTTAGTAATTATGAAGAGTATCAAGCTGAATATATCTGTAATGCTAATAATTATCAAGAAGAAAACCCTCCCAGCAAAGACTGAAATTATTTGGAAAGATGTTCTGTTTCCTGAAGCCAGCAAGAGTTGGCTTTAACCCACTCACACTTTACATATGTAACACACTTTACATAACTGCTTAGGGAAATTTGGCATTTTGAATTTGGATCCTCAAAAACACTCAGACACCTTCACTGTGGCACAGAAGTCCAAGACCTACAGAAACATCAGTGTGGCATAAGGCTCAAAGCTGTATCAGAACATGTACGCCACTAGACCATGTTCATCTAACATACATCTGTTAGCACCTCCAGTGCACATTCAAGCAGTGAAGTCAAGCCCCTATTCTTTCTTTCTCTTACAGTCCTGGAAATTTGCTGTGAATCTTAAAGGCAAAAACTCCAGAATAATTGCTTTTACCTCACAGGAAGAGATACAAGTATTATTTTAAAGAAATGTCTGGGTTTTTATATGTGAGAGATCCGATTCCTTGAGTCCTCCATCAGAAACAATATAAAAAAAATGCACTTCTATTTTTGTGCTATTTAGTCAACTTGCTCTTGCTCTCAGTAGATTAAAATCTGAAAGTTAGTAAGTCTTCCTGTGAAATGAGTGAAATCATCAACAACTCCTAAGAAAAGCAGTGATTTTTAGGAGGGTCAGCAACTTGCAAAATGGAGTTTAGTTAATATTGTTGTTCATGACTGTAACAAAATGAAAGAGGTTGTTACAAATGAAAACTCAGAAATTTTGACTGTGATGTTTTAAATCAAAATCTTCTTAATGTTGATGAAAAATTCCCAGTAACTTGAAATACTGAACACTTAATGTTCCATAGTTTCATTAATCATTTAACTCAGTATGTATAAATCCAAACCCCTGGGGAGACAGATTTTGAAATGATCGTTTCAGACAGTGTGTACCTCTAATGAATGCATTATTTGGGATATTTCCAACATGGTTAATAAGGTAATGTTCATAAAAGAGACAAATGAATGGATATTTCTGGCCTACCTTATATGCTTGGACAAATTGTGCATACAAATGACAAAGGATTAATCATACCAAAAAATTGAAATTCACTGTTTATTCCAAAGGCAAATAGAGTACATCAGTAAAACAAAAAATAGGCACTATGCCTGACTTTGCATAGGCAGTGAACTTCAAAACTGACCAACAGTCAAAGCAGTGATTTCAGCATCTTTACCTCCTTTTTTGAAAACTTCTTCAGGATTTTGAAAGAATGAGAACTGATTTTCCAAACATGACTAGGCTGAAGACCACAAAACAAAACTAACAGCTCTTTGAAGAACTCACCTATTGTTTCCATATCTATTTATTTAAGGCAGAGGTAGGATATATTCCAGAAACAGGAATTTTTGCCATAAATATGTGCATTATATTAAGTAATTTTTAATTCAGATAGATTGTCACTGTCCCAGGAAACATTTTCTGGAAAAACTTAAACATTCCCTTTACATTGTCTTGACAGATCACATCTGACTGTCCTAAAGACCTGAAGTCCCCAAGGTATTCTATTGTGAATAATTCATATTATAACCAATTTTATTCTTAAAAGCAGTGGTACTAAATGCTGGCATAGCACATCTTCCATAAAAAGTGTCTTGTCCCAGAAGACAGAAAAGGAGGATTGAGATAAAAGGTGCAGATATTGTTTCCCTTGCTGCAAAGCCACTCTCAACCAAACCAGCTTATACGCTTCGAAGAGATACAGTGACTATGCATCTATAACTCTAAACTGTGCTAAATCTGATCCCTTAGAGGGGAGACTAAAGTGGCAGTGTGGTGAATTGTTCCTCTGTGATTATGTTAGAAGAACATGTACCCTTAACCTCTCATCACCCAGTGTTAGACACTTAGCTACAAAATGTGGTAAAACCTAAGGAAATCATAGCATTGATGTAAAAATGTGGATTAGAAAGCTCTGGAAGCAATTTTTTTTGAATGACACCTATTCAGCAGGTCTTAAAACAAGGCAGCAGTGCAGATTAAACATTAATTTTGGGGATTAAGCCCTAAATTATAATACTTGTGTGGAACAGACATTCCCCTCATCGTAAAAGTTAAATTTCTAAAGCAGAATGAGGAAGGATTTAGAAGGCATGAAAGCTGTAAAGGATTAATCATATTATAGTAGTGTTCCTCCTTATTTAAAATATAAAGCCCTTTGTCTCGGAGGACATCAGGGACACAAGAAATACGTGAATGAATAACACACTGTGGTACAAGTACACTTCAGTGCTGCTGTTGAATTATACCAGCCCGTACCTACTTACTTTTTCGATGCGGAAAGCTGAAATGTAATAGAGCTAGAATCTCTGTGCACAGTAAAAACAGCAATTATAACCAGCAAAATAAGGGGCTGAAGTTTTTAAGGGACTAATACTTTCTGAATATTTGAATTTTAAAAAAGTTCTATTATGTTGGACAAAACCTAACATCTCTCAGAAGCGTAGCTTTCACTTTTCACAAACACATAGAGCTGTAAGCAGTTTATTATTTCAGTTTTGTAAGACTCCTCACAGTCAGCAGGTTACTGAGTAGACATTGAATCCTCCTGAACTCTCTTAAACGGATAGCAGCTAAAGCTAATTGTAAAATAGAATATATTAGTCCTATCTTACATGATAAAACCTGTTACTGGTAGATTCCTTTACAAATACCAATCAGGTCTACTTTATGATATGTTCATTTCATTGTCTCCAATAATCTGGGACACCCTGTTCTTTTACTGACCTTTGGTGACCGCATCTCATTCTTCTGGTCTATACTGCACATCTACATTGATCTGTAGACAAAGCACTGTCAGATGGAATCAATACATCATTCCTTCAGCAACAAGACTGGCTTTTGCTCAGTTTACTTTCATTTTTTTAACAGATCAATAGTGCTAAAGTGATGTATTGTAAATTGGGGTGTAATTAGTATCTGTCTGTAGGCCTGTTAACAAGCTGCTAAAATATTATGCAGACTTTTTTAGTTAAACAGAAGACTTCAAACTCTCTTCAATTGTGAGTAGGTGGCTATTTTAAAGAAATTTGGGGGACAATAGACTCCATAAAAAACATGCCCCCAATGGTTACAAAGAAAGTTTTCACTTTGTATAGATAATGAAAACATACAGTGATTAAAATGAAACACACAGTAAAATGAAATCATCAAACCTGAATGTCACCAATGAATACAGCTTAAACCCTCCTCTCCTTCAATTTAGGTGAAGATGATAATTTTGACTAACACCTAATTTTATGCTAAGATTTCATATATGGTTAAGACCATATAATAACTCTTAAGTTTCTGAAGACATCACTACTTAGCAATTACCAATCAGATGTGTTTGAAACCATCCACTGCAAAATTTTAATTGCAATACACTAATTCTAGCTTGGCCAACGTAAAATTAAGATGATCTACCGCTACAGTAATTTATAGCAAAGCAGACCTGCTAAAATCTATCAGCACCACTACATCACAGGCAGGGAAGCTGCTGAGAAGTAGTATTTGTGTGTTTTTAAAAAAGAACAACAGAAAACCAACAAAACCTACATTTTTTTCCTGGACTATTACTTTTTCAGATCAAGTTCCTCATTGAAAGCAGAGAATCAGCACAAACACAAACCCTTTGTCACTCAGCATGCACAACAGCTCTCAGTTATGAGCACTGTGTCCAAAACCTTTATGCCTGTTGTTGGTTAATGGAGGTTATTGTCACAGAACTTTTATTCAGGCAACACCTGCTCTGAGTTCAATGAGACAGACTTCTGTTTGGGTATGGGCATTATTCTCCGCTTCTTCCTCTCTCCTACCCTGGCTTGTCTCCTTTTCTTTATTTCCCTCTCTTACTTGGATGAAGCAATTCTGTTGACTGCTTCCCTGGTGTCAACATCACCTGAAACCTCTAATTTCCTTAGCTGTGACTGTTATTGCTCCACTTTGTTCTTTTCCAGATTCCTTTTCATAAGCCTGTGGACTTGCTCTCCAGAAACTATTGGTTTGATGAGCCCGGCTTGAGATGCTTTATGGAGAGAGGCCAGGCTCAGCAGCTCCACCGGAACAGACCCACTCAAACACAACATGTTCAGTCCCCAGAAGAAGAAATGCACCCCACTATTGAAATTCACAAGCAAACTTACATATATTCTACTGTAGTGTGAGTGCACTGCTGACCCACGAGATGTCTTAAACAGATTGTCTTTGTCCTTTCCTACCACCCATCATTATGAACTCATCTTTAAGTATCACATTAATTCAGGTCCCAAGCCCACAATGTTTACTCAAGTCTAGGAAAGACTGCATAAGAGGTGCAGGAAATATAGTAAAATGCTAATCCATGACTCATGTAATTACATCAGACTCTGTGCTCACATTGAAAAGCATAACTCTTTAATAACTGTTGAGGAAGGAAGAAAAAAATAAGCTTCATGTTATTAAAAAGAAGTGCCTGATTGAGCCTGAAGACAACCTGAACAGAGAGGATAAAAGTCCTGGAGAAAAAAAAAAATAAAAATCATAAGTAGAACAGCGGCTCCACTTTTTCTTTTTCTTTTTTTTTTTTCTTTTAATAAAATGTTATATATTGAAGGGAAAAGCCACAAAAAAAAAAAAAAAAAAAAAAAAGAAAAAGGTTGCCTCTTTCCACCAGTTAAAGGATGTACATAAGAGAAAGAGTTGTGCACTGATTTTTCATCTAGATCTAATTACACAAACTCAGAGTGAACAACATCTTACTTCATGAGTATTCCTACTAGCTTTCAAAGAAACTAGCCGTGTGGCAAGGCTATACGCGGTGGAACAAGGGTATCCAGTTCCCGGGTAGGAAGTAACAGATGTCTGAAGGTGAGCAGTCAGCAGCAGCGTGGCTGCAGGTCCCGCTGTGCTGCATGCTGCTCTGAATAGCATATGCTGCTCTCACGCAGATGGCGAGGTCCAGCAGCCTCGGGAGTGGCAGAGCTGCAAATCACGGTCCCTCCACGGGGCCTCGGGGCCTGTGACGGGGCCCACACCTGGATGTTTGCAGAACTTAGCTCCTGTACCAGAAACAGCTCAACTGCACTGGCCCCGAGAGGCAGGTCATCAGCACGAGGAGTCAGGACAACACTCTTACCACCACAGCTATGCCAGTTTTGAAATTTCAAGCAAGTTGTTCAAAATTCAACCATGCCTCTTTACCAAGAAAGGTTCTTGCTCAGACCTCCCGATGCTCTCTCATCAAGGCCCTTGGAGACCTCACCCCCGAGGGTGGAAGAATGCCCAAGCTCCATTACTCTGTAAAGAGCTGCAGGATTGTGGTTTGGGGCTGTTCTTTACTGTGAGATTTTGTGGAAGACAAGAGCATGCAGTCCCACTGTAATTTCAAATAATCTTGTCTGTGCAAGCTCCAAGGGAGATCGTGAAAGCAAGATGATACTTAGGCAGAGTAAGAAAAAAGATCAGCAGAACCAATGAAAGCACATTTGAGTTGAGAACATTGTTCTAACAAGCAATCTGAAAATCATAAGTATCCTGCCAAGTCTTTCCCATTCTGGAACCTTATAAATTTGAGGTTACTGTTATACATTTCAATGTATTCCTATGTCTTAAAAATTATTAATTAAAAAATCTCCTCTACAGTGTGCTTAAAATATATGGGTTTTACAAATTCTTATTTTTCACAGCATTGGCAAAAAATGACACATTTCTCAGAGTTACTCTTCCCTCTTATTTGGTTACAGACAGTCCATGGACCACAACAACAGATCAAATACAGACAAGCTGCTTTTTATCACTGTGTTATGCTTTGAAAGTTCCATGCACCAGTGGAAATGACCCCATTGATTTTATCTCTAATCTTTTGGTTGGGGGAGGGGAAAAAAAAAAACAAACCCAAAAGAGATAAGACTCTAAAATTGTATGCATCTGTGCATGAAAAATGTACCTGGACCTCAAAGGATAAACATATTTTTTTTTTATTTTGTATCTCTGTCCAGAAGCACTCTTATCTCTTTGCACAATATTCTGAAACACATTTTTTCTTTTCTTTTAATGACTTTCTGTCACAAATTGCAAAAGATTATTTTATGTTTTGATTTTTACTTCAATTGAGATTTGGAAATAATAGACATGAAATAAGGTCCTTAAAAATCCCATGTGTGAAATACTTTTGGTTTCATTTAATCCTGCTTGGGTAGTACTTTTCATGCTGCCAGAGAACTTGAAAAACACCAAACTAGATGCCTTTGGAAGTAGTTCATTTTTAATTCTCCCCTGTGAAAATGACAATGTATGTAGGAGCACGTACCCACGTGTGCATGTGAAGTCCTAGATTTAAAGAAAGGCAGGCAGCACAGTACAGCAATTCTTCCATATTATTCTAAATCCAAAAAGTATTACGCTCTGAATGTAAGAATGTTTATTTCTTGTACAATCCCATCTTTTCTCTTCCTCTCTCTGTGTCTAATCAACATTCAGCTTCACTTGTCAACATCCAGGACTGTAACATAAGCTCCAAAGCTTCCAGCTACAGAGAAAGAAAAAGACTATCTGAACTGCATATGCTACTTTATGCATTACATACATACACTTCCACCACGCAGTTCTCCTATGAAGCATTATTAACTCTAATCCAGTCAAATGCATCATGTATTTTTAGTGAAATACAAAGCCAAGACCCCATCAGTGCCTGCTGTTCTGATACTGATCGCATCCTTCCCCACCTTTATCTGTCTCACTGTTCACTTGGTAGGGACCACGCCATGTCCATGGGGCGGCTCTGCATGGAGTAAGAAGCTCAGGAGGAATGTGGTCTGAGACAAGGGCAGCTACACCAACCCTCTGCCTCACGTCGGTGTTTGGTGGCTAGCGTGCACAGCGGTACCTGTCTGAGCAACTAACACACTCTTTCCACTCTCCCTCCTCTTTTTGCATTTCCTCTCTATTTCCCCCCCCTGTATTTAATGATATTTAGTCCAGCTGGATGCAGCTGTGATACAGAGCTGCCTAAATAATCACAAGGTGGTTTTGGCCAACTGCAGGCAATAAAATGGCACAGCACAATAATCCAATTTGCCTAAAAGAGTATTTGAGGAAGATTCTGCATCTTCTCTGTCCTCAACAGGGATGAGCGTATAGTCATTGTCCTTGGTTCAATAAAGGACATGGGTTAACTGAGCACATGTATGCATGCAATTTTGTCTTCACTAGTCCTCCTTTTATTACGTTTATTCCCACTGGAGTGACCTCTAATATTACCAAACTCTGAAAAGATTCAAGCCTCTGCCCATTAAAAGCAAATGTAAAAGATTTTTTTTTTTTAAAAAAGAAAACGCCAATAAATCCTTCCTTCTTAAACCTTTCAGATTAGACTTTCCTCCTTTATGTTTTAGTCTTTGTTACTAAAGGAGACTGTATGGATCTTCCAATGTGACCATGCATAATAATCATTCTTGAGAAATATAAGGCACAAACAGCAAAAAGAATAGTTTAAGCGACTCATTTTTTTTACTATTTTAAAAACTACCTAAAGGATCTAAAGGTGCTAAAGAGTTCTGCTGTCTGCCCAAATGTAAAGGCTGATCACTGAAATTCATATGTTTAGGTTTGTTAAATAGAGAAAGCAAAATAATTTATTTTGCATATTAAAATTATGAATTTGGTGCAGTACAGATGTATTCAGGAAAAGGATTTCACGTTATGTGTTAAAACTGAAAACTTAAACAGATACAAGCTGGCTGGTTGATTCAGGTGAAATGAGTAACAGAACACCAGATGCAGAGACTGCAAGTGTGACAGTTGGGGAGCAAATGTTTTATGGATCCAAAAACCTGCTGTGCTTTTTTGTCTATTCTTCTTTTTGCCAGTACTCACCATCCAGCTTTTATCTGCAGGAAACGTCCGCGGTTTCAGCCTTAGGTAGCTGCTTTCCCTCACGTGCAGCCAACCGTCAACAAGCAACATTTCCTCCTGCTGGGAGGATGCTACATGCAACATATTTCATGACTGCCAGCAATGGGGTTTCATTAATCAGCCTGTAGGAGGTGCTGAAATAGGCACGAACAGACAGAAAAGGAGAATAGCAGAAGCCTGAACTGAAGATTTAGAGTAATCCAAGGTCCTCTCTCCAGAAAGTAATCTCAGTAGTTTTGGGTTAACACATCAGTTAAAGCCCAAATACCTTGGCGTTATTTCCAGGTTTAGACTTCAAATGAAGTTTGTAACAACTCTGCTCAGACCTTGCATCTAAAAGTGCTTTCTCCCCCAAAAGGAATTCCTGAAGTTCAGTAGAGGCTATTCAGGATCAGAGGTGACCCCAAAGAGACACTCCAGGATTATTATTAAAAGATGAATCATCATGAGTTGCTGCCAAAATGATTAGCTCCTTTGTTACTAAAAAGGATGTAACCACAGGTATTGCAAAAAAAAGCAAGCTTTCTGTAGTATGGTTGAGATGTATTGGTTGAAATATTAACCTGGTTTAGTGCTTGTCTGTGATGACTGTTACTTCCCAGGATAGGCAGGGTCTGAACAGGCTGCGTTACCTCACATACGTACATTAGCAGTACGGCTTAGTCATTTCACCTCTACTACATTTTACTTGGGTTTAGGTACTGAAGTCAGAGCAGGACTTTGCTCCAGCATCCAAGAACACGCTGGGCTTGTTTCAGCTGCATAATCCCCAAAGCGATCATTCTCCAACAAAAACCCCAAAGCAATCCTTCTTCAGGACTGTGACACTAACAACTTCTGCCTGTGCTACTATATTAACCAGGGCCAAAGAATATTCCCGAGTGCTGGAAACCAACTGTCTGTACTGCTACATTTTTTGAATCATTCACAAACTTCTGCTGTCTGCTATTTACAGTAGCTCAGCCTAGACTCCTAACTCTTTAAGACATCTATTTGTTTTTTATTTGAATAAAACGGAACAGGCTTGCTCAAATCTAAAGACGTCTCCAAAGCCTAACATTAAAAAAACCCTCACATTCATGCATTCATTCATTTTTCCTCTCAAATTTGTGATTCTGGTGTATTCAAAGTCATTCACACCAATTATTTTTTAAAGCACCACTTTAAGATACATCTACTTCACCAAGTTAACATTCCCATCTTCACTGAAGGATTAAAAAGTAGAAATAAATATAATAAACCTACTTTTTATGTCTTCCATTTTTAAGGTTAAGTAGCACATGATTTATTTCATATATTAGCAGAAATTATGAGTGACAGCAAAGTCAAAACCTTAATTACAGAGAATATAAACCTAAGATTCCGATATCAGCAATAACTCAGCATAGCTTAATTACACTCCTTTTTTATATTTTCATCAGGCATTAATAAAAGCTCTGTCATAGTACAGCCACATATATGGCCCTAAAAATTAAAGATGTATCTTCAGATAATCAAGATAGTAAAAGATACTGAAAAAGAAACAAGAAGATAAGCCACTTCAGATATTACCATTGTTTCATTTAGTTTACTAATAGACATGAAGGAAATACTATAATCGGCTGCATCTGGAAAAACAATTTCACAGTCCACCCAGATTCACATACGGGCACGGGATTTTTTTCGGGAGCACTGTGAGCCGTTTTTTCATTAACAATACCAAACAACTTTGAGATCCTCCAATACCTGGTAAAGTATAAAATATATTTTATCTTTTTGCACATTACAAGATGAAATGGGTAGACTGTGAATGAAAAGCTGTGGATGTTAGCTTGTTTCTGCCAGCTCACCCGCTGATTGGGCACTGGAAAGATATATTTACTGGTGCTTCAGGATTCCTATTACTAAAACAGAAAAAAAGACACTAACTTCATGAAAAGTGTTTGGAGAGTCACTGCTTGGAAATGAATATATTCTCATAGAGCATCTTCTTAATACAAATGGAAGGAAAACCTTGTTAAAGAAATACACAGACTTTGGTCACAATTTTATCTGCCTAGTAATGCGCTGTTACTTTTCTTTTGAAAATTTAACATTCTTGCTTATTTTTTTAAAGACAGGTTAAAATACTCTTAAAGGGAGTTCCTAATGTACAAGGCAGCTGGCTGGCCTGAAACAGATCACATTTTCTCTGTATAACAATTGCTAATAATGAATAATCCTCTCCTTTGCTTCCCGCAGCTCATCTTTCTAGGGGGTTTGTTTTGCTGAAGGCTGGTGGTGAGAAAGAGGTGGAGCAGTCACGGCGTGGAATAATAAAGGCAACACACAGCAAATTTCTGACTAATTGAGTGATATCTCCACAGGAGCATTGGCTATACAAGAGGAATACTTGAACAGAAGAATGAACAAGATACATATTCCTTCAAATTCACAGTAATAAAAATACCTCTTTACTACCACTTAGTCGCCAGACATAATTTCATTTACCCATGTTCTATGTGAAACTGTTATTTCTGAGACTAAATAAAGGGCAACCTAAAGTGCCCATAAAAAGCAGAAAGAAAAGCTGGTTTGGCTGCAATAAGGAAGCGTGCTATCTGTTCACAAAAATCCATCCACAGTAATAACATTAACACCTACAAGTCACTCAGATAACGTGACCCCTCCAAGAATTACAAGTAGGCTCTGACTTGGATGACCAGTTCTAGAAAAGAGAGCCTACCTCCCTGTCCTTTCTTATTCACACTACGGCACCTCCTGCGATCATCACAAAAGTGGTGACTACATCAGTGTCTTTAGAAAAAGTTTGTGCGTACTTGTGTTCCAGTAACAAGAAAGAGCCTACTTGTTGAAGGCTTCATTTTGTAACAAGCTTGACGCTGAATTGGATTTAAGCAGATTACCTGGAAGTGAAAGACTACTTGAGTAACGTGCTTTCTCCTCAACTTGCTTTTGATATTACAGATAATTTTTATCACAAGTAGTACAGCCAAGCTTGGGAGCAACTCTACTTAAGAAAAAGCTGTGATTCACCTGACGTACCCTTCTCTAACATTTGTTCCCATTGCTGTTAATTTCTGTCTTACTCCATGTGTATTCAATGACAAGACAAAAAGGAATGTGAATTTAGATGCTGTCTTTTACTCTGGAAACACTGCAAGAATTTCCTATTTGAATATGTATGCGCACAATGAGGCCAACATAGGATTTCCCACAGAAATAGATGCCTTTTTTTTGTTATTAGTTATATTGCAGTAGTATCCATTCACACTTTACACTTTTACACAATAAAGCCTTTCTGTACTTGACATCTCAACATTTAATAGTAAGTACTCCACAGTTCTGCACTGGCATCAGAGACCTTAGAGATTATACAAAACAGGAAACAGTACTACAACTCTATGCCAGCAAGCTAAGTAGTTGGCACCTTTAAACGCACAGCGTAAAGTACATTTGCCCTGGAGTTCAGATCTTTTTGGAATGAATAGCTACACCAAGCAGACATAGCCCAGGCTGTACCAAAAAAAAAAGAAGCGCACTGTTCTTTGTGTAGCTACTGACCATATTACTAGCACAACCGCTAGCTTACTAGCATCAGAATAAACAAATAACAAAATCTCCTACCCAACAACTACTGTGGCATTACAAGCAAATAAAAATAATGGATATCACCAGTAGATTGAAAAAAATAAATTAATGCCATCATGCTAACATGAATGCCGCCCTGAAGAACAAATCTCACTGTAAGTGTAAAGACTCAAAGCCAATATTTTCACACATAGATATCACAAGCACAGAGGACTCAAAGTATAAACAGAGACACTTCTAGACTTCACATTTTCTTAATATGTGCTTTAAAACTCAGTATGTTTTTTCATGGATTATTTCAAAAAACCCAACTACCATACTCATGTGGATTCCTGCCCCAAAGCATTAACCTCTAGTTACGGGATGCTTCAGCTGATTAACTACCAATAATAACAGGATGCAAAGAATAAAATGTTGTAAGAACAATTTAAAGAATTAGAATATAATCAATCAGCTTTGAAGATGACGAAGAATGCAAGTTGAAAATGCTTAAATCTAGAAAAGTTTTACTGAGTCTTTATGACTTGAGCCACTGTTTTATATTTAACCAGGAAAGTACCTCCAGCAACTGCCTGTGGCAGTGAAATACTACAAAATTAATTTCAGGCTACCAGGTGGAACTGCTACATATTGAAGTTGAGTCTGTTCCCTTTTCTGCTTAAACTTTGCCCGACACAATGAATCTGAATTACGATTTATTCTTCTAACACTTTCCCACACCCCACTAATGAAACGCGTCCCAAGCCTTATATATGTAATATTAACAAAACACTAAAACATTTGGAGCTGTAAAGTGGGAAACAGTCTGGATCAATGCAAGTGCATGAACATTTTCAGATGCCACTTGAAAGTATTAACGATGCACAGTCATTTGCTGATGATACGTCGATTCCTTCTCCAATGAAAATTACTGGCCATAAATCAGGCAAACATTTACAGGAATCTGCAAATGAAACAGCTAAATCCATGATGACAGGGAGCCTCATAAAAGCAGCCCATTTATTCCCTCTGAGCACTCATCCCCACCAGAGGGATCAATAGCAAACCTCATACAATATACTTCTAAATGTCATGCTGCAAATCCTCTTTGCATTTATGCAGAAGGAAAAGACCCTCCTCCAGTTTTAGAAGCTGAAATGAAGTAAAAAGCATATTAAATGTTTAAAAAACAATAAATCTGACACAGAACCTTTTATTCTTAGGCCTGCGACCTTAATAACCCTACTTCTAAACTGTAAGGATTATGACACTCAGAAAGATAAAGATTACAACTAGAAAAACAACATGGAAGACAAGGAATTGAAGAAATTTCTCCATCTACTCTCTGGCACTTAAAACCTCCCAGTAGTTAGGGAAGAGATACTGAATTTAAGACTGACAGTATCAGTTTTCCTGGCTTCTGAAAACTGAGGAAGGCAGTATTAAAGAACCAAGCAAACAAGCTGTTAATACAGAGTCAAAGAGGGGAAGCTCTTCGACTTATTAAAGGCACTATCAGACACTTGAAACTGTATGGCACAGTTGAGCAAAATACTACTCTTGGAAAAGCAGGGATGAATGACCAAAGTACAATCATCAGCATCTATGTCAGTTTTAGAATTGAAGTAGACAAATACATGTCAACTGAAGGCAAACATACCCTTCCACAAATTTTTAATATTACATTTTGACTACTTCTTCCCATTCTTTTTAAATCTTTTTTTTTTTTTTTTGGGGNACTCTAGTACAGCAGTACAGGGACCTATATTCTCCCCCAGTATAAGATACAACTCAGAAACACCAGCCCAGGTTACTACACTCAGCAAGTAAAAAAGAAACAGGGGTCATTGCTTGACAGTGTATTCATACTAACTTGCAGCTAATTAGAAAACCTAAGTCATTTTATCTGACATGTGACTCAAGATTGTACAGCTAGGCTAAAAATTTGAAAGCCTAATAAAATGCCTTCTGGGATAAATACTTACTTTATTATTGGTTGAAAATCTGTTGTACTTTCTGTTAAAAGGGTGAGCCTTTCTGTGTAGTTAGACATATCTAATGAGCAGTTAAACCCATTCTTTCAATAATGAAATTGTTTCTAGCAACAGAAATACTCCTCATGCAAATGGAATAGGCATCCTGAAGGACAGAGATCAGACATAACTCAGCAAGGCCTCTCTCCTGCTTCACAAAGGCCAAACTGTTCCTGAGGAAAAACACCCCTATGTTGTTCTGAAGCAGCTCTTCCAGGTACCACCATACATCTTCTAATTTATATCACACTGGCATGTCTGTGCATAAACTCATCTTCTAAGGGTGTGCATCCCTCTCCTGTGTTGACAAATGTAAAGCATTAAAAAAAAAAAAGAAGCAGCTTCACACAAGCAGTTGGAAACAAGTGTAGAGTACAAATTTAATCCCCATAATCCCTTGTCAATTACAAGGAATGTTCTAGCGTAAAGTTGTATCAATAGTGCAGTTTTCAAACCCACAGGAAAATAAACGAAGCCATCCTTTCTCTCTTTCCACTTGGACTGTATTCACTGTAGCTCCCTTAAAGGATTAGGAACACTGTCTGTAATAAACACAGGCATCAATTTTTAAAGTCTGCTCTGAAAATGGCAACATTTCACAAGCTGTGAAAATGCTTTGGTTTAGGGCATGGCCTGAGAGGCAATAGGCCAGCAGGATAGCGCTGGGATTAGCCCTAATTACCTCATGTTTCACCTTAATTAACTACTGATACAGAAGGTAAACTCTGCAGGATCTGTGGCGAGACCTTAGGCCAGTAGGCAAGATATCTAAGCCGTCATTGTTTACACATGATAATCTCTCTTTTGAATTTGCTTTAATTGCTCAAAAAGATTAGCTGAAGGATATGCATTACATATTGATTAGCAATGCTAACTAGATACTATATAATTTTCATGTGTGCTCCACACATACAGTCTAACAGATTTGGAGGCACATTCTTTATTAGCCAATTGTCAAAGGATCAACATTTAACTTTGGTTATGACAACATCAATCATGAAGAAGAAGAAAAAAACCCCAGCCTTTGGTAACGTGAATGAAGGGAATAAAATACAGAAAAGGATCTTTGCTCTGTTCTAGTAGACACCATTGTGCTCCTCCATTGTGAGAGGTAATCCTCTCCCGCATGCATCCCTGCTCAGAGCACGAGCAAATTGGGAGCAGAGGGGGAGAAGCAATAAAGCAGACAGAATATAATATATATTTTAAAAATAGATCACAAGGTTGTCTTGTTTCTTGTCCCATACACTCTTCATTATTCAGACTCTGCTTTCTTTTTCTGTTTTATCAGTTCTCATCTGCTCCTGGCAGGCCTTGAAGATTACTGGATCATCAGATTTTGTACAAATCTAAGCACAGGCTGATTACAGAATCTGTATAAAATATAATAGTCAAACCAAGGAAAAAAGTTCTCTGCCACATGCTACTTCTCTGTCTACAGGCAGAGAAACCATTAAAAAATATGCCTTTTCAGTTGTTCTGTGCTTTATTAATAAAAGCAAAACAAAATATGAGCTTTCAAAGCTCCTCTGACCTGAAACACTTTTGAAAAATTAGGAATATATTTCCTTAGGAAGGTAACCTTGATTTAATGTAACACATAAACTGATCAAAACAAAACTTGGCAACAAATTATAGTGCAGCATAAAGGATTAGGAAATCTTTATGTCAAAACCCTGGAATCTTAAATCAAATGCATCCACTGAGGTCTTAACTCAGCTTTAAAGTTCAAGACCTGAGATTTTATCTGTACTGCAAGTGACAATTAAATTTATGAAATGAAGTTGTTAGTGTAAGAAGAGTTTTACTGTAACATTCAGGACGGAAGGGCATATAATAAAATTTGTTTCCGTGGAACTACTTGTGTCATGGCCTTTTTTATACACAGCATTTTACAATATTTGCATCCTTAACTAATTTCCAGGGTTGGCCTACCTTCTTAAGAGACACCCCAGAGAGTTTTCCTAATTCCTTAATGTACTTTTTTTTATTTGCAGCTTCATTTAAGGCTTACAATGGCAAGGAAATGCACACTGCCTATCTGAAAAAGCTCACAGACCACTTGCTACTCATTGGAGGTGGCTGAAGAGTTGAGAACTTTCCCTGGGATCTCACTTTCTTTGCACGGATGAAAAACTGCCATTCAGGGCAAGGCAGTGTAATTTCACTGGTGACTGGTGCCTATTCCAGATCACTGCTTCATTTCACTTGTGGTGTCATCTTATGCTCTGAGCAAAAATTTGTAACTGCTTACTTGACTGATAATGTTTTGGAAAACATTTAAATAAAAAATGGAATATCTAATGGAAATTTGTCAAAGGCTGTTTGACAACACCCTTCACTTTGTAGAAGGCTAATATTGAGATAAAGGCTGCAAACAGTTGCTTTTACTTGTTTGTATTAAAAATATACTTAAGCTGTAACTGCTCTGAGGGGCTTTCAGGACTCTGGACACATTGGTGTTTGCTGGTCAGAGACAACAGTGCAAGGAAAAATAAAAAAAAAAAAGATGAATCTATTCACATAGGGTGTCCTACTGTAATTGATTTTATAATTAAACCATAAAAAACTGAGTCTTAACAAAATTAATATTGGAAGACATGCAGTGAATGGAAAAAAAAGTCCTACTTTTTTATTGTAAATGAACACAGTGGAAGATTTTGATTTCCCCAAATGACAACCTCAAGATGCTTCCAATCTATAGCTTAAAAGTTCTATACATATCTCTATAAAATATCGCATTTTTCGTATGTGATTTAGTTTGTTTGTACATTTGTTAAAAAATGCAAAGCATTCTGTTTATCTGAACCCAGGTATCTTATTTTGTATAAAAGGGCGGAAGGGCTGTTATTTTATCATATATATTTATGCATAGCCTAATCAGGCCTTTATGATGGTCTGCTCTTTGAATATTTATTACTAGACTAATTATTGAGCTTAACTATAATGCTGCATGCTTTTAACACATTAAAAACCTGTTTGAAAACGTTAAAGCCAAGTTTCATCAGTCAGCAGGGAAAAGTAAACACATTTTCAAGTAAAACAACCTTTTTTTTCTAAATAGATCTTGACAGTGAATTGATTAGTTACATACCTATAAGGTGAAACCTTGCCTTCATTGGCTTTAGAGAAGTCAGGCTTTCTTCCAGCGACCTATATAGCTGGGTTATTTATCTTCTTAGAGAATATTTGGCCTGCAGTTATCTGATATCAAGCTGTGATCTCATCAGCTCTCACACACTCAGCAGGGAGGGGCTAAGAAAATACTTCAATGTGAAATCTCTCAAAGCACCCTCAGGGCACCACAGCTATGGAAGGCAGTGTTTTAGTTGCTGAATATTTTCCTTTGGCAGTAATACTGACCCAGTGCCCCACAATGATGCCCATATGCCACTGGAGGGTCATTTATACAAATGAAAGCCGAACTAATGGTCTCACTATGTGGATTTGGAGAAATTAAGTATTTCCTAAATTGAATGTCCTTTCTTTTTTGTGTTCTTGCAGAGATTTGAGGTAACTGCTTTGGAAGAAATCTCTTTGCAGTTCTAATCTTTTCTAAGACAAGCAGACCTGTATATTTTGTGAGTCAACTACTATTTGCAAAAGGTGATATTTGTAAGAAAATAAAACACTTGATAATTCAACGTATGCATATACCAAGTCAAAGAGTACGCTTTAGAAAAGCAATTGTATTTTCTGATAGACCACAGAGTTTTTATCATTATTTTTCCTTCTTTTCCCCAAATCGCTGCTTTGCTATTTAAATGAAAATATTTTAACAGAGGGGAAGAAAACCCCCCACAACAATTTGAAATGCTGTTTTACTAAAAACTGCCTGGCTGACTGTTTTACAACAAACTGACTGATAAGCTGCCTGTGTAGGTTTCTTGGTCACCTGGAAACAAGTGGAACATTTGTAAAATATCTACCGGTTCTCAACGGAACATTTTTAATGAATCCAGGATCTTCACATAGCACAATGACATTTGGAAAGGATCAGCTCAGAGTTAAAAAACAAAATAAGGAAATTCACAAAGGAAAAAAGTGATTTTCATTAACCAAAGGATAGAAATTCACCTTTAAGTATGAAGCTAGGAATGCCTTTGGCACAATGAATTCTCTACACTGTACAGTTAGTGACACAGATGTGTACATTAATAGACCCCAAGAAAATAACACCTGAATTTTACCAGGATATGTGGGAAGAAATGGTCAGAACCAAAATACCAAATTGCAGTAGCAAATTAAATCAAGCCATTTAAAATCTGGAGCCTCTAGTGAATTCAAATTAAGGTTTTATGGTCTCTTTTACTCCTACTGAAGTCAACGGCAGAACTCTATAAGGAACCTTTATTGTGCCTTTAAGCTTTTGGTATTCTGGTCTCACTTTGAATGATGCTAATTTGCTAGTCAGTGACAGAAAATTAGGAGAAAATAAACAAAAGAGTTGAAATAGCAGTAACACACAGTTTTCTCTCCAGATGCTATATTGGAGCTTTTTCCTAAAAGGTGCTATTTTTGTACAAATAACGTTTTCTGGAGGACCTGCGTGAAAATAACATTGGCAAGATGGGACAAATACTGTGCATTTTGTTACGTTGTGTTCAGTCTCTGCAAATGTTCTTATTTTGCCGATATCTTGGCTTGTAAGGAAACCGGAATCTTTATCTCAGTTCAAAACACAAATTACTTCTCTATGCACCATTAGTCTTGTTCCTACGTCAGATTAAGTTTGCACGATGCACAGTTGAAAATACATTTTCTCTGTGCCAGTGAGTGGTCCAAGGCATACAAGCACAGACTTTTCATCACCTTGTTGGCCACAGGCATGCCCACAGGGCTCTTCTCTCCTACAGCAATAGCTAGAGCAGAAGTGTGAGTTGGTCCAAGGAAATATTCAGGTGCGAAAATACTAACTATAGACTAATATAACCAGACTGAATTATTTCAGCCAGTTCTTCCTTCTTTACATGAAATTAGATTTAGGAAAGTCAGGCCTTGGGTTTCTACTTCTGTGGGTCAGAGATGTAATATTTAAGTATGTCTTATCTCCACAAACAACTTCATGTTTATTGAAATTACGTTTTCCTGGCTGTTAACTGATGCAAAACGTGCAGTGCTGATATTATCAACAATTTGAATGTGCATGCAGTAATGGATTTTTGGAAATTGGATAGGATTTGCAGCACGCAATATCCAGCCAATATTCAAATTTCACTGTTAATGTATATCGGATAAGCAAAAAGCAGATGTATGACTTCAAATTTGTTTCTGGAGTAGAAATCCCATAATATTACTGACAGGGTTATATTACTACCACTATACATATTCAAATGGATGAAACAAGAAAAATCATGGAAATCAAGTTCTGTTCGTCAATTTTAAACCACAGAATGTAAAACCTAAACAACAGCTAAACGCAACCGTGACCTTCTAAACACCAAAAAAAGTAAATAGGATTTCTTTTATATTGGTAAACAAAAGGGCTTGCTTCCTGATCACTTCAATTTGGTGACTGGGGTGAGAACTAATACAACCACTTTGCTGTTACTTCAGTTGCTAGAAATACTTTGTAAAACGTACTCTTTCTAGTGCCTGTATTATTACACAAGTAATTTTAAATGCCTCTTCATTAAAAATTTTACTTATTCAACAATAAGATTCTTATATTTAACAGCAGATTCTAAGGGAAGCCACAGAAATCACAAACTGCTTGAAAATACAGCTTGGTCACTTACGACAGAAGAAATAAATTCCTAGAAAGGCAAAGAAAAACATATTCAGTTTTAATAGTGAACAGCATACTGTGGGGGAAATAATCTAAAATAAGTAGGCATAAGGGGGGGGGGAAACTATCTAAACCACATTAATACACAAAAAATGTATTAATACACAACACAGTATTAATACACAACACAGGTTTTGTTACACTAGGATGTGCCAAGTGGCAAAGAGAGATGGCTATAAATCCTGTCCATACTGCTGTGCTGGGGCATCACTAACAAACCTACATTATTTTTAGAACAATTTTTTGAAAAAAACCCATACTGATAAACTTGATAAATAAGACAAACATTATTTGGGCCTGTAAAAGAGTTTTAAAAAGATTTTTAAAACCTGATTTAGAAGCTACAAATACAAATAAAACTCTAAATATATGCTATAAATGAAAAGCTCATCTGCTCATTTTAAAAGACGTTCAAATAGCAATTACATTTATTGTAACATAACTAAGAGTTACAGGGAAACAAAAAGGAAATTTAAAAAAGTCTTAAGAAGAGGAAAGACCACTGATCAAAATCACTGACAGGAAGATACATTAGACCAGTCTCTCAAGGGATGTAGTAGAAACCCAGGCCCTGCAACTTTTAAGAGCAGATCGGACAAATCACTAGAAAATATACAATAGGGAACAATCCTTCACAGGTAACGAGAGGGGACCAAACCAACAGAGGTCTTTTTTCTTCTGCCCTTACTTCCTACAATTGATTCCATCCCACTTAGTGTTGTCCCCAGAAATTGATCTGAATCATTGTTTAATTAGGAATGCTGGAGAGGGGGTGAGGGGAGATACCAAAAAGACTACAGTTATGCAGAAGTGCTTATCTACACAGGGATTAGCCGGGGTTTTTTTTTTTTTTTTCTGTGGCAAGTTTTTTCTTGCATATCTCTCCACAGAGACAATATTTTTAACTTTGTTCAATGATCTCTTTCTAAAGACCAATACAGGTCAGATACCTATGAGTTTATGAGAGCTACCAATTTCTGATGCAAATACTCATGAGCTATTGCTGACTCACGCGAGAGAGAACAGGCAGATTCAGCTGTGAAATAGCCGCTCAGCCTCTCACAGGGCCTCCTGATACAGCATCCCAGCGGACCTACCAAGGCTTAATAGAGACAGCTAAGGCTGAGAATAATTTAGATTAACAACACATTAAACTTATAGATAACAAGTCTACATTCCTTTTTGGCAGCTCTGATATAGACAGTCCTATAAAGCCATAGTAGGTGGCAAGTCAAAGACTTCACGCTACATAGACATGTAACTCCAGAGTCCAAAATTGCCTCACGAGGGTATTGACAGGCTTTGCCAGTAATTAGCTAAGAAACACACATGAACAGAACAAATTTGAAGCCCAGAAAACAGAGAACAGATGATGTTTGATAACAGCAGCAGGAAATTTAGGCTTGCTGTAGTTTAAAATGCTGTCTTCATCTGCTTTTGCAAAGAAACTTTAGCTTTTCTTCAGTGACAGTCTAATCAAAGCAAATTCAAATTTCTGTCAGCTCAAACACTCTCTGCTGCAGTACAGTCTTTTCAAAATTGCTCTTAAAGTTCATTCAGAAGCTTCAGATCATGAACAAAGCTGTGGACAAAAACTGCTAAAAACTGGTAAGGACCTATTGCACCTACAGGTGAACTGCATTATCATGTCATTTGCTTCTAGGATGGATGCCAGGATAATTATAAAATAATTTAAGGCCAGCATCATTTATAGAATGTTGCCATAGATATTTTCATTGGGAACTAGACAACTCTTTTGTTTGAGGAGTTAAACAAGATATTTCTTCTTCCAAAACGTCTAATAAAATTAGACTGCAGAAAGTATACACAAATACTTTCTTCTTAGCTATGGCTACTATATCAACCCAAAAATGACTGAGTTCTAATTTGTGTATTGCTGAACAGAATATGATCCAAGTATCATTGAACAGAATACAATTTATGGGATTAACATTAATGTTATGAAAAATTATAACACAAAAAAACATGGAGCTGCTCTTAAACTCTATGCAAATAACACTGAGTTATCATTTTTCCTGATTACAATTTCTAGGCTGCATTTAGGTGAAAATGATTGACACACAAACTTGTTTCTTGTTTTCATCACTTTAAAGTGTGATGGTTTAGATCTGCTGTCATTATGTTGAACTGATTACCACTCATAGAACAGAGAAGAAAATCTTCATCCTTTAGCTCCCACAGCTTTACAATATGGCTTTTACCAGAAGAGTGCTTCCATTTTCCTTGGATGCCTCACAACATAAAATGAAGTTGGCAAGATGAAGACAAATGGCCCAATAGCCTACTGCTGATTGGGTAAAGTATTTTGTATATGTTGGAAAATTCAGGACATCCATCCTAATTGGCGGTGGACAGAACACTTTAGCAACTGTGACTGTGGCAAGACAGCAATCTATCCATCGTGGGGTCAAAGGGTGAGGTCAACAGGATAGGATGGTGATGTTATTATCTGACATATGGGTTATCTTCTATAAACTCTGTCTATAAGACATATGACATGTGGTGAACTCTGAGATAGATATTAAAATCAGGAGCTTAACATGCTGAGTGGGTTGAACAAGCGAGCAAAGAGTTACTTATAGCATAATTAAGTGCCTGTGTGGTAAAATAATTGATGTGAACACAGTAATAGAGATGGAATTAGTAACACCAGAATCAAGGTTTGATACCATTATAAATACAGGGGGCAGACAACAGACAAAAAATAAAAAAAAATTACGAATTAACAGAACTTTTCATGTATACGTAAACTTCCCCTTTAATAAAAAGTTCATTAAAATCAGAGTACAGAAACACAGACCTGAATCATTTTGGTATCCTTTGGAATTTCTAAATGACATTATCCTAAAACCCCTTTCAACTGCACTACAATTAAAGAATTGCTGGTATAAATCTGAAAACACTAATTCACACTTGTTGATTCTAAGCTCCTCAGTCATGTACAGCTGAGAAAAGGTACTGTGGTGTCAAAAATATTTAAGGAAGGTTGAATCATTTTAAGAGCCATTCACATGGGCATATAATTACACAGCAGTGAGGAAACACATGTAAGTATCTACAAACACAGAGAGGAAAAACAAATATAGGAACAGAATATGTTTTGTCACTTTGGGTGACAGATTCTTTATATTAATCAAATAATTGATTTAAAAATAAAATGGTTAGGCTTTTACTAGTACCATTCTTATGGCCAAGAACGATTTACCATTACTGCAGTGGAGATTCAGATTTAAGAACTATTACTAAAATAATTCTGAACATTCTGGTTATTTGAGTTAGGCAAGAAAGCTCCCTCTACTAACCAGTGCTTCGCCGTCAATGTGAATATTCCAAAATCTTGAAACGTGCCAAAATCACAAAAGTTGCTTGAAAATTGTGAAACTAGACATTATATATAAAAGTTCCATACACGACCATCTCTGGAAGTGTTCAAGGCCAGGCTGAAAGAGGCTCTGAGCAACCTGGTCTAGTGGGAGGTGTCCCTGCCCATGGCAGGGGGGTTGGAACTAGATGATTTTTAAGGCCCATTCCGACCCAAACCATTCTATGATTCTATAACACAGATGGGAATGAATAAAATGCTATATGCTTCTGAGTTCACATTTTCTAGCTTTTCTTCACAGTTATGAGTGTTTGGATCTTTGTTTGTTTGTTTCTTTGTTCTTAAAGACTTAGCATTAAACAACAAAAGGAGGTCAAGCTGCCTTAAAGGCAGTAAATTCATTACACTAGTACCTGCCCTAAAAGACAAACATAAAACTACAGTAGCTAGTAAAGAGATGAAACAGGTATTTACATAAAGGCAAAGGCTATCATAAATACTTTTTCTTCAAAGATTTGAGGAAGTAATCAGAAAAATCATCTATTTCTTCATAATAGCAATAATTTTCAGAGTGTTTCTGCAATGTTGTCAATAATTTGATTATAGATACTTGGCTAACTTGCTACCATGCGATTTGTTGTACTCAAAATGAAAGGATGAGTGTGAAATATCTACAGCTGCAGAAAAATCTCATTTGAAAACTTGGACAAAACTTTGCTGGAACAAACCTGGAATTGCAGAAACTTTGCTCTCAGTAGATTGCTCCTACATGGAGAAGCTATCTTTAGCTTCTCAGTTTCTCCAACTGCTGAACAGATTCTTCAGCTTTTCCTGATCTTACTTCTAATGTTTCACAGAGCAGACATAGCTTCATACTTGCTTCCTGTATATAAAGTTAACAGTGCTATACTTAATTAACGAAACAAAAATATTTAATTTTCCTGCCACCTCTATTATAAAAATGCTGCCACTTGGCTTTCAAAGGTATGAAATATATAATTAACAAATTGAAAATCCTAACACTTTGTGGAGCAACACACATTTTCAGTTCAAAGTCTATGATGGTAAAAAGAGCTTTTACCATCCATACAGAATACCATTGTAGTTATTTCCCACAAGTCACATCTCAAATGCCAAAAAAGGATAGTTGATGGCAAGAGGCCTATAGCGAATTTTCCCTTACCGTGATAAAGGCCAAGGGTAGGGCTGTCACAGTCTGATTTCTTATTGTAAGATCTGGAGAAGGATGCCTGTTCCTCCAACCCTCCTGTCTCGACAACTCATCACACACAGCCAGTTCCCCGGGGGCTACGGCAGCATCTGGCACCTCTGCTCTCTGGTGGCAGCTGCAATCATTTTCAGGATAATCTCCTAAAGGCGGCGTCTTTATTCAGCTACAGATGTCTTCATCTTACATCCTGTTGGATTCCTCAGGCCTAACATTGCCTCTGCATTCTGGTTTTATCCCTTTGGGTTGGTTTTTCAGTCATACCCTTATTTGAAAGGTACTGACAAGCATTCAAAAGATGCTGGGGAAGAATTTTTCTCATGGACATTCATCTGTTGGTTTCCAGTTTCTTTTCAACGCTACAAATAAAACCTTGAAAAACTATCTAAAGATCCAATGTGTAAGTGGACTTCCAAGTAGAAAGCAATAGCAGAAATTTTCAATTTTATCGAGTTCTTTTGTTTGTTTTCTACTTGCCACAGCAAATTAATTGGTTTCTTTGTCTTCTCTCTTGATACAGTTATTACTTTGTTCTGCACAGAGTCAGACAGGTTATTTATGAGGAACCCAGTGGCAGGAAAGGAGACTATTTCATATTTCATATAGTTATACCTAGCTTAACATAAATCATTTTTTCAAAAGTTACTTTTTTCTGATCTCTCCCATGTGCACTGCTGTAGAACCAGTCTTGTATATTTAGAGGTGGTTGGGGAGGAAATCATACATCAAAACTATCTTTCCCAGGGACACAAATACAATAATCCCATAATCCAGAAAACATTGATACCTGCATGAAGGCCTGTTGTAGCATGCAAAAAACTAAAAAGACTTTGTAGATCTTCAACATCCTAAACGAAAACAGATATTACCTGCTCCAAACTGGTTGCCTTACAATGGAGTTAACGTACTGAAAACCACCAAAATTACTATATGTGGCAAAGGAATCCACACGCCAAGATGGAAAAATAACTGGTATTTTGTTTTGGCTAAGAAACAGCACCATGGCTGAAAGTTGTTGGTGTTTTTTTTTTCTTTTTTCTTAGATATCATATTAAAAGGATCTGTTACAGGTACGTATTCTGAATTATTTTGCTGACAGTTTCCCTACCATAAAACTGCTTTTTATACCACCTTGTTCTCAGATAGCTTAAACATACACTCTTCATAAACAATCCCTCTCCTTTTTTTTTTGGTAACTGGCAGTTCAAAACCAATCAATTTTCCTCCAAACAATGTATGTTTCAATTTCATGAAACTGATTTCATCTTGTTAAAGGAAAATTTGGGCTTAATTTAAAAGTCCACGCTAAGTGATATTCAGTTTTTGTTATTAAAAACAAGTATCAGTTCTACAAGTATTATTTTTAATTTGTTTTAAAAAGGACATCTGATGTTATCCTGATGCTTTCTTTGTGATAGAGATACCTTTTGAAGATTTTTGTTTATTATTATTATTATTTTTGGTTAGGACCTCCATCCGTCACCCTTCTTTAACTGACATTTTTACCCCGTTATTATCCCTAATATATTCCACTGAGGGTTTTCTCTCACTGCAAAGAGGGGGAGGAGATCAGCCAAAGGCATACCCCCAACAACTACTGCCTTCTAAGCCTGCTCACTAGTCAGAAGTGGGTCAAATGGTCCTCACATGAAAGCGTCTAACAAGGTCCCAAAGGAGGCTTCTCTTTAGTGGCAGCAGTGAAAAACACTATTTCTCTTCAGAGAAGATGGATACCATCTTCCTGTGCACAACTGAGGTACTGATACTTGCCACTTTGAACTTGATATATTCGTGGATGCTTTCTGAAATGCTTATATCATTTGGGGAATTAAGTCCCCAAGATCAGGGACTTGGAGCAGTTGAAAAGGATCTGTTCAGAGACTAAAAATTCTGAAAACAGTGGATCAAAGCTCAGAAGTTTGGCACCGATTTCCAGAAAAGCATCAAGGACAGCTTCAAATTACATATTTTTAAGTTAGTAAATCATGGGTTTTTTTAACCACATTCTACATGGTTGCTGAAGTTTTTCTCCCCCCACCCTCCCAGCTTCCTCTTCTTTTAAAGCTATTTTAGCTTGGATTCAGATCTCATAGAAAAGACTTCTTATGGTAATACAACATGAGGGAGTCTGAGGTGAAGTAAAACTAAACTGAGAAAAGATAAAGGAGTAAAACAAATTATTTGACTCATGTAGGATGGATGGATGCCAAGTTTTAGTAATTAGGGTCATACGTAAAGAACAAGGAGGATCAGATCAATTAAAGAAATAAACTGTGACAAAATTGCATCAAACCACTGATCTGCAGCTGAGCCAGAGGCTTTAGTGAAAAGAGTCCTTCACACAAAAGGGAAAATCTGACACTAATCATAGGATAAACCTCACATACACATCTGCATTAACACAGCACACAAGTACTGCATTATCTTACGCACTTTTATGTGCTAGAACACTCCCAGGTTCACTTATTAGCTATACAACTTCTTAGTCTCAGTAGTAAAGCTTTCTACACCACAGGTCTACTTTCATCAGTTGCGCAGACAGTCACATAAATTGGGTAGACTTAAGTAAGCAATAACCTTGGTTTTGAACGATTTTTTCAAACTACTCTGTTTTCACTTATTTTTGTCATCACAGAATTACAGCTTTCAAATATATGTTTGCATATGAGAAAATGGAAAAAGCTAAAAGAAAAGGTCATAAGAGACAAAAAGAAAGGTGTCTTCTCTCCCCACACAGACTTTAAATCCCATGAAATGAATGTTTAGCTCAAGGATTTGCTGTTCATCTCAGTGCCCCTCAAGCCTGAGGCAGGATTAGGCCAGACTCATGTTTGAACAACTGGAGAAAATCAATGGATTTCACCTTATTAATAATTAAAAGACTAATTCAGACTTTCAAGTGATTAAAACTGTGTGCAAAATGTATGAATTATTGTAACTGGAAATGCACACATGCAAAAGGTGCTCTGAAACAAACAACATACTAAAGGAAAAGAGTAATTTTCAGGGTATACTGTAGTTGTTAGAAGAGAAATAAACCATTTAGCATAGTGCTAATTAGGTATTTACATGTATCTAAACAATACTTTACATGAACTTTAATGGAAACCTTAACTAATTCCTAGGTGATGTTACAACATGCAGGGTAATTGAAAGCTGAATCACACTCTCTCAGCAGCCTCTCTGTTGATAGCCTATCCTGTCATTAAATAGACCAGGGAAAGCATAAGAGAGGAAAATTACAATTTGCTGGACTAATGGAAATCTTTTAATAATAGTAGCCATCAGATAAGTGTTGAAGCAACTACTCTACTCCTTCTTCTCCCCCTATGCGCAGGGGGAGCAATAGCCAACACCTCTACACTGTAAGAATGTTGCCTATTCAGACACTATTAGAACATAGCAGGATGTGTCATGACAACCAAAAGCTATGTTGAAAATTTAAGAAAGCCATTCAATTTCATCACTGAAATATATAGCTGCCCTACTTGCTGTCTCAATAAGCAAGCTACGGAACTACAGCGTTGAAAGTTCAAATATCCTGGTTTGATTTATTTTTTATTTCATTTACACTTTGCCTGTATCATCTTTACGTGGCTATCTATGACAGGGAGTTCTGCTATGCCCTTTAGTTTGGCTGCCTTTATATTGCGGGACAAGAAAAAAACTTCCTATACTGCATAGACTTACAAATGTTACTTAAAATATTTCAGCCATTGAAGCATTCAAAGTGTGTGTTACAGGCAGACAGCAGAAGGCTTGACTATACGTGGGTATTTGAAAAGCCAGTAAACTTATTAGTTGATATGTACCTTGATGAGCCCATGAAAGCAAGCCAATGTTCACACTGTCAGGAGAACCAGAAACTTCCCCTTTGTTGAGGAAAAATTCCTTTTAAACGCCAAGCGTGAGAACAAACACAAACTCAGCACTGAGAGGTTTCTTTGTACCCTTTCAGAATACATTTTCATTGTGCATCATGCACACAACTGTAATACAACATGCGTCAGGAACAGCAGACTAAAAATGAGAAGTGTGGGCTTCATATATATATGTATACACTATATAAATAGAACACACACATGTATTTATATAAGTAAATCAATGACATATAAAAGCTGGAACTGTTCTCACAATTTACCTTACAAATTGTACGCCTGCTCCGCAAGATCAAACTATGCTCTCTCACAAAGTTTCCATACAGTCAAGTTTTGGGCCCTAGATCTAGCCCATATAAATCACCGTGATATATGAAATCAAACGATCCCCTCAAGCAAGCTGCCAAAAGGAGGACAAACGTTTCATGGAGCAGGAAGCGCTGTTCCAAGTTTTGCACTCAAGCCCTCTCCCTGTGCTACCTGAACTGGCAGTTTGTCTGCCTGTATCTCATTAGATCAGGATGTTTGAGCAGCTGCTTGAAAAGTTTTTAGAAACACAATTTTGGTGTGATAAAACCCAAATCTACTTCCCTTGTCAGTGTCCCACATTGCTCCGAACAAAATCTGTACTTGCTGCATTGAGGTCAGGCTTAGCACTTCTGCTCTTTTTCACCAGAAAGTGCTTGTCACTCGTCTTTCTGGCAAGAGTTAACGAGCCACTCCTGCCATAATGAATCAGCAGGAATCAGTAAGCATCTCCACAGAGAAGTGTAACACTTGCTAACAAGACAGATCTACAGAAGAAACCTTTGCCCTGCTATACAGTGGATTTTTTATTTATTATTCCAATTTAATTTGGAGTGCACAGATGACAAGAATCTAGGAAAATGGGAAGACTTAAGAGTCTTTATATCCCTCAGGAAAAGCTAGGCCTTTTTTTCTTCCTCTTGTACACATCAGTACTGTATTTTTAGCTGTACTATATCACATTAAAAAACCAACGTATAGGGATTCATGTATTTGAATTAAAGCTAAATTAAAGGCATTGCAACTTCTTCTCACAAGATTTTGCCTTTCTCCATTTCCCTGCCAACCCCCAATAGCATTTTTCAAGTCCCTTCTCACTATGTATGCATCCTACCTACTTCTCCTGCCTCCCTCAAAGTATTACCATCTTGCCCATAATTACCCATCTGGAATTATAAAAACAATTGTGGTGTAGGCAAAATTCTATCAAAGAGACAGTCAAGTGAAATTAAAGCTGGCAATTCACAGAATATGTGTAGAAATTACATCTGAGATGCTATAAAACTGCTCACTTGACAAAAAAGGGAAAATTGGAAAATTAGTATGAAGGAAATGAAACGCATCACTGAGGGATTTGAGAGTGAGAAAGCCCAAGTTAATGACAAATGCAGACGAGATCATCGGGTAGTGGACTTTAAACCCTGCAAGGCATAATTCTGCCAATAGCTAACTCTTGTGCAGCTTTCTAAATGTGGCACTATCAACCGACTTGCAATTCCATTGTTTTAATGCTGACCTAAAACTGCTAAATCTCCCTTCCATTTAAGAGTTACTTTTCAGGAATTTTACTCCTTCACAAAGATTTTTACAGTTTCCATTTGGTATACTGAGAGGTTTTTTTTTCTGATTTACAGTCAATTTACTGTAAAAGGCTGGCTGTAAAGGGACATAAACTGAAGAGCTATGATAACGTCTCAGCTCAAACTGGAATTTGGCATTTATGCTCAACACAGTAAGAAAGATTACCTATAAACAAGCATCTTCCACAAAACTGGAAGAAACCCAGCTTTCCTCCTGCAGTTTTGCAAAATAGCCCTATTTCTTCCTTATAAAATAGAAAACATACGGAAAACCTGTGCTGGAGAGGTTACATTGTTGCTTTGAATTGGTTTATCCTATTGCTGTCCTCACCAGCTGGCTACCAGAAAACAAGATAATTTAGGAAATAAAATGAACATTCAGCACATACAAAGAGCTGCAGAATGATTACATTTGATCTTCACAAGCATTAAAAATATTTAAGTACTGGAAGCTAATTCCTGTACTGAAAAGGTGTCCAAATATACAGTAGGTCATTATAAACAGTAGAAACCTCACCCTACTGAATTAAACAACTGAACTTCCACTGACTCCAACAGGGTTGGATTTCATACACAGTAAGTGATCAGTATTTTCATTCCTTTAACTTTCCATGTTTAAAAGGGCTCTACCTACCTGTGAAGCCTATCATAGTGTAAGACAAAGACAGCATAAATATTTAACAATGTTTTAACACTATTCAATTATAGTAATCTCTTTTCTGTTCTGTGTCTTTCGTATCGTGCTTTAAGTTTATGGATTTACCTGAACAGCCCTGGCCCTGATTTTGCTTCAGCTTTGCTCTCTTTTGCTTCAGTGCAAATCAGGATTGATTCTACTGAAGAACACAACTTTTTTTTATACTTGGTAGGCATGTGAATAACAGTTACTGCTTGAACACTATCTAGTGCAAAAGGACCTTATCATATGATTATTTGTCCTTTTCCAGAGAGTGCTACTTAGCAGCAAAGCCCCTCATCTGACAAAATCCGCCACTCAGCAGATTTCAAAAAGCACACCAGCAAACAGTTGCATGCTCCTCAGAGGTTTCCTGCCGAATGCCGGGTCATATTCAATTCCTTTATGCCTTGTTTTTAACAACAAGTACAGCATTATCCTGGTGAAGCGTCAGCAACGAGGCTCACATGAACAAGAAACTAACCTTTCTTAGAAATGATAGGAATCAATTCAGGGGATATTGGGACAACTTAACTACATTGTCCCAAAAATTCTTTCAGAAAGGGGTCTGAACAGTAAAAAACTACAAAAGCTTCATATATAGATACAATCAGATTTCAGATCACCATATGGAGGCATCATGCTACAAAGGCAGCAAGAGAAGCATCCAAAACACATCGAGAAGAAGCTGTCAGGGCCCAGGGCAAGGTCAGCCCACCTCAGACGCCCCCGAGCCAAGCCAGGGCTGCAGGTGCCAGTCCCTGCCAAGCCACAGCAGCCCTGACCCTGCTGCCCACACGGCCCAGCCCCGAACACAGGCCATGGCATGGCAGAAGGAAAGGGGCGAGTGGGTGGAAACCTTCATTTTTCTCCTTGCAAATTTGGGCTTGCTCATACAACCAGACCTCATGCCAAAAGGCAGTGAACAGTAAGCCTGCCAATCTGGCACACCTGAAGCTTAAAAGGATTTTGGAAATACTCTGTAATATGGAATTCTGACCACTTAAGGCCATCCTGACATTGAAGTGTCAGATATCTACACTTCAGTTCCACAGCTACAGAGCTTGTGCAACAACTGCTGCCTCCCTCCCATTCCTGCTCTCATTTTGCTACCACAGTTGTGCCAGAGCAGTAGTTTGTGGGACCACACCATGATGCAGCTCAGGCAACCTAATCTACCAAATTGCCTCTTGCGTCCTTCCTAAAAAATATGCTGAGTTGACTGTTCAGCGGAACTGAACCATGTTTCACAGTGTGGGGCCATGAACACGTCTGCCAGCACACCTGAGGGAGCCACTGTGCCATAGCCTGGCAAGAAACGATGGATGCAGCAATATTTTCAGAGGGTACTGCTGCCAAACATGGGAACTTGCTCATAATTACAGGCTGTCTAGCATAGCCTTTCCATATTTCATGATAAACCGCCTTTGACATAGCTCTTTCTCTAGCACCGCCTCCCCGAACTGTAATTTGCCTGCTCTTCCAGAAGTCAAATCTCCGTTCTCTAGTCCTATGGTTAGAGATTGTAATCATCTCTTTCTTATGCTCTGGTCTCCTGCATTCTTTTATTTGCTATGCTTTATTCTCCTTCTTAATTTTAAATGAAATAAACAGAACAATTACGTTAGTGCAGAGACGCTATGTCATGCTTTAGCACTGCATAACAATCAAGAAACTTAATGGTTGCTCAACTTACAGCTCATGAGGGAACGCTTGAAATTCATGCTGCAGAAAAGAGTACTTAAAAACGAAAACCTTTCAGTAATTACATTCAAAGGTGGCACATAAAAAAGCAAAAAAAGCATCAGCATTACTGTAAAGATTTGAGTTCACTATATTCTCCTTGGCCAGGAGGTTTATGCTATTGAGCTGTGCCACTTTGTTACGCCAAACCAGTCAGCCATGATTTCTGACTTGTCTGGTCTCAGGTTTGACGCCTGGTTCCACCGAAGAAAATGGCACAAGTCCTGCCTTAAACATGACCATGTTTTGTCTTCAGGCATGGCAAGAGAGCAGAGCTGTCAGCTGCACTAATCAGTGGTCCTGTTAGTCTGAATCCTGCACTGCAACAACTCCAGACAAGTTGAGGAAAAGGTTAAGGCAGGTGGGTTTAAAAGAAGCTATCTAAATACAAAAATGGGGAAGCAGGAGTTTCGGAAAGATGGTCCTTATGTAAAGTGGCTGTACAGCTGCCTTCCCTCTGATGCTATCTCAGTGCACTAACTACAAGAACACTTTCTTCAGTTTCTTCTTTAAAAAGACTTCGCTTTAAGTAGTCACAGGTCCAAGCTTGTGATTATCTAGCTGTGGGTGTTGTATATGCTGTAGTACTTGCCTCAAGGGAATGACAAATGTCAGTAAGATGCAAAAAATAGACCCAGTGTGAAATCAAAGGAATACAGGAAGTTTAGAAGGCATCATTTAAGAGCTCCTCACGCAGAGTTGCTCAACTGAAAACAGCTATGCAATAAACCTCAGAAGATCTAAGTGAGACACAAGAGACTGAAAATCTGATAATGGCTTTAAGGGCTGGCAGGGCATCCTGAAATACTTTAAACCTCCTATAGATTCCATGGAAACAGGAAATGTAAGGATACCGTCTTAAGTATTTTAAATGTCTGATTTATGAAGAATTCAGGAGAAAACACCGGTGTCTTGTTAGGGAAAAAAAAAAATTACCCTGTGATCTCAAAGTCTTTGAGTTGAAGGGAAAAAAAAGGGCATCAAAAGACCAGGGTTTATCACACTTGCCATTTGGGACTGCGCTAATCAGCAGAGGGAAACAGAAGCACATTCATCTTTGCACAGACTCGCCACTGAAATAATCTCTGCAACACCCACTGCTCTGATAAAAAGGACACTTTAGCCTAACACAGCTTTAAGGCCAAGCAGTACATGAAAACAAAGCACGGTTATTTCTGTTACTTCTTTGGTTTCCCCAAAATCCCCATCTGCTGGTTTTCTTTATCATTTTTTTCTTTCAACTCTTGTCTCCTTTGTGTTCCTTTATTTTTTCAGTTCCTCAATTTTCATTGTTACTGAAACCATTTTCCCTTACTTTTCTCTTTACTTCTGCAGCTCTGATCACCAAAACGATACCTCTTCCTCCTCTAAAAGAATCCAAATCCAAACATCTCGGGACTATGACACACACGATTAGCTTTTTTTCCCTCGAATAAAATATTCAAGAAAAATACAACTATGTCTTACAGCCCCAATTTCATGACAGATTCAAGGACACAGACTCAAACCAGGACTTTGGCAGTTCATGCCCACTGAAAATCTAACCTCAGAAATTATTTTATTTATTTATTTGATAAAATGGTACAGAATCTGGAAAAGACCCCTAAAAGGGGGAAAAAAAAAGCCAAACTTGGTAAGAAAACTTCTCACTAGGGGAATGCAAAACAGAGAACATATGCATTTCATCTTAGTTATACAACAAAGCCTACTATCATTTTCTTTGGCATAACCAGAATGCAAACTTTGCCATTCACTTCTGCCCTGTCATGACCCACTCAATTTACATCCATGTACATAATAAAATGGTACTCTTTTTTTGCTTTATCCATTTGTAATTGCTGTCCACAATCCCAGATGATATGCACAGATTAATTTTTATTTCAAACAAAATCACAAAGTTCAAAATAAAAGTTGATTTTTGCATATTAGTAACAAAAAAAGTCAACAAAACTTTAAAGTATATTGGCAAAATATCATTGGGAAGCTTCATGAAAAATTAATTTCTGCAGATGTTCTACCTACGGATATGCCTTTTCCAATTTGGAAATACAGGATACTGCCTCTCAAATGCTTCAGAAAGCATTTAACCATTTTGGTTGTTTTATTCTTATAGAGTAATATCTATGAATAGATTATTTTAGCCTAACTCTTTGGGTATAGAAGAATTAGTAAGAGCCTTTTGTGCAAACTCATGACATCCCTATTTGGAAATTGTATACAGAAAGCAAAATGCTGCCCATTTTACCCAAACTGGACACCTGACTCCCACGAGCAGCACAGTATGGCTGATAAAATCTAACCTTTCCACATTAATTCCCCTCCCCCAATTTGTTACCATGTGATCCTACCTGAAATAGAATATGAAAACTTTGTCAAACTGGTTTTCATTATGTTTCCTGTTCTATTTTCTAGACCTAAAGGTCAGCAACAAACATTTTTGGAACCAAATACTCCTGCTAACCAGGAAGCTAAGGTGAATTATAAAATCCTACATTAAACACTGCAAAGTCTTGGTGAAACACAAAGTGCGTGCTGTTATTTGGTCACAACTGTTCTATTCATTTTAAGTCATCTTTACAATTATCCAAGAGTTTCAAATTATTTAGAATCCTTTCTTTTTTTTTTTTTTAAAAAAAAACAAACACAGAAGGTGCACTAGACAAAGTACTGGAAATGCTAACACACAGACCTAAGATGACCACATTTTTCACCTTGTTGAACCACTAATAATCCTTTAAGTATCTTGGGAATCTTAACTCAAAGTAGTAAAAATGAATGAAGCTAACAAATGAACTGAAGAGACTGTACACATTACTTTTCAATATGCTTCCGTGGTCCATGGCAGTGTCACTTATCTGCAGGTGACCTGTCCAGGCCCTATTTGTATACGACATGTACTGGCACCTACTGAGGCAGTGCAGGTAACTGCAGGATTCTCTGATCACACAAAGCTACCAGGGATTCAAGGCAAGGGTCACAGTTATTTCTGTGTGCATGCCCCAGGAGTGGGGAAAAGCCACAGGGCAGACAGGACAGGTCATGCTATTACAGTCCATCCTTTTATCCAGA
Organism: Ibidorhyncha struthersii; assembly: GCA_013398815.1. Lineage (NCBI taxonomy): Eukaryota > Metazoa > Chordata > Aves > Charadriiformes > Charadriidae > Ibidorhyncha > Ibidorhyncha struthersii. The sequence continues at coordinate 409,994 of VZSZ01001816.1, forward strand.
GATACGTTATGTTGAATTCATTTCAGCTGCCACCCCTGAAAATTAATCTGGAACCGAAAAGGAAACGTACTCTAAAGTTTCTTTTCAGCTGAGTTTTCTTACAGAAAAAATCTCTGTCCTAAAGTTAATTATCCCTATACCCACTTCATTATATGCTGCGTGGCATTAACAACCATCCTCAGCTGGGATAGCTGAATCTGAAAAATCTGGCTAGTATTTCTGTAGAAAACTTCATCAGGTCCTAAGAAGCTTGTTAACACCATTCAACCAAGAGTCGCAAGCAAGCAGAGCAGGTGAATTGTTGACTGTCTCACGGGGAGGTGACGCAGATGGGAGCACACGCTGCCCTGTTTACGGCTGCAGTCAGAGGTGGCCAGTGGCACACTGACAAAACTGGGTTAAACAGGGCGCTGATCTGATCTGTTCTGACAGTGACTGCAGTCTTAAGATAAAGCGTTAAAGGAACAGCATCAAATCCAAATTGCCCCCAAATATATCTTTTGAAAGGTCAGTCTTTTTAAAAGCAATAAGAGGAGAAATTACCAAAAACCCCCAACCCTAAGCATATCAAAACTCATCACCACTAAAACCAGTATAAATGCCTAAAATAAAATTTTTTATTTAAAATTATTATTGCTTTGTAAATATGATTTTTTAAACTCTTATTAAAAATAAACTGCATTTGATAGTGGCAGAATCACCCTACAATTTTAAAAAGCATATTATGCTGCTGCTGGTTTTGGCCGTACCTAGTTTGGTTTAGTACCTGACAGCACGCTCTGCGACCCATCTCACTAAATAAGTGAATAAATACTTACTGCTTGCATATTTGTTGCCAAATGATGACACTGTGAATGGGAAAAGGCTAGTGAGAGAAGCATGACGTATTAAAAGTGAAATCTCTTTGTTTCTGTTTTGAAGAAGGATATGCAAACATGAATCATACATCTTGCTTCTGCTACAGTAACTCAATATCCTCTGCTTGGTTAAATAACAGACACTTGGCACATACAAAATTGATATTCTTGCCAAGAACTGAAATTTGCAGCAAGTCTGAGCTCTGTTGAAACCCCACTGTTGATACTTAAGTTGTACACAGCACTCCACCAGGATCAGCTGCAACATGTTAAATGAGTATTCAGCATCAGAATGACTATTTAAATTTCTCTCCATCTCTGAAACAGTCATACTAAAGCTGAAAAGAAGGCTTTTGAAAAGATCTTCAGGAGAACAGAAGGTTCTTTATGCATTGTACTGCATTAAAACACACCATAAAGGTATGCAGAAATGCCAGAACCCGTGCAAGTTCAGAGAATTTGTCTGCTAGTGGCATCAACACAAAATCAATCCTTGTGTGGTGCTCCAGAAAAAGGCAAAAAGTCAGAGGTGCTACAAGTATGTCTTAAAATAAAAATAAACAAAATGTTTTTCTTGTACTTTTCAATCAACCTAACTCAATATACGTAAAATATATGAAGAATGTCTAGACATCTAACCCCATTTCTATCAAGTTGTTACAGAAGTCCAAAGAATTGGCAGTAGTTTCTTCCCGAGTGCTACCAGAATCTGACTGCTGAATTTGTATTACCCTTTAAGGAGGGGGAATACAGGCCTCCTTGTAACCGATTCAGTGCTCGTATACTTCCTTGTTCTTGTTTAGCTTCAACAGTTCTGACAGAAATGACTTTAAGATGCCTTTTTACATATCTATTCACTGTGAATAAATACATCTGTAGCCTCATCCCATTCAAACATACTGTCAGCTTAAAGCTTCATCCTTCCTGCAGAGCTAAGTCCCTGCATATATAGAGCAATTCACTATTTCTATACTTCTCCTGCAAACATTTGCCTGATTTGTACTTCTTTATAGGTAGAAGTTGCTTAGGACTGCAGGTATGCACTGACAAGGTTACACTGCATGTAACAGTGATGTACTGCCTATTGCCCATTTTGAGGCAGAACCAGCATTGCCTTTACTTTGAATTATGGAACTATCCATATGAAGACAAAAGCAAGTTTAACATACTATTTGGGACAGCCACTAGTTGGAGAGGGACACCTACTATAACTTTTCCTCTTGCCCTGATTATAACATTTTATGATTTAACCTAGGATATCATTAGTCTTTTCTTAGGAGAAACGATGATTATAACCTTTTCATTACTGATTAAGGATGCTGGAGGACAACCTAGGTAGCCACTGCTGCTCTGGTTTCTCAGCTACTTGTTCCCCAGTGAGGTAGATTAAGAACAGTTGTGTCTTGGAGCACCTCTAGTTAAAAGAATTAACAGTTCCTATGAACCCTTCTCTTTATTAAAATGGACAATTTTAGTTACAATGCATTAGTATTCCTTTGAATTCATATACCTACAACTTAAGTTATCTGTCTTTTATATAAGACCCAGTATCTTTGCTGGAAGAACAGTGAAGGACTTGCATTTGTAACTTACAAAAACAGAAATCAGAAGTTAGCTTTTACTTTGCTACTACTTCTTCTTTGCAAGTACTAGTAAAAGAATAAGGCTGGCATACAATTCACTAAAATATGGGTACCATTTTAGATGCCTGAGGGTATCTCAGATATCTGCATAGGGCTGGCAGATATGATTAAAGGGAAACCCACTCCTAGGTAGGTGGACGTTGTGGAAGAGGTGAATATGCAATGACTTCTAAAATAGTACTACTAATAAATAATAGCCTTTGCTGAAGCAACGAAATCCTGCTGCTAAAGTCAGCTGATGGGATTCAGTGCAAAATATAGACAGCTAAAAGTTGAGGTCAGCATGTGAGATCAGTGTCTAAGCTCCCATGATAGTCAACCGAGACCTAGTCAATATAGTCAAAGAGGTCTAGAATGATGCAGTAAACCGGCCAGATGTCTGCTTTAAGACGTTTCCTTGGCTCCATTGGCATTATTGACTGTAAAGGGAATTTAGATACATAGCTCATCTTAATCTGAGCTTCCCCCAATGGTCTCTCTGCCTAGACAGCATGCACGTGCATCAGAAAGCCATAACCAAGCCTTCAACTTGATTAAATATATACTCTCCCTCCTCATTGTGAAATTGATAAGGACATCATCATTATACAGGCAGAAACTATTGCAAATGGCAGTATGCTTAGCTGTTCTGAAGCTCTGTCTCTGCTTCCAGCTCTGAGTGCAGAGGCTCTGTCTGGTATACACTGACCCCTTCTGGAGACGGGGCCTCGCTAATGCCCTGAAGGAGTGCAGCTGGCCAGAGGTGAATCAGGTCACCTTTGCTTCCTCCCTGGCTGTCAATTTTTCCCTGCAGTGACACTGCTGGAAGCTATAATTTCTGCAGCTTACTCCATCAAAATACACATCTCTGAGATGCTCCCTTTCTCCAGATGCAGTTGAACAGTAAGGATCCAATTCATTTGCAAAATACCCGTTACACTTCCCTGCAATTTTGAACTTAAAGCTGTCAATAAATAAAGTAACTGTCCCTGTTTAATACCTATTAACCTAATGATAAGCATTGGAAAGGTCCAATTAAGAAAGTTTGCTGTGTTCAATTCTTGCCTCTTATAATTAAGAGAAATCTGTGGATTTTTTTCCCCCTCTGAAAAAGTTCTAGGTTTATTACACTATGCTTTTTAATATTGCACTACGCCAATGAAATGCCACATTTGACTCATGACTTAGACACTGTACAATAAATATATAGAATTACTGCAGAAAAATCTCCAGTGCATTTAAGCATCAAAGAGGTGTAACCAAGTCTTTCTTAATTCAGTCAGTTTCTAAATGTATGTGGTACATATTCAGGATACTAACGAAAACTTACAGAGCTTTCACCCCCTTTAAAGTAAATTTCTTTGTCAGCTGAACTATGGAAAATCTAGTAAGACACCTTGCCTTACTTCTAACCTTTGAAGAAAAATAAGCCCCAACCTTCTTCCTCACCATCTCTTCCCCTTCCTTTCTCAGAATATTACCACAAATTAGAAATTCCGTATTTTTTTCCTTCATGGGATGAAAAATTATCCACTTAGCTGGCTAAAGGAAAAGAAAAATGTAGCTGAAGAGTCCTTAAAGCAAAGTCTACAACTCCAGGAGAGAGGGAAGTCATAAAATAATAAGCTGCTCTCTTCTATTTGTAAATTTTAAATTAATTTACGAAAACCACACTTCTGCATTTAGGATTATTGACTAAATGTTGTACCTTGTCTTCATCATGTCTAAACCCTGAGGTAGGCAGGCTCAGAAACAATGGCCAGTCACATATACTATCCAGGCTTGAAAAATACGTAGTTAAGGAGGGCTTGATTCTTTACTGCCATTGCGATGTTCATGCATTTTCAACTGTGAAAAGCTGCTGCAAAATGGTTATAGGGTGTCGTTGTCTTTTTTCTTATGCACTTCATGGAGACAAATTAATCTGAAGCAGAAGAGAATCCAAACTCAAGCAAAGAATACAACTAAATTAGAGCAGCACCCCAGCAATGGAACCGAGTACCCTAAAGGAAAAAAAAAAATTACAGCTACTGTCCTTACAACAGAGATTAAATCAGACCAGGAACTGGTTAAGGTCTATGTTTTTTGCTTTAAAGACTCCATCCCTGCTTTTCTTTCTATCTCCATATGTCTGCTTCAGTTTATATTCTTAACTTATTCATACTCAATTTTAGTAAAAAGCCTTCACTGAAGCAATGACAGAATCAGAAGCACTTAACTGACGAGACCATGATTTTGCAATTCTCACAAGTATGTCCTTAGCTAAGATTGCCTTAAGCAACCAGCCTCAGGGAAACTGACCTACAAGCATACATTTTAGTTGAGTTTAATGAGATTTGGATGACGCTCCAAAAATAAGGAGCGTAATTCAGATGTATTTCTAATCCTTGAGAGATGGTGATAATACATTTCAGTAATTCCCCAGTCAATACACCTTCATAATGTTTACAGAAGAAGGCGCTCCAATTGTAAAATATTGTCCTAGTAACCTCACCTTAAAAATGCATGACACTAAAAACTCATGCAAGTTATTTCTAACCAAATTTCAGAAAAGAAAGAAAATGTAAAAAGAAAAGGAAAGGAAATGTATGGAAGTAAAGGGAAAAGACCACAGAACACAAAATAGCATGAGTTGAGGATAAATGTATTACATTTGTGTCAAAATTAAACAATTATTTTCACATTTTAGATAGCTCAGTATTGGAATATGTCCTTTGCAAGACATTTTACACAATGCAGGCAAAGCCAAGAACATATGCCTAGTAAATAGACTGCAGCCTTAATGTCCTTTCTATGTTCTTGATGTCACCCTGCGGGACTCCTGCTTTTCTGTCAACATGGGAGGCTAAAATTTGTATGTATCTATTAGAAATAGTTTGGGTACACAAAGAAGAAAAACAACTGGAGCATTACTGTCTGACATCCACATGTGTACATGCAAGTAGTATACTACTACTCATTAATGATTTAATAGGCTCATTAACAAAATGTTGGGGAGGAAAAATTATGGCTAACACCTACAGCAAGGCTTTTCTGTGTTGCAAGTTGTTCACTAGATTATCATTCAACTTTACAGATAAGAAACATTTCTCCCTCTCCATCCCCACTCTTAGAAAAATCCTGCAGAGATACATATATACACAGAAATACACAGATGATATATCGCAAATAACTGTCAAGCACTGATGAACCCTGGTACTCCGATGGTTAACTGGAATGTAGCATTCCTTTGAGAGGATAAAAGGAATAAAGTTCTGGAAGCCAGAGGTAATATTTCAGCCTCAGATTTTATTAGACACAGTTTCGTTCCTAAGCATAGCATGTCCCATAGAGCTAGAGAAATTACTATCTCTGGTTCTCAAAGACTGGAATCCTTCATCTCTCTCATAATCCCTCAGTACGAAACAGAAAATCACTTTCAACATCTCCATAACACCTTTAATTTTTCATGTTGAATGTTCTTTTTATTGCTCGTCTAAGAAAGGTGCCAAAGTCTCAGTTATTACTTATTAGTCCATACCAGTTTATTACTTCTTTTAAAATATGGTGCTTCCATTCTCCAACTATTTGCTTCACGCACTGCCACGTATATCAGCCCACCACTCTTTTCTTTCAAAAAAGGTTGGGACAAGGAGCAGAAAGAGGTTCATGCCACAGGATCCCATCAGTTCCAGGAGCCTATATATACACCTAATTTGGTGTGATCAAATTGAATGCAAATGTCAAGTCCCCCTTCTAAAAATCAGTGAGATGAAAACATGCATTTTAATGACTGATTACATTCTCAGTAACTTCTGTAGATGGCGAAAGATAAGAAAATTTTAATGGGAAAAATATTGAGGTAAAATGGACGGATGATATTAATAGAAGAGTTCAATCCTCACAGAATAGAAAAAAAATAAAAGCTAATAATTTTATTTACAGAAAAATAATAACTCAAAATACATTATTTTATCAAATAATATATTCCATAGAAGTCCCCCATAGTGCTAGGCCTACCAGGCCCCTGGATCCACATCAGGAAGTTCAGAAGCCCAGGTTTCCCCACATTTTAAACAGTTCAGGGCAGGGCAAGAAAAATGACTAATTTAGCTGCAAGATGACACATAGCAATCACCAGCAAGGCAGAACTGCACTGTTCTGCTGTGCTACAGCCTCTGTTGCTGAGCGCTATTATGCCTAGAAATATAACAAAGAACACACCGCAACATGTTATCACCTTTCTCCCTACTATTTAAACACAGAAGAACCTCCCAAAGCTGAAACAATGGTGATCAGTTTTTTTTAAGGTTTTCAAGTCTAAATCTATTATCTTGGTATGCTTATGCATGCCTTGTGTAACCAGTGGTTCCTCCATACCAAAGTGACTTTCACCAAAGAAATCAAACAGCTTATTCTTCAGGTGTCTACAAAGTGTCTATAAAAAAGTACAGATAGCTCATTGCATATAGTCATTTGCTAATTACACACCTGTTTTATACACAGAAAAAAATATTTCAGGGAAAAGGTCATCTTCTAAAGGATCTACCACCAGCACATGCTGCAATGATCGTACTACACGTTTCAAGAGCACTTCCAATGGTTTGGTTGAAAAATATACATCTTGTATTAGGCAGCAGGCACAAACTCATTTCCTGGTGTTTCTGTTTTCTGACTTTCTGAAACGGCCTTTGCCCTTTAAGTCTCTTTATACCCCACTTTGATCACAATATAACGGTTCTCAAAAAGTGACGTGCAAATGCCTTTCTTTTTCATATTCACATTCTGAGTTAGTCAAAACTTTCCAGATTCTTTTCTGTTCCCAGTTTCTTTTCTTTAAACAGAATGGAAGTTTCAAACATAGAACAGACTGAAATTCAGATTCTATTTATACATTTTGAGACATCCTAGTGTTGCTTGTCATTTAGTATTGTTTTACTATGTAGATGCTTCAATATTTTCCTAAATTTCATCTCACATAATATAAAGAAAATAATTTCTTTTTAAAGTATTTTGAAAAAGTCATCTTTCCATATGACAATTTTAACCAGACGTTTAAGCCCACCATAACAGCTTATGTTTAATAAAGTCTCTGAGCTTTAATTCATTTGCTTTTAAAAACATGCACTGTTCAAAAGAAACAGAGTGAAAAGCAATACAGAGAGGGTAAAACAACAGCAACATCTGCATCTTCAAGCCTATTTTAGACCGACATAAGTTAGAAGCTTAGTTGTAATGGCACTGAGCTGCTTTGCATTGATGGCCTGCTGTTACTGATCCTGAGAGCATAATGAAGAGCATTAAGTGTTTAAATATAGATGTCAATAAAACACACAACAAATAATGGCAGATAGTGGGAGTTTGCAGAGATCTACTATGCTGGTATAAGTTGTAATAGATGGTTAATGAGAAACGGACTGGAGAAAAACCTGATAGGAGAGATTGATCAAAATAATTAATAAAAACTCCCCGTTTCTGATAAAAGACTTTTCTAAATGAAGACCCTATACCCCAGAGGACTTGGCTGTGAATTTACAACTCACTAGTGACTCCACACTGACTCCATGACTGCACATGCTATACTCAGGCTTCTCAAATCAAGTAAGTTTCCTCATGCCACATGTCATGTGTTCAAAACAGCATGAGGGTGAGTCTTAGATATTGCTGTGGGTTAGTTGGAATGCTATAAATGCCCCTATGGCTTATTGCAAACCAGTATTTCCTTAATTAGAAATTGAAGTCTTTACAGAACTTTTGGTAGCTCTTTCCTGTGGTGAATGACACAAATGTGCATACAGACATTATTGGAGGGAAACAGTTGGAAAGTGTCTTTATGTAGATGCACACATGCATCAAAACCGGGAGATCAAAACCTGGAGATTAATCCATTAATCCATACTGCTTCTACTAGTGCTCTAATTTTCCAGGCAAAACTGATGACTATGAAGCACTGATTCAGATGAATCCCATATATTAAACACTGTCTCAGTATCATGACTTGTCACCTGAGGACATGAAACGTTCTTTACTGTCTTCACATGGTGCAACATCGCCCAGACTTTTGGAAATCTGATGCTTATCATTCAAGAGGATTATTACGTGTTCCTCACTAAATTTTCATGGTGTTAATCATGTGTCACTCTGGAAAGAAACAGCATTTAAGACTGCTGCAGGAAGCCAACGGGTTTCAATGCTCTTTTCGTTATTTTTATTTTTTAGTATTTTAAATTATTTTAACTCTTATTTTGAAATTTTTTATTATTTTACTTATGAAGACTACAGTTACCAAGCAGCAAACTGCCAGTCTGCTAGGGAGTAACCAATCTAAAATGCTATTTGGAAGACAAAATAAAATGATGTGTCCAGAAAGGAGAAGAGAGAGAAGACTCAGCTGTAAGGTAAAAACAACAGGTGATCGCTTGGTATTCAATGCTACGTGATTCTTAATGTTTCAGTGTCTCTCTGCAAAACATTCCTGACGTAAGTGCCTAAGACCATATCCAGTAGAACTTTAAGCCACAGGAAAGAAGAGGAGTAACCAGAAAGAAATGGTATCTCATTTGATGTTTAATGACACAGGAATCAAAAAGCAGCACTTGAATACTGTTAGCTCCTAAGTTCTGCTCCAGCTACAAAGTTGTTATGGGACTGAACTGCTGAGCCATGACACGAGCTACAATATACTATGGAGAGAAAGATGGAAATTCTCAGACTGCTCTTACTTGAAGTAGTAGTAGTAATAATAATAAATCCGTTAATTTGTGTTGTATACTGAATGGAAGGAAACAGGAAGAGTATATAAGTTAAAAATGTTTGCGTGTAAAGATTCATGTCAGTAAACATCAAACATTTTAAAGACTTCCCCAGATTACTTCAGTAAACTTCAGCTGGCTCCACAAATTCTCTCCACACATGATCAGTCCTAACATCATGTCCAACTTGCCTTCTCTGGCTGTTCAAACCAATTTTCCAAGACAAAGGGAAACAGTCCTCTTGTGATGATAGTCTACTCAGACCCTGCCTAATTTATGAATTCTACATTTTTTCCTGCAATTTTCCTGTTCTCTCCTTTTTATTATTTTCTCAGAAAGATGCCTCTGATCTCCATAATGAACCAATAACGGTTCTTTTTGCAAGTATCTGTTCCATTACAACTTCCCTTTTGAACAAATTACGTATTTCAACACTGTTTTATGCACACTTCTAAAGTATAAGCCTCATTTTTCTTTACCCAATCATTCTTTGCAATCCTACATTTTCAGCAAAAAGCATCCCAGACCTTAAATATGATTCTAAGATGCAGAAAGATAAAAATACTTTGCTATTCTTGCTAACGGTTACTCTAGTGACATGGCTAATTTGTTGTGTTGATAGGAATTGTAGATAATTTTGGAAAGTACATTAATTAATATACACTTACTCAGCATTTTGAACAGTGATGAAAGTCATTGATTTATCCTGTAATATTCATGTTACCGTGTATCTCTGGCATAACAACCTGTCGTCTTCTTGCACAAAACCTGCTAAAAGTTGGTCTGACTCCTTTCTACTCTGTAATGTGTAGTCTTTCAGAATTACTAGACCCAAAAGAAAGATCACATCAATTCTCTCTCTCTCTCTCTCTCTCTCTCTTAACCCACCTAGTTCAGCAAACCTCGTGGTGAAGGTGGAACTGTGTAACTCAAGACCTGCAATGCACACTGCATTCTAGAAGACGTGAAAATGCAAAAAAAAAAAACAAAAAAACAAAACAAAACAAAAAAACCCCAAAAAAACCCCAGAGACACCTCTCTATTAGCTTTTTGGATCACAGCATACATTTTTCTAATTCAAATTTTTGCTAGTATTAATTCAGAAGAATTAATTATGTAGAAGAAAAGATATTCAGAAGTACATAAAAAAGTTGTTTTCTACAGTTGCCTACTTTCCTTTTTTAATACCCTCCACAAGTACAATACTGACGACAATATTGCTGAACATAGTGTAAATGGAAAGTTACTGGAAACTTAATGCAAAAAAACCTGAAGTGTGGAAAACAGTCTGGTTTTGTTTGCTAAGTGGCCTCACACTAAGCTTTTGATCCAGGTGTTTTGGGAATGGAACTGACACATACTACACTTCCAAGATTTTAATGATGCCCAGAGCTTTCATTTTCTTTTACACTCTGACAATGGGAAACATGGCCTCCTTATGTACGACATAAAATCTAATAAAGAAGCCAGCTGTTCTTTCCCTGGTGAACCCTGCAACTCTAGTCTGAAGTACAGTAGTGTCAGTTTTTTTGAGAAAAAAAACATTGAGTAATTGTACTGTTCTGGGACAAGTACAATGCACTCAACTCTTCTTTCTTCCTGTCTGCATATATCAAATATAAGGAAAGAAGTTGCACATCTGACTGGAATAAACCAGCAAAATAATCTATCTGCTTAACAGCTATCAGGTTTCACAGAGTTTCTTGGCTTTCCCTGTCAAAGTATTCTAAAATATATCCTTTCTGTCTTAACATCTCTCAGAAACATCTATTGTAATAACGGAAACTGACATATCTGTTCTGCCAAATGCTGGCTACCTAGTGAAAACAGGCAGAGCAAATATTATGCAATAAGTGTGCTAATTGAGAGACCCTAGCAACATCACAGGCCAAATTTTCCTCTTGGCAACAACAACAAACACTAATATTTTTGAGATCACAATCTCCGTAAGAGGATTGCTCGGTTTTCCCATCTTTCTCCTTGCTGTAGTCTAAAAAATTTCAAGAGGTCGTTGCAATACCTGCATCACACAGCAGTATATCACAGCTGGTTGTGTGCAGCTGCAGAAATGTTGCCCAGAGTCACGTTGCTGTAACAGCCATCATGGGGACACATCTACGCTCCATGTTCTAAGAACATGCAAATGAGGGAACCTCCAGAGCTATTGCTCCTTTATCTGAACTGCAATCCTTCATATCAGCTACGAAGTGGCAGTAACAGCAAAATAATGTTAAAGAAACACAGTTTTAACCATCAGTTAAACTTGGTTGTAACTAAGCATTCACACGCTCTTCTTGCAGGTCACCCTTCCAGTGTCCTCTCCTGATCCTTCTTGTCAGGACACAGTGAGCTCCCACATGGCAATGCTAGGACATAGCCTGGGCTTGAGGGTGAGGATGTCAGTACAAATTCAGGTTCAAATGCCAACTTAAATGTACAGATAGCCCCAGCACTCTTTCCCAGTCTCTATAAGAGCCAAAATACAACTACACAAATACACAGAAAGTCCACATTTGCAAAAAAAGCTTTGTCAGATTGATAGGCGATATAACACTAAATATGACAGCTTAAAATCTTCCATTGGTTGTAGTATAAAGCACAGGTTGGTTTTTTTGTTTGGTTTGGTTTGGGGTTTTTTTGATATATATTCTCATCATTCCGCTATACATGCAGGAAAGGCTACCTCAAGGGCTGTCTAGATATGGAGTAATCTTAGTAAGTATAAATGTCCTCAGGAAGACCATTTTGCTATTATCTATATTGTCACATTTAACCTATAAAGTAATAGTCAATAGCACTGTAACTAAGGTATCCAACAGACACTTATCCACTGGATAGAGTGATTTCAGAAAACAGTTTTTCACATTTGTGTACCTTGCTTTGATGCTCTTTCTCAATCATCTTCATCATCAAGAGCTTCCAAGCTCAATATATATAAACATCACTGACAACAGAAAACTCCCGTAATTTAGTGGCTGAAAAGAGGATTTCTTTTCTTATCCTTTTCCTTCCCATTCCTTGAGTACGGAATATACTCTCAAAGACAAAGAATCCCTTTTTCATTGTAACTCTTTCTTCAAGTTTAACCATGAAGATTAAATAAATGCTACACTGCAATTATTTGAGCAGGTGCTAAATTGATCCTGACACTAAGGCCAAAATATGGCGAGACTTATCTTCCCCGGGAAAAGGAAGAATTAGGCTGATTCCACCTTTATCAATCCAGTCTGCTGTTTGCTAGACTCAATATGAAACAAGTTTTCACTGCTGTTTTGGAAATTCATTTTAATTTTTCTAAATTTTAAATAAATATGTTCCAGCAAAAGTACCGTAGTAATTTGGTATTATTCACTTACCTATTGAAGTTATAGCAAAGCGAAGCCATTTGCACAGCAGTTCAGACATCCATGTTAGGAATCCATCGCCACGTTGAAAGGACATGAAAGAAAAGGAAGACAAAAGAAAACAATAAGCTATCTTGCTTGTGTCCTCAAACAAAGAAGCATTAAAACAAACCTATAAATAACAATCAACATTGCATTCTGTCATGAACACGGAATATATTCACTTAAGCAGGTAACTTCTAATGCTCCTTTCTTTTTCCTGTTACCATTCATTACAGCAAGACAGTTGTTAAAGTACCTGTTAAAATGGTGAATAGTACTTACATTGCACATAAATAAAAATTGAACCATTCTGTTATGTTTGATAGCATGCTACATTCAAACAGTTTCACAGCATTTTTGTAAATGACTTGAATGCACTCTTTATCTGAATATCAGCAGGCAGAAGGCCAAGATAGAAATTATGCAACGAGAAGGAAATTGAACAATTCAGATATGTTTATGGAAAGCTCACAAATCAGGCCATCTCATTTGGCACCAAATAAAGCTGTTATTCATGATGTGCAGCTACAAGAAGGAAAGCTGTTCTCTGGTATAAAGTGTAGCCACAGTAGTATAAGCTAAAAGAAAAGGCTTCTCAATAGAAGAAATAAAGGGTGACATCGCCATAAAAAGGTGCTCACAGTAGGTCATGTATACTCAGCTGAAATCAAACCAACAAGAAACTATACTGGCACACATTTTCCTTTAGCGCCACCTCTTTGATATGGTATAATGATCCCATGCAACAAACTTCAACTATAAGTCATCCTTTTCTATGCCTACATAAATATTTTAGCTCCACATCGAACATGGAAAGGACACAGATTTTGAAAGAAAACCTCTTCAGAAAATTTTCTAAGATCATTTGCTGGGCTGCTAGAAATCTATAGTGACTACACCAGTTCCCATACTTGGATTCTGATCTCTTCCAAGATGTGGCCTGCTCTGTAGATTTACCAAATTAGATTTCCTCTCATAGATAAACATGCTAAAAAGTTGTTTTATACACTAGAGCTGCTATTAGCAAACCAAAATCTTGACTGAGCTTTGGCATTTATCAAATAGCTGACTTTGCCAGAGTCATGCCAAGCCTATATATGAAAGAGAAAACACTTGCTTTAAGCCATTCTGCCTATAAGTGATTTTAAAAAGATAGCAACATCACCATTAAATAAACCATTTTTATTCATTCACACAATTCAAAATTTATTCACAAGATCGGAGGAACATATAAATCCTCAAATAGTGGAAAGCGAGACGAACAGACCATCTGAGTTTATTCTGCCTGTAAATATGGACCTTAAAACAGCACCTGCGATAAGAAGGTACTTCACTTCTCAAAGATTCCTTTTACATGACAGTGTTTTAGTTCCTTTGCAGCTTATGTATTTCAAGCATTCAGCCTACCCAGAGGCCTCTAAGCCTAGATGCGTGATAATCTTCTTTGGTGTGTCACACAGGTATAGGCCACTTCAATTCATTTAATTGGGAAAATCAAGGGACAGCCCTTGTATTTATATTGCTGCATTGTTTGTGTTCAGCTCGGTCTTTACTAACATGCGCAATACAAAGAGAAGTCATTATTAATTGAAATGTGCTTTGCTTTTCCGTGCCTATTGATGTGCCAAATACGAGCACACAGCCTTGAAGCTGGGGAGTCAACCTTATCCAAACAGGTCAAGAAAAGAATTTCCTTCACTAATCTCACAATTCAGGGACAGTACTGAAGTAGAAATGTGAAAATGTTATATTCTATATGTTTTATGGATTGTGGATTTTTCTATCCTATTCTAATCTACCCATGCCACGATTCACCAATGCATATCCTCAGCTGCTTTACAAAAGTGAAAAATTGCTATGATAATGTGCTGATGCTCACAAAAAATAGTTTTAAGAAACCTCCTTTTCCTAAAAAGAAAATAAATGAGACAACAAAACACACTTTCATAACCTCCCACTTCTTTGAAAAACAGAAAGAGAAAAGACAACTTTACCTATACCCCTTCTATTTACAATGACATAAATAGGAAAACACTGGCATTACCTAACAAAAAAAACGAATGAAACAATTTAATAAGAAAACACTTATCTCCCACAAAAAGTCTTAACACTTACTGTTCCCTATCTCCTATTTCTGATATCGCTTAAAAAAAAATAAAATAAATGAACATTTTCCTTAGAATCCTTTGGCAGCATTTTTTCCTCTCTTCCCACAATGTTCACAAATAGCTCAAAACCCACCATCTTTTGTAGACTTTTGATTTTCTTGGCAGTTACAGGCCAGTTCCTCAATTTCTGTAAAAAAGACACAGCTCAGCTGAAGTCAGTAGTGAATCTTCAGCCCCCCTTGAGTCATGTACATGACAGTGGAACTGTTTGTTATGGAAATTATTCTGCCTATCACAGCCCAGATATTCAGAAAACTGTGGGTGCTTTCCTGACAACTGGAAGAGATATGAAACTGCCAGCTTACTGGCTATTGTGTACACATTTAAAGTACAATCAAGGGCATTCATTTCCAAAGAACACCGTATTTGTACATCCATTTCTCTGATAACCTGTATCATAACTCAGTGAGGATTAAGTAGCAGGGAGAGATGCACAGAGGAACCAATGGTGCTGTCATTTTTTGCAGGCAGAAATTACATCTTCTTTATTTTTGGACAGAAAATTACTGTCAAACATTTTTTTGGAAGTTTATCTGCTTTAAAGGGGGTCGTTCAGAGGTCTCTACTGTTCTCTTTAATATTCTTGTGACAGTTGACTGAACCCTTGATCTTTGACCTGGATAGAAATTAACCCTCCACAGTCCACCATCTAAGCTGAGACATTAATATTCCTAATAATGAGAGGTTATTAAAATCTTAAAAGTTCAGTGGAGCATTTCAAGGGCAGTGGAATTAGACTCCAGCAAATACCTACAGATTTATTGCATAATGCAGACCATTTGATTTGTTGGGATGTATGCTCCAAGGCGAGGACTCAGCCAGCCTCTGCTGGCATGGAAACAGCCACTCAACTAATTTAACTTGATTTGCACTACAAGAGAGGTAAAAATCCTTGTTTTGGTCACGTACAGCTATAAATTACTCCTCTTACCCCTTTCCACTCTCCCCCTCAATTTTGCAGTGGAAGGAATATTATTTGTGAAGCAAATTAAAAACGTTTAGGGAGAATGACAGCTTATCAAATAGTGCATCGCACTTTGTCACTGATGTTGTATTACACACAGGAACTGTGCTGTTGGTGGGGGCAAAACTATTGAGCGTGCCAGTGATACACCTGCACTGGGAACTGACAGTTGTGGTGCTCCAAGTGCTATGCCAGGTACAGGGATACATGGAAGAAAGGAGTAATGGAGGTTCCTAATTCACTAGATTCTCCTCTAAGTCACTGCAACACTTTATGTGCCTTATGCACTTTAGCCTGTAATTTTTGGAACAGTCTTTCCACTAGCCCATCACTGGCCAGCATTTCTATTGCACTTAACTGAAATTCCCAGGCAGGCCAATGGTAACATGTCTACCTATATATCTTCCATGCAGTTCCATTCTGATTCAAGTCATTCCATTGACGAAGCAGCATCAGGACTTGAGATTTCCACCAGGAAAAGTTCCCTGCCTCTGTCTGACCTAACCAAAGTCAGTAAGGTTTGGGAATAAAAGGATTACCAGAAACAAGAGGAATTACACATAGAGAACAAATTGGCACCAGGGTGGAAATACAATGAAAATAAACTAAAGCTAAAATAAAAATCATCATGCAGGGATAAAAGATAGAAAAAAGCAGAAATGCAAAATTTGCAGGATCCTCTAGAATGTGAAGCTATGAGACCAGAAGGATCAGCAAGTTTGTTTCTGGAGAGGACCAGCAAAATATTTTGCAATTATTATTTTGAGGTCTTATTATCCTGCCATCTTAAAAACAAGTGGAGCAATACACTATAACAAACCATGCCAGATTGTCACTTTTCGTTAACACTTACTGAAAAGGGGTTTGATGCAGTACCCTATTTTCCAATGAGAAAATTCATTACTCTCTTACAGAGCTTGGAGATCTGGAAATGAAGACGATGCAATAGATGAAGTTTATGACTGCTGCTATTTTCATTGGCTGCTTAGTTCGTCTGAAGATGCTGACAAAATTCATTGGCGGGTTCCCTTTAAAATATGTTAGTCTCAGATAAATGATACTTCATCCCAGTGCAACATAAAGAGCAATACAAAATTTTCAATTCCTTCCTTCTTTCCTTTCTTATACATTTCTGGCTTTAAGAGGCAAATTAAAAAATGTGCCTATTTCTTTTAAACCTATTAATCGACATTCAGTTATAATACAGAGGCTATGCTAACACTCTTCACAACTAACTCCTCATTAATGCATTTCTGATATCACACATTAGTTATGTGCTTTTACATTCTGTATCTAACTGAAACCCCAGCTCCCCACCTCACTGCCATAGGCTGCTGGTCTGCAACAGAGCTGTTTCCAAAATCTCAGACTTAATGAGAGATCTCTCTCATCACTCTCAGAATGGAAATGCGGCCAGTATATCCGCTGACAATCTCTATAGCCTTGGCAAGAATTTCTGGTTTAACAGCTGCACTAAAGGTAAAGAAGAAAGTAATGCCTCCTCCGCACTGACTGCTGCCATTTTTCTTCGAATGGTACCAGGGCACTATTGAGCAAAGAGCACCTCCTGAAGAAGAGCAGCTGCCAGCTACTGAAACCCTGTCACGACACTCAACATTATCAGGGGGTTGCAGCCACATGTGCAGAATAAGCAAGACAAACTATTAACTATTAACGATTACCGTAGGGCTGATTAAACAAATTTTGCAATGCAATACTCAGTTTGTCCTGTCAATCCTAATTAATTCATCACCTATTAAGTTGGAGAAACAAAGGCGGAAGAGTACCAGGATTTGTGAAACCGTTAATTCCAGCAGTAAGCTTCCTGTTTACTGTGGCTGATTCAGTGAGCCATTGGCTTTGGCTAAGGTAGATTAGAATGTTTCTGAAAGAAAACATTATTAGTAGTATAAGTACACCATTCTTCTTTAAATCACTTTATGGTTTAATGGAGGATTTTTTTTATTTTTTTATTTTTGCACACCAGACATTCATGTTTTGGACAGCAGAATATTAATAGCTGTCTGATTAATAACAACACATACCTAGTAACTGTGAAGGTTACCAGAGGTACTTTTGGATATCTATTTGTAACCTTTATTAACGCAAATAGATTTTGACCAAATACTCAGTGGCTTTAATGAATGGTTTCTGCATTAACCTCACTTCTGGTGATCAAGGGTCACTGCTGTGTGTGTGTCAGACAAAGCTGGAAAGTACTCCTCCAGTAGTTGGCTATTGCCACCGTCAATTCCTGACCACACCAAAATCAGAAGGATAATTTTGGTTTCATTCTCTTCCTTTTCTGGCCATCACAAAGAAAAAGAAATGTCTTTGGAATGGATACTGTTAAGCTCACTATAACATAAGCACAGGTGGGAGGCAACTCTGAAGTTGCAGTAAAGTAACACAATACAAGAGTTTTAAAAGATCAGGCTGTCCAAATAGGCTGTCTTTAAACTTACCACACAATATAGCAGGTGTGATATGAACCAAAAGTGATTTCAGAGTTTATTTACATAGTATCTGTCAGAGTATTTGCTGTACTTCTGTTAAAACTGTATCTATATATAATTTAATATAAATATATTATCCTGTGAAGATTCATGTATAGAAAACCATGTCTGATTGTATACACAAACAATCACACATATTTTAGCTGTATTCCCATTTATTTATGATAACAAAACATTTAATTTTCAAAGACTGAGACATACAAATGACAGGACTGAGAAACAAGTCCTGAGGAAATCCAGACTAGCTGAGAATGCCAGAGCCTCCCTCCAAAGCAGCTGGGATTCTTGTTCCTTAAACAAGCAAACAAGCCAAGTTCAAAATCTTTGTACTCTCCAGGCATTCACCAACCTGACGGCTGAGTGCATCTAAGAATACTTGGAGCTCCAAGTTGAAGACCAATGTAAAACTGCACACATGACACTGGGCGATTTTCTAACACACACATATATATAAAATGATATATTGGTAATTTGGAAAGATTCAGATATCTAAAGATCAGAAAAAAATAAAATAAGGTCTATCAAAAGGGATAAAAGAATCATAAAATTAAAAAATTAAAATAAATAAAATCAGTAATAAAATAATATTTTATTTCTTAAAATCAACTTCTTGTGTTAGGTTACTGCTGGTTTATTGTCACATAGCTAACATTATTCTCCTTAAGAAAGGTGTTTTTCTTCTTACCTTCAGGGAGAATAATATATAGTAGCCCTTTACTTCTGCTTGTTGGAACAGGCTTATAACTTGGAGGGCTTATAAACCACATTCAAGAAAATACCCTAGTTTTATTGTTCTTTGTTCTATGAACTGTGTGTGTCCTCAAAATGTCATCAGCGATAAACTGTAAAAGGCATCACATCAAGTCATTAAAAGACACTCCCTAAGGCAAGAGACCACAAACTGAAATTGCCTAC
This sequence comes from Ibidorhyncha struthersii, assembly GCA_013398815.1. NCBI lineage: Eukaryota > Metazoa > Chordata > Aves > Charadriiformes > Charadriidae > Ibidorhyncha > Ibidorhyncha struthersii. The sequence continues at coordinate 429,153 of VZSZ01001816.1, forward strand.
TACCTTATTTACACATTTGGCCCACCTAGGTATGGTAACTTCACAGCCTCTTTATTAAATATATATTTCCATACATTACAAGTGTATTTAATTACTGGGCAGTTGAGAACAACAGGGGAAAATTATGTTTATTTAATCATTTGGTTAGTTTTTCCAGCGCTGAGTGAGCACCCTTGAAATATGATTGGCAGGCTGCTCCTGCTGAAGCCCCCAGGGCCGTTCACCTGTCACTTCTGCCGGCAAGGACTGGTGTGACGGCCCATGCCGCTCGCTTCTGACAATGAATGACAGTGACCCACTCTCAGAGCGTACCTGCCTTGGTCATTTCTCCTTTCTTTCACAGAGATTGCATGCTATCTACTGGTTAAAACCAGTAACCTCTACCCTGCGCAAAGCAGTTAAGAAAACAAAATCATTACCTAACTAAAAAAACACTAGGCAAACAAAGGACAGCTTCTAAACAATAACCAAAATCTGTTTGGGCTACAAAAACAATGTTGAGAAGGTAAAAAAATACAATTCTTGAAAGGAAACAATGGCATGGAATGGAAACAAGTCTTCTGTTTTATAAAAATTCTCATTTGAAAAGTGTCTAATAGTTTCATTTTTTATTTTTTTAGAATATGTCTATACCTCAAAACCAAACAAACCAACTGTAAATAGGAACTTCAGGTTACCCAGTGAATTGTCAAGTGATTATGAAGTAGATGGTTTTCAATGTTAAGTAAATTTGCTGCACCAAGACAAGCTACAGTTCTAGGTATGGGAATATCATATTGCACTGCTATTTCCTAGCATAACCCCATATATAAAAGCCAGCGCAGTCTCAACATAGCCTCTGATCCGAAGCAAGTACTATCTCTCATTTTGATACTTCAAACGCACACATAAATGTTCCACAGGACGATGTACTTGCTACTGGTAACTCCATCAATTTGAGATTTGATGTTACTTGATGAAGCACTGGTTGTTTTGTAATTTTGTTTATATTACATTGCTATTCTCATTTTTCTGAGGCTTTTGGACACTAATCACCAAGTTATAACATGTTGTGAACTGCAATGTTGGAAAATATTTCCATGCTTCCAAAGATAGCACGTCTTAGTATATAATGCCTTTCTTTCATTGCTATTGTTTTTTAATGTATATGCTTAACTCATACACTTCCTGTTTATGTTTAACTTGTCCACTAAAACTTCATCAAAAATCAAAAAAGGTAGATTAAGTACAGATCACAACACACAGGGATGACATTTGGAAGATGGTCTTTGCAAAGATTTCAAGAGCAAGATCACCAGCCACTGCAAATTCTCTTTCCTGCAGTAAGTGCAAATAAACCTGGTGATATACATCAGTTGATATCCTAATCCAAGAAACCTAATTTTTGAGTCCAATGAGGAGAGGAAGACTGCCGTTATCTGATTCTTTACAAATGCAGTGTCTTTCTCTTTTCTTTCTGTCTAACATATTTTCCTAAGAAGTTCCTGAGTACAGGTTTGGGATAATGTTACCGACCTACTAAATCCAGCAAAAAGGAGAAATTATCACAGAGTTCTGGTTGTGTTCAAAAATGTTCTTGAAAGGAAACAGATAAATGGAATGGCATAGTGATTCAAAACACACAAAAAAACCCCAAACCCCAATCAAATAAAAAAAAACCCAACACCACTGCACACACAAAAAGATATCCAGAAAGAAGAGCATTTCCAATTAATTTAGTCCCATGTCATTTGTGTGAATTATCTAGGAATTAAAGTACCTACAAAGGCATTGTCACCCTAGTCCTGGACAACTTTGTAATCCTTATTTACAAAATAGTTCTCTGATTTAAAAAATACGATTATTGCCATTTTACTAGGATAGCAAGATATTAAAAGAAATTGCCTGTGCCCACAGAAGGATCATCCTTCCTCCCTCAACTATCCTTTATTTTAAATTAATGTTTAGATCACCCATATGTGAACATGCATAAGTTACACAGACTTTTCAATTTGACTGTTTCTCTGGCAGGTTTTTTGACCTTTGTAATTCACTGCTTGTAGTGTGTATTTATTTATACAAGTCACACAGTATCTTTTAGGGTATATACTTTAAAGGGTTTTAAAATCCAAAATTTTTCCTCTATGAATGTTTCCTTTAGGAGCAGCTATGCAAATATACACATGCATGAGTATTTTCAACATTTTTTTTTCTTGCCATTGATATTTGGTGACCATTCTTTTTTCATTATTACATCCAAGTTAACAGCAGAAGAGCAAAGCGTCTGTCAAACTTTCACCTCACAAACCACCCACAGAGCTACCTGTCATCTCATATACAAGCCAGAAACAGCAAGGTATTTGCAGCTTCTAGAGAAAATTTAGGTTTAGATATTCTGGAGAGATCTGTCAGGTCCTGTTTTGTCGGAGGATGATTCTTAAGTAAAACCATCAGAGATAACCTGCTTTAGGGGATTAAATTCCCTGTTTCCTAACTTAGTTCTGCAAAAGCAAATAATAAAAGTTTTGCTGACTTCAGTGCAGTCAAGGTTTGACAATAGTAAGGGACTTCTGCAAAACCTTCCAAGTGATGTCATCCAAAATGAGAGAAGGGAGGTAACAGCACAAGGCATCTTACATCAGCCCTTCAATAATACAATAAACAGAGCATGGCATGCCTAGCATGGATCGAGAACAGAGAGGTTTCCTCATGATCAGCATCACAGAAATTGAAATCTAGCATGCCAATGTGACATTGCAGAAAACACTACTTATGCCTAAAGCAAAAGAAAAATTGTTGAAGAACATTTTATGTAGGTGAAAATATAGTTTACGTAATCCTGCCAAGGTCACTAATGTGCAGGCTGTTTTACTGCTGAACTGCTACCACGAACGTTAAAGCTGCTCAAGGGCTTCAACTACTTATGCAGTTATTAAAAGATTTCAAACAAATATGAAGAAAAACATCAGTACAACATGACAATGTGTACTGTTCACTACTCTTCTTCTACAGATTTCTCCTTCCCCCTTTAGGATATGCACAACATGTGGTATTGTCCCTGACGTGTTTCCATGAACATGCCCTAATATCCTGGAGGGAAATGAAAGAGCCCTATCATACTGCTTTTTCATTCAAATTACAGAAAACTCTGTATACTGACTGATCAGAATAGTGTCCTTAATATGTAGAGCAATGAGCTGGCTGCCGGTGAAGGCAGGATTCCTGATTTCATGGCCCAATGGTCTAATCTACTAAGGCAAATTCTTCTTCCTACATATGACAACTGTGAGCTTTAGCCATAACATTCAAAACAATGAGATCATGAAAATTCATTTTTGAGAGACAGATGGATGATATCCATTATTAATGGAGCCCCAAACAGAACCTTTCCATAAACAATGCATTTAGAGCCTTTATCAAGATCTGTCAGACAAGAAACTTGACACAATAAAAATTATAATTAAAAAGTTCAGTTTTACAAGGATAGCTATTACAGGTAAATGCATGTAATATTACAGTCCACTTATTGGTAAAACTTCAGTGAGCAGTTACCTAATGGTATTCAATAGATTCAACTAATTAAACTCCCACAAGTGTAGTACTCTTTTCGTACATTATATTAAAAAAAAATGGTGGTCATGAAAGAGAGAAGTTCCTTCCTTTCTATTTCATAAACATGTCTGTCCAAACAAAATGCCAGCTAAGAAAATTAAGGAGGTGATATAACCACATCTCAGTACAGACACCTAAACAAAACGCTTGTCTTCCAGAAGCTCCATTATAACCAGTGGAAAAAGAGAGATGCTGGGAGAGGCTGGTTCAGAACAGCAGGCCACCGTCTGTGCTCTACAATATTCTGGAAAAATATGTTGAAGGCCTAAAGTTGGCTTATTTCAACATATGGTACTTCATCAGAGGGCAATATAAAATTCTTAAAAACAAAATAAATGCAATCACTCTGCCCCTTCTGTCCCCAATCAATTTGATTTTGTTCACATATCCCATGGGACTAAGAACAGTATTAGATTCCTCCTACAAAGTGAAGGCTTCTCAACTTGGAGATAGCAGTGTAATTTTCCTAGATGCATTATGTGGAGACTAGTGACACTGATCTCTGTCTCATCTTCCTGTAGTCTCAAAATGGTAAACCAACCTGATAGGAGATTTATGACTTCAATCCTCAAGCTGAGACAAATGAGAATGATTCTGTCTCTCAAGAAAATAACACAATAAGTATTCCTGGCTTTCTGCCTTTCTAGAGAATCTGGACTACATGAAGAGATAAAATATTGGCAAGAAAAGGAAGCTTTTGTAAGGTAACCTTATTTTCCCTTAGACTTTGGAAGTATTCTTGCTGGTTGAAGATGAATAGTCAATGTGTATGGGATTAATTCCTTGCCCATTCAAACAGACACTGAAATCAGCACAGCTAGGCCAAGAATGGACAATTTTTAGACAGTCTGATAACTGATTACCAAAAAAAAAGTAAGTACATTAGTATTTTGGTATTAAAACAAGTAAGACCATTTTCAAAGCCCAAGGGTAAAAATGAAACAGCCATACATGCTGTCCTTCTCTTTTGTCTACCCATTCCCCTCAGTCCCACCAGTATTTCCTCTCCTGCTCCATGCACCTATTCATCTGACCTGTGATAATCTCGCTGACAAATTCCAATGTGTAGGTGTTAACGTCTCTTTAAAATGGTGACCATTGTCAGTCAAACTTGGAAAGTCCTGGATAGATCCAATGGACGAGTAATTCCATTCTGTATTGGTCCTACAATATACTAAAGATAAAGACAGGGAATTGGTACTGATTTTAAGGGAAAAGAGGGAACTGGTTTAAACCAGCCATTCCCTCATCCCTTCCTCAAAACTAGTTCAGCCATGTAATAGGAAATGTTATCAATGTACATGATAAGTGCTACAGCAAAGGTACTTCTCCCTTTCAAAGGATCCTTTTCCTTCTCTTATTCATTCTTCCTGCCTGCCACATTTCTTTCAAAACCATGAAGTACAGACGTTTCTACTGAGTCAGAGCTGACTTCAAGTTCAGTCAAAATTGTCAGGAATAACAAACATTTCCTATGTCTGAATCTTGAGAAGCCAGGCTTGCTAAAGTGGCTACAACTGCTCTGCTCCTTCTAGTTTCTCGTGTCACTGGAAAAAAATAAAGTCTGGCCCCAGTTCTACTTCTCCCTTTTCCTGTTGCAAAATGAGCCTGGTATCAGTTAAGTCTCAACATCTCCTTCCCTGCTTGGGAAAATTTCACTTTCCATAGGTGACAGAAGATTGGAGCCACCTCTGTTCTAGGGTATGATCTCTAGGAAAACAGGTCCAGTAGATCAGCCCCAGATTCAAAATCAGGTGTCACTAATATATTTAGTTAAAACTGCAGGTGGTACGAATTGGCAAGTTATGCTTTGGAAGAACAGTGCACTTAACACATGACTGGAACCCCTTCAATTAGCATACAACATTGCTTTTACTCAGGCACATCAAAGTCTGTTCACTTTCGGTTACGCAACTTTTAGAGCTAATCCCTTAGTTTTTCTTTGTTGGTGAGCAACAGCAAAATGTAGCAGAATTTGCCTCATCACTAACGTGTTAGTTTTTCTTCTGTAAAAAGATTGAGGTAGGTGGCACTTGGCCAAGATGTTTACAGTCTCCCACATGTGCAAGTTGTCCCAGACTCAGCAACCACCTCTCTGCTGTAAGTCTGGGGACTGAGCTGAGCTAACACAACATATGAACACTCGCCAACTGGGCACGTGCCAAGGATCTCTCCAATTGCTTCGAACTTTAGCTTGTAATTTCTCCCCAATCCAAATTTGGCATGGTAAAGTAGTTCTTGTTAGAGACTATGTAGAGATCAAGTTTCAGACTTCAATCACAAATATTTTTGCCATAGCAGAATCATTTAAAATATCTATATACTTATCGGAATGGTTGTGTTTTTATTCAGAACTGAAAAACCTGGATGTGTTGAAAAAAGCTAATACTATCACCTTGTTTCCCCTTTCATAGTTATATGCCACCTTAGTCTATGTCACGTCCCAGCTAGAAAGAACTGTAGTATAACAGGAGTAGATCTGTAGAATAAAAGGCTTGGCACCAAGAACCAAATATCCACACAGTACATGATTTTGGTAGAGCCATGTTAAACTAGACCTAGTCTGCTCCCATACTTTGAATGTCCACAGGCTGCTGGAACACATTAGAGTTTCTCCTGAAACACGTATTTTGATTTAATTCCTTCTGAAAGGAGCATAGCTCCCATGCCCCAACATCCCTCTGTAACAGGAGCCAAAGGACACTAACAGGGGATAATCACAAGATTCACTTCTGAAGAACAGCACACTCCTGATCTACAGAAGAATGCTGAAGTAGAGGCACCCTTTCATTCCTCCTAAGGTTTTGCCCCAGATGATAGACTGACTTTCTGCACCTGATTCAGAATAAAACCAACCAGGTAAGATTTCTGAATACCAACTTCCTTGTTTCTACCAGTGTTTACAAGGTAAGACTGCATCCAGATGAAAAAAAAAGCAAAGAAATCAGTACACAAAGGTCTTGAAAAATGCGGGAAATGAAGTCATTAAAAATAAAGAGTAATAGTGACATTATAAGAAATCTTGAGAAGATCAGAAGGAAGGATTCATTGCCTTTTAGGACTGAACTCCACAGACCACAGCATTCAGCAAAGACTGAATTTGGTTCACATATACGTAGGAAAGTATGTCATATTCCCCAACATTTTAATTCTGAGCCTGTCCTCCGCAGTGAACAGTAGAGGACAGCAATCACATCCCTTTCTACTGTAGCCTTATGGCTAGGACATGACCAGTGTCATCAGATCAGTTGTGGAGATGTGGCAAAAAATGCCCCTTCCAATAATTAAGGTGAAATGAAAAAAATCAGATAATTTAATATCTACAGGGGTTGTAGAGCTTAAGGTTTAGGTCCCCTTAAATAATGGTTATAACACAATTGAGCAAAGGCATTTAAATATAAACAAATAACAACTGCTATAATCTCAACTGAAAATACTTTACTGGAAAAAGCTGTCAACATTACAACATTCTTAACTCTAGCTGCACTTACAAGGCCTCAGACTCAAAATCTTGGCTACCATTCTAACGTTACTTGGAAAAAGTGCAAAGAATTAAACATGAGGCCAGGCAGTGGGGCTTGGAGAGCATGATACTGTCTAACCAAAGCATTATATTGCTGAAAGTGAAGCAATCCTATTTCCCATGCTTTGCATATTATTACCCCTTCTCCACAGGTCATCACTCAATGCATCACCACTTCCATTAGAAACATGTTTGCTCTGATTTCTAAAGTAGAAATATTCATTTTATTGCACATTTTAAAGAATTCTAAACTGTTCAATTCCATGCCGTATGACTGCTAAAACGTACTTAAAAATTCAGTTCTTAAACAAAACAATTTCTAATGGGATCTGGTAAACAAAACCAGTAAGCGGTGTGCCTAACGCATCACATGGGAGATGCTGCAGGAATTAGCTTGTGTTGAGTTAGTTCATGTCCCCAAAGGGCTGTGTTTGAGCTGTTTGAAGCTGCTCACTCAGAGGGATTATCTCATTCAATCTGCTTTAATCGCAACTAAATGCTTTCAATTGGTATATACTGGGACAGAATTAGAGAATCAGAAGCTCCCAAAATCCATGTGATGGGCTTAGGGCGGGGGGATAGCAAAAGAAAAAAGGAACACCATAGAGGTTAAAAAAAATATCCTTTTTGATACTCCACAATTGAAGCTTACAAGTTTGATTCACTGCATGGTAACGGAGTTACACCAGAATAAACCTAAGAAAATGACGTGGGACATAAGGAAAACAACTGATACAGCTTTTGGGGTTGGAATGCAGTATGCTTCATAAATATTCACAGTGAGCCTAACAGCCCACTATTATCTTCGTACTTCAAAAGCCTCCTTTCAACACAATTTTTTCAAGAAGGTCATTAGTGAAGATAGATGTAATTACGATATGTACAATATAAGATGAGAATTTGGTTACTATTACCAAATTTGCCAAATAAAAGTTCAGTGGGAACACAATGGAAACTGCAATGCAGTATTTTCCTAGAAAACCTGCTGGGAAATAACAGCAGCAGTTATACTAGGATATTAAAAGATAGAATCATACACATGGATTTCAGAGCAAAGGCACAAGATAGGCTACAGTTACGTATTCTACCCATGGTACGTGTGTGCATGCACACCATTCAGTTGTCAATTTTCTCCCTATTGAGGGGTTCAACAATTTGATTTCTAGCTTATCGCTGTCAATAGATTCATACTTTACTCATGATTTAGAGCTATCAAATAATTTTATGCTGACATCAGTTGCCTCCCTGACAGCTCTAAAATATGAAATAACAAGCAGTTGGTGTCAGCACTCTTAAATCAAGCCCAAGGGCCCCCATGGCACCATACCATGGCAGCTTGTTACCGCTAAGCAAATGTCAGTCCAGTCAATGTGTGTAGGAGGTTGTCAACTCCCTGGTTGCATCTGCCCTAATAACTAGTCCCCTATACGGTGAAATTCATGAAGGTACCATCGTATTGCGTGAAACCTAAGGTGACAGAGGCTAGAACAGATAACATTGCTTCCCAAGTTCAAAGAATGGTTACCAGTTTGAAAGACTGGGCTCTATAGCTCTGCCTTAGAGAGGTTATTATTCTTCTGCTGCTTTTGCTAGGAGTCATTAACATGCAGAGATACATTATTTTTTAATCCTCACTTTCTATATTCCAGTGTTAACAGCATGATACTTTTAACGGTGCAATCTAGCCAGGGGCGTAGCGAGCAATTTGGAAAGTATACACACACATTGGCCTCCCTGTTGGTCCCCTGCCCTCACCATACCCATAATCTCCCAAGGTAGACATACCATTATACATATCCCCATCACTAGCACAGCAGGTGCTATTAGACAGGGGATCTAGCAGCATGTTCATAAAAGGCCTGGCAAAGAACAAAAAAAACATTGCCCGCCATGAAATTAAAATTGTATGCTGTGGCGTACAGAGCACATGCCTGCTTCCACTTGAATAACTTTTGAAACGTCTTGCAGCACAAAACAAATCAGAAAATCTACCAAAGAAAAAAGGAGGCAGATTTGAGTTGTTAGCTACAGTAAAATTTCATTTTCCAATCTTTTTAGTACATGAAGCAAGACCTTAAGACCCTAAGAATTATAATGGATGTTTCCTTTTATTTAGCTTGAAAAAAAGGGTTATAGCTGCCGCAAAAGGCAGGATTTTCTCCACAGTTATGTATACGAAAATATATATCACAATCTTACTTTAAATACAGTCAGTAACACTTTACGATTAAGTCCCAAGGTTATACAAAACGAGAAGATGACAAATAGAGATCACCGTATTTTCCCATAGGCACCTCCAATTAAGTATTTGTAATACATTTACCTTCTTTCACATAGTTTATTTCCATGCAATACTCATTACAATGAATATATTATTATCCACTGTAGTACTGTATACCAAATAAAATAGTTTTGATTTAGGAGACCACCTCCTAAAAAATGAAAGAGAACACAAAAGCAGGCTTTATTTCCCAACTAAGAAAAGAGAACACCAAGACAGGTGGAGTGCTGACCCTGCAACTACAGAACTACTCCCGTTTTTCCAAGGTCCCCTCCAGGATACACTGCAGCTCACGATTAGAGTTAATCCAATAATACTCCGTAAGCAACAGAGAACGTGCAAGCTGTACCCTTTCACACACTGAATTTCACAAATATACAAGCAAATCCAGTTCAGGCTTCCCCTTGTAGGAGTCCAGCGCTGATGGGCAGCTAAGGAGGAGAGGGATCAAAGGGAGAATGCTTTGAAGGCAAAATGCACATGGGTTTGAAGAGGCAATTAATCTTTGCAAAGACACAGAGAAGAGGAGGAAGATGCCTGTCACCTCAGCAAGACTGGAGACAACACAGGACCCTCTGTATTACTTTTTTATTTAAATAAAGAAAAAGGAAATCTGCCTTTAGTACTAGGCAGGCTAGAGACAAAGAAATGCTTTTAGGTTTAAAATTATAAATGGCACAAGCATTTGTGACATTGTATTGTGTTTCCACATTACATTCCTGATATGTCCAAGTATTTTTTTCCAACATGTATTTGAATGTAAATTCAAATGTAAGTCTTGGGACTTACATTTGAATTTACATTCAAATACATGAGAAAATGTAAGTCTTGGCATTTTGTACTCTTTACAATGTCTTAAGAAAATCTCACACATCATGACTGACTGAAAAAGTTTTACCTTACTAATCAGGAGACAGAAAAAGGACACAAATAATAAAGCTTAATGTCCTTTCTGTTTCTTCCTTGCTTCCCATCATCTTGACAATTTTTTCACCTCATTTTCTTCCTTTTTCCCCAGCTCAAAACTTCTCGGAGTTCTGCTTTACTTTTTCAAGGCAAAACACTATTTTTCTGCAGCTTAGATACAGTGACATGCCTTTCCCGCTTGTACAGGACAAATATGGAGGATATATTGATCATACAAATTGGGAGAATATTGCTGTAACTAATCTTGGCTCTTTAGAGGCCAGAATTAAAATACCACTTTTCTCCATCAGAGCGTGTCTAATTACAAATAACTCGAGAAAAGCAGCTGAAGAATGCTTTGACTCAACTGTAACATGCTTTTCTACAAAGATGTGTCTTTAGGCTCCAATACTCTCAAATGCATTACCTTTTACAACACGGAAAAACAGAAATCCAATTGTAAAAATATAGAAACATAATTGATTTCTATTTGACAAAGAGAAGCATGAGAGTTTATTCATACAAGTACTCTGAAGCGCTGCATAAGTAACTACTGCAATTTGTGTCTCTCCAGGGGCAAATGCATGGGAATCCAACATCACATTGAAATAAGAGGAAAGAAGGCAAGAGAGAGAGACAGAGCGAGAAGCAGCGTCCCAGAGCAATTCTGTTCCTCTACCATCTGTCACAATCACTGCCATTCCCAAAAGACTGGTTTAGAAAGGCCACTACAACTAATGAGCACTGGAGAAAGGTGGAATCCTGAATCAAGCTACATATAAACATCAAAAAGCCAAATAAAACGAGCAAAGCTCTTAATAAACCCTCAATACAGCAGGACAAAAGTCCAACAATATTGGTCCCAGTGGTAGCTTGTTGGAGCTCATACTAAACCCTTAAGAGATGCACATGTAGTTAAGGAGAAAGGCCATCATACTGGGGTTTGATTAGTTTTACTATTTTTTTTTTACACTTCTTTTGGGTTTTGTTGAGTAAAGCATGCTATACCCTGTAACACTGAAAAAAATAGACCACAGAATAGCAACAGAAATCAGACACTTTTATGCCTGCAATAATAATTTATCTAGTCAGTATTTTAAGACAACCTTCTTTTTAATAGAAATTTCATCATTTATGACTTCAGAACATAAACTCATGGATTTCTTTTTTCCCTGCTTGGGAGAGGAAAAACAACAAATATCAGGTAGCTGGTTTGCTCTGTTTGAGATTTTATTAGACAAAATAAAATGCTGGTTTAGGACCACTATCAAAAGGTTATGAAAATTAGCATCATAATCAAAACAGAACATGATGCTTAAATCTTAATATAGGGAGACTTGGTCCAGCTGTAAATCTTGGGGAAGAATCTTGCCTGAGACCTCTCTGTTCTCTTTCAGAAACTGAATGACTTTTTGCAATCATGAATATCTGTAACTATGAAAACCTGGTCTAAAGTCCACTAAATGTGACAGAAAGACCTGAACTGACTTTGTCTTATCCAGGGATGATGGTATCGTTATGCTGCATTCTTAGGTTGGAAGGAACTTCAAATGAATGAGATATTTTTGATCTCAAGCACTGCAACTCAGGCTTGTTTTTCTAGTGTGCTCGTCCACAACATTGAGACTAAATTATTCCAACAAACTCCTGAGGAAATTCATTTACCTCATTCAGACCTTCCTACCAAAGAGAGGCTTTCAGAAAACAGCCACAACTCACAGCCAGCAAAGCCCCAAGAAGGAAGCTGCAACTGTCTGAAAACAAACCATTGTCATTCAAGAAAAGCTCAGAATTCCAATAAGAGCCAGTCTTTGGACACAAGCAGATGCCATGGGACTTCTCTGCTGGTATCAACTGCACATGAAAAGTCAGGGAGATATTATCGTGGTGGACCACAGTTTGAAGTCAACAGATGGTCAGCAGAAAATTAAAGATTTGAAAGAAACGGAAAGGAGAAAGGAAAGTTTGCATTTTAAATACTGACAGAAGGCTCGAGCCAATTTAATTTCAAAGCTGTATCTTTCTCTGCTTATAGTTCCATATGGCTGTATAATGTCTAATGAAAGTGTATGGCAGTTACTCTCCTGTAAAGCATTCGTTCCCTGAACCTTCCTCCTCCTCAAGTGGCTCCTATCTTATTCCAAGTCAGCAACTCACACTCAGCAATGCCGTTCTGACTGGCATTAATGTAAGCTCAGGGTCAAAAAAGAAGTGTGCTTCGTGGTGCACAGGGAAATCCTGCAGAAATGCCAGAATTCAGCAAGCTTCTGACAGCTGAAAAAGTGAGAAACTCAACAGGATCAGTGTGTATGAGCCACAGAAATAGGGACAGAAGGAGACAGAAGGCAGGCTGTGTGGGACCAGCCACCACCCCTCTCCCTTCCCGCGCTTCCTAGGGTCTGTAAAACCCTGAGAGAATCCCACTCTGAAAGGTTGCCTTGGCAAACTGAAGTTGTAACTTTGGGCTTCCCACAACAATTTTAGTTGGAAACCAGCAGAACAGTAAATACCACACCTAGCAAACAAATAGATTTATAAATACCATATATATCATATATATGTGTATGTATATGTGCCTGTTTACATATACGTGTATATATATACTTAAAATCATCTTTAACCACAGAAAATATTATTATTGTTGTTGTTATTATTATTATATTTAGAATAACAATCGATATTGAAGCAATTTTAAGTACCTGAAAAATTTTGTCATCTAGAAAATGATGCCACATACAACCTACTGGCATTTAAGAGTTTCCTACTGATTTTTTTTTTAATCACCTTTTATTCTAAGTAATCTGTAATCCCTCTTTTGCTTAGATGAAGAGACCAATTTCATAAAACATATCAATTTAGAGCACTAGTCCATTTCTATTCTTTATGTTTTTCAAGTGAATTTTAATGCCTGAAGAAGAAACTGAGGTTTAATACTAACAAACACAGGGTATGGCGTAGCCAGCCACAGAGAAACATCTCCCTTCTATCTCTCCTAATTTTCTATTCCAAAAAGCTTACTGCTTAAATATCATAACCCTAATGACTATTGTGAGGTGAGATGCTCCGTATCCTGTGTCAGATTCACATTTCTGGAAAGGCCTCAGATAAACATGTAGACTTAAAATCAGAATTAAGTTCTGACATAGGTACAAATGCATGCAGGCAGCGGAAGACAAACTCATGCCTTAAGTCCTGATAGAAGACATAAATATAAATGTCTATATACCTTCTAATATATTTTCAAACAATGTTGGTTTCCAAACTACAATATATAAAATAAGTATGCAAGTAGATTCAGACCCGTATGTTGTCCAATAAAAGTTCATTAAATCCACTCAAAAAATTCCTCGGCAACTAAGTGAACGTACCCCAGAGAATAAACTCAATAAAGAGTCTAACGTATCACATGACCATTTTACTGTAAAAACATGCAGTTTCTTTACATGAACGCTTGTTTTTGTAACGCTGGAATGATTCGGCTCATGATGCCTGACCTCTGCAATTTACTTAGCAAAAGACCAATTGGTATGTTGCTACATTTTGGCACCCAAATAAAATTGGCCATCTCAGACTGCTATCATGATGCCATGTTCCAAAAGTATCTCAGCAGAAGCAACATCTACACTATACTTGCACATGTCTGAAAATTTAAAATTACTTATTGGTTAAACATGGTCCTTCTTATAATTTAATGACTAATAATAATAAAATAATACTATTATTTCAGTAATATCTTTTTAATTGTATTAATTGCTTAAAAGTAAAATTCTTTGTCCACAAAAGAGACATAATACACATAGCAATTGTGCTGTCCTTCCATGACTTAGAAAAGATCACTTTGGTGTTATCTTTAGAATTGTCTTAACTTATATAATGGTTGCTTCCTTAACACTACATTCTTCTCTTTTGAACTTCAAGCATTTTGGCCAGCTAACACATATAAAATTCACAGTACCGTTTAAGGAAACCTTATATTCTTCCACTGAAGCTTTATACATAGAAATTGCAGCCGGTTATTTAAATGGAAAAGTGCTTCCCAGTGGACTGAAACAAAGACCTGCTGTTGTCCAGTAATAAGTAGTTGTGGACTTCAGGTATTATGATCATACATTAGTCCCTTTTTCAACTTAAAAAATTTTCCACCTCACTCTTCTGCTTCAGTAAATAGGATTATCATCCAAACAGAAAAGTGTTCTTTCTTTCCTTTTGGTTTGATGGGCAAAGGATGGGATGTGCTGCTTGTGAAGAAATTTTACAGAGAGTCTCACGTAGTGTCAAACCATCAGTGACAAACGCCTTCTTCAGGGGCAGTATTTTACATACCTTCTGTTCAAGGAAAAGACTTTCCATACTGGCTGACTTACTCACAATAAGTCTGTTTCAACATAGACTTATGTTCATGCATAAACTAAGCATGGGTGTTGATCCTTACAATTCTTCCTTACATCAACAGTCCTTTTAGTCCTCAACCCTGTCCACAGCTGTGACACATAGATCAGGGAGCCAATTAATCCTGCCTCTCTGCTCTCCTTTATCAAAATCTATGAAAACCACACATAAAAACCTACTTATTCTATATCTAATAAATCTTGCTAACCTAGAATAGTTGATGTTCAAAAAGGGAAACCAGTGCAATGCTTTCTTATCAAGGGAAATCATTATTTTATCTACAACTGAGATCTGTGTATTATTCTTTGATTCCTAGTATGGAATTAAATTCTGCAGGTCTTTCTACTACGGTTGCCTAGCAGTAATTGCTTACTCAAGGGGTAACCATGAGAGAATATATGGTGTCTAAACAAAACATGGTGATTTATTTACAAAAGAAGCTCCACTTTCTATTCCTGCTCGAGCTCCATTAGATCCACCACCTAGCACCTTAATGACCAATTGTACTTCTTCCTTTATAACTCATCTGTCAACACAGCCTCAGAGATGTCACATACATCATAACTTCCGAATTTCTGGCTGAGAATGCTTGGATGAGCTCTCCTATCAAACCGGCCTGCGCTGCGGCTTTTTTCTGGCAACCTGCTGAGACATGGGCAAGCACTTCATCATTATAAACAGGGAAGTATTTCACTACTGCTTTCCTATCCAGCAGGCAGAAAAGCTAGGAGGAGGACACAGAGAGAAGCCTGCAGTGCTGTGCAGACCTACAATCTTGCTGTCTAACTGTTCTCTTTACCCTTCAGCTGACACCATTTAGAACTGGTTAATGAAGTTTCATGAGCTAAAGCTCTGTTGACTTTATCTCTTGCTGCATATAGTTTAAAGGCATATTTTGAAAGTTCAGCTTGTAAAAGAAAAGAAGCTTGTAAAATCTAAAAAGGCACCTGATTTATTTTTGTCCAAAGCTGAATTTTCATCTAAAAGAGTTTATGCAGTAAGACTGCTTAATTCTGCCCTTATAATACACAACACCTGCGCATATAGTGAGAAACCATGCCCATTTTGCAGATATAGTTTAGGTGGTCAAGTATTATAGCTCAGCTTTCTATGAATTTTATCTTCTTTCAGCTAAAGGAAGCCAGAGTTTTTTATAGCTTTCCCTCACTCTGCTGTTTCTCTTTGCCAGTAAGGTCTATTTAAAACCCCCTTGTTGCATATAACAGAAGGAACAGAACCCTGTAACAGAACCCGTCACTTGGCTGTGCCAAAAGCTGGATTTTTTCTTCCATTTTCTTTATCAATTCAAGCACAAGCTGTACTTTACATAAGTGTCTCCTTGGGCCCATTATAGACAAATTTGATATTTTGCTATCTTGTGCTACTTTTGACACAAGGAAAGAGTTCAAAGAAACTATTTCATAAGTTTGACATTTTTCAAATGCACACATGAATAATTTATAATTAGAGCATATTTTTATATTTACTGGTTTAGGTAGTGATTTATTAAAATATATTTAAGATACATATGAATGCCATTAGGTTGCATCATGGGACCTAATTTCTTTAGCTAGAAAACATGAAGTGATAACATCAATGCATTGACTACAAACAGCAAATGAAGTAATTATGAGAGCTTACTGGAACTTTCCAAAAGTAACCCAGCCAAGATTGCCAAAAGATCTGAAGCCCCCACATGCGCTCAGAAAATCTAGGGTAGAAAAAGAGACCACATGGAGAGCTATGTAAGGCAACTAAAATCTGATGGGCTTAGCAGCTGAGAAACTTAGATTCTACTGTTATCTGCTTGGTTCCGGGGATGAGTTTACTACTATGCAGAAGAAGTTAGCTGTTCTTATGATCTTATAGCTTGAGAGGCAAAAAAAAAATATCACCAAATGAACCAAACAGACTGTGTTCATTCTGATTTTGATGACTTTTCATGTTTTGGTGTATTTCACGCTCTCTGCCTCCTAATGCAGCACTACCACTTCTGCATTCCTCTGAATTTATTGTCTTTGTAAAGCCCTACATGCTGGACTTAAGCATTGAGGGAGAAACGTTGAGCGCAAGTAAGAGCTGAACCACAGCAACTTAACAAATTACTGTTGATCTGCTGGCAGTTTCTAACTGCATCCCCTGTCATTCTGCCACGTATGCAACAGAAAATATGCTACCCTCTCACTTCTTTGAACCTTCCAAGTTTTTTTGGTGAGCTCTAATTTGATACAGATACATAAAAAGCAGCATGGAAAGAGGTACAGAGGCAGGAAAAGGAAAAAGCAACAAATGAGGCACTGAAGTTTATAGAAGTGTGTCCTGGTTTGAGGTAAAACAGGACCAATTTTGTTCAGTAACTTTGCTTCTTAGCTGGGCCTCTTCTAACTGCTGAAATTAACAGCATATTGTGCAGACAATGTTCGCCCTCTCAGAGTGATAAGACCAATGTTATGGCTGATGTCCAGATGTGGTATGCGGAGAGGCTCTTGCTTATACTTATCGCTATAAC